>JAGFBZ010000914.1:0-523714 GCA_018398805.1 Hirundichthys speculiger | reverse complement strand
TTATCAAGTCAAAGTGGCTCAGAGAAACGAGGATTTTAGATTCAACAAGCAACCAAAGCACTGATGACCGATTCAACACTTAATGTTTATGGAGAACAGACGCTCCTCATCTGCTCCTTCCACAGCTAGCAATGCCAAACGGGATAACTCAGGGCAGCAATTATAACGCTAGCATCAGGTCGCAGCGATATGTTTTTACTCCATTAAATAAAAGCTTCAAGTGAGCCAGAGGGAAACTGGAACCTCGGCTGTGGTCCTTTAGTCCACAGACGGTCAGACTCGCTAGCCTAGCAGCTAAAAGTTTTGTTTACAATCAACTGCGGGCTGTGACATCTCCTAAAACACATTCCACAAGGGCTCGCCTGTGACAACAGCCTCTTTTGTATCAAAACCTACCGGTTTACGACTCACCTCAGTACTCTTTAACCAGTCCACGACCTTGCTGACGTCCAGCCTTCGTGACAGAAGACTTTCCAAAAGAGCCGCCATTCTTGCTTCGCGCTGCGCGGCTGAGAGACTGGACGGGAAGGGGTGGAGCCAGAGGATGCGCATGCGTACTGGGGAAAGTCGTTTCCTGACCACGTGGGTTGAATTTATTATCTTTCATTCCACAGAATTAACAAGTATATATATATATATAAATATATATATAAATATTTTTTTTCTTTTTTTTTTTTTTTTTTAAAGCATTTTCCATACTGTTCTGAATGCTATTCTGCCTGGAAAACTTCTACTAGTAATCCTTAAACTTTTATAATATTTGTTATGATGAGGAGCCATGACAACAAAAAATTGTTTACATGCGGAAGACCAGCTAATGATAGGAGAAAAAAAAACATATCTAAAATGCAGATGAATTTCAGAGAAGTGGTCAAGGAAACAGAGAAGACAGAGGGGACAGAGAATAACTGAGAACCAAACGAAAGAGGTTTTGACCATTACCCCTCCCAACTTGGTTCGACAAATGCAGCCTCAGATGAACAACATAAGACATTTTTTTAACTGTGCAACTTTTCATTCAAGATGGCACTATTGAAACAAGGCCGACGCATGTAGGGAACAGATGTGTACATAAATGAACACCTGAGAAAAACGCAGATGTCGCCCGGAAAGCCAGAATGCTGAGATGCCAGAAGAAGATTGAATCAACATGGACATAGAACTGCAAGATATTTATTAAACTAAATAACACTTCAGAGCAAGAAAAGTTTCTAGTTATCTGGAACATTTAGGAACTGGACAAATTCCAATAATAGCCCACCATCAAACCATTATTTTCTCTTCAAATGACAAATGAGTTTTAATTGGGAGGCATGTTTTTGTCACATAGGATCTGTATTCTTTGCACCACATGTGTTCACATTACTTTTTTTCCGGACTATGGAGACACTGGAATAGAGTTAATGTGTCTGTCTGTCTTTGACAGGGAAAAACAGTGAACGAGTCATGTGTGTGTGTGTAGACATGGTGACTGTGTGCTTAACCCCTAAACATGCATGGCTTAGATATAGACATAGACCCATACAAGAATTTTTTATAACAATGTGTAATTCAGTAATTGTTGCTACTACACTGATAACCAGTTCAAAGAAAAATTCCTCCTCCAACACAATATATCGATCACATGCTTCAATAGTAGGAGTCTTTACGCACATTTTAATAAGATCAAAGATTATCTAGAACAATTCACTAAACCATTTGGTATAACTGCAATATCAGAAACCTGGATTAACCCGGAGAAAGGCATGGATTTTGAGTTGGAGGATTATAATTTCAACTACAGGAACAGAGCCAATGAAAGGGAGTGGGAGTGACTCTGTATATAGATGGAAGACTGAAGTTTAAGATATAGAAATGATGATATAGAAAGTGGATTATTAATAAATGATATTAGTGACCATTTGCTGGTGTTTGTAATCTACAATTGTGATTTTAAATTGATTGAGGATAGCAGAGTAAGTATGTAAAGGAGGTTAAGAATGGAGGACACTTTAAACAGGTTCAGAAATGAATTATTATCCCACGACTGAAGAAATGTCTATGAAGCAGTGGATGTTGATACTGCTTATGATTCTTGTCTGCACACCTTTCTACTGTTATATGACAGAAACTGTCCAATGAAGCTAAGCAGGAAAAACGCAAAAAAAGACCAAACAAGTCCTGGATTACGGGGGGTTTGCTGAACGCCTGCAAAACAGAAAATGTAAAAAACATAAAAATAAAGAGAGAGAAAGAAAGTATAATATATATTAAATAAACTAACTGACATAATCAGGAAATGTAAGAAAGATTACTACAATAAAGTATTAGAAAAAAAATAAAAATAATATAAGGGGTGCATGGAATATAATAAACTCATTTATAAGAAATAGAACAACTAGTTCTAGCTTTCCAGATGAATGTATAGATCATAGTATGTCGATTAATAATAAAAATGATGTGGTGGAAAGCTTCAACAAATTCTTTGTAAATGTGGGGCCTAAACTGGCAGATGAGATAATCCCGCCACTAGGGGGCGGTGTTTCATGTTATTTTGGACAACATACACAGATAAACACAGATAAAAATAAAATAATTGACACAGTGAACAAGTTTAAGAATAAAACATCAACAGATTGGAATGATATTGACATGACCTTAATTAAACAAGTAATTATAGCTGTAGCAGATCCTTTAGCGCATCTATGTAACCTTTCATTCCAGCTGGGTTCCTTTCCCACCAAAATGAAAATCGCAAAAGTGATACCAATATTTAAGGCAGGTGAGGAAAATCTATTTACCAATTACAGGCCAGTTTCACTGCTCTCCCAGTTTTCAAAGATAATGTTAATGTTGGGGCTCAGGTGGTAGAGAGGGTTGTCCGGTAACCGGAAAGTTGCCGGTTCAATTCCCATGCTCCCCTGGCTACATGTCGAAGTATCCCTGAGCAAGATACTGAACCCCAAGTTGCTCCTGGTGAGCATGTGGCACCCTGCGTGGTAGCCTCGGCTATCAGTGTGTGAATGTGTGCGTGAATGTGAGGCCAAATGTAAACCGCTTTGAGGGCACCTTGGTGCTGATAAAGCGGTATATAAGTGCAGTCCATTTACCATTTAAAAATATCTGTTGCACGGTTGGACAGTTTCATAGACAAACATTGCTTATTAATAGTCAATATGGATTCAGGACGAATCACTCAACATCATTGGCATTAATGGACCTGGTAGAAGATTTGACAAACACAGCTGTCAACAAGAAGTTTGCAGTAGGGGTTTTCATAGATCTTAAGAAAGCATTTGACACAATCTGGAAAGATATGGGCTAAGAAGAATAGGGCTCAAACGGCTAAAAAGTTATATAGAACACAGACAACAGTTTGTGCAGATGGAGGATTATAGGTCCACTCGGGCAAATATTAAATGTGGTGTGCCTCAAGGGTCAATTTTAGGCCCCAAATTATTCATATTGTACATAAATGATATAGGCAATGTGTCAAATATATTAAAAAAGGTCATTTTTGCTGACGATACAAATGTTTTTTTTATGAGTGAGACGAGCTACAACAGTTATTGAAGATTGTCTCTGATGAACTATCCAGGTTGAAATTGTGGTTTGATGCAAATAAATGTAATATACAAGAAAATGCAGTGGTTGAATTGACGATTGATAGCATTAGATTAGAAAGAGTATTTGAGAGCACATTTCTGGGTGTAATAATAGACCACAATCTCAACTGGAAAAATCAGGTTAAACATGTTTGGTCAAAACTGGCACAGAGTGTCGAAATTTTAAGTAAATAAAGACACATTATGAACCACAAACCTTGCTTTTTTTTCCTTATATAAACTACTGTGCAGAAGTGTGGGGCAATACCTACAAAAGCACCCTATAGCCAATATGCACCATGCAAAAAAAAAGTTATAAGAATAGTCAACAATGTGGGATATTATAAACACAAATGATTTATTTTTAAAATCACAAACATTGAAATTTATCGACTTACTCAATTTCAAAACTGCTCTAATTTTATGCAAAGCCGGACACAAATTACTTCCAACATTCAGAGATGGTTCAGAGACGGAGAATATAACTTAAGAGGGAATCTAAAGCAGCCAATGGTTCATACCACACTGAAATGGACGTGAACATCCGTCTGTGGGGTGAAGTTGTGGAATAGCTTACCTGATAATATCAAAGAAAGCAAACATGTGGATCAATTTTAAAAAGCATCTTAAAAAATACACATTAGACAAGTATGGTAATGAGTAATTAATGACAAATTTAGAAATGTTATAATATGTTATACATCATATCATATCATATCATATCATATCATATCATATCATATCATATCATATCATATCATGTATATTAAGTAAAATTAACGACCATGTCAAAAATAAGTATTTAACAAGCTTAAGCTTCCCTCTACTCCTATTTTTGAACATGCAAATCTCAACATGCATAAACATACAAAACTTTATGCTATTATAGCCTGTATTTATCAAAGTGTATTTATTTATTTATTCATTTTCTGATAAATGTGTTATGATACACCAGTGTATAATTATTAATATTATTGTAAATAGGACTGTACAGCTCATATATGTTCATAAATAAATATTCCTTCATCCCTTCATTCATTCATTCATTCATTCATTTCACAACAGCTCTGTCACTGCATCAAGTAATAATAACAATAGTGACATAAGTGCTAATGGAAAAAAGTTAGTATCTACAGTGTAATGAAAAAAAAGATTGACAATGATGATAAAATAAAAGTAAAAGTGGTCAGGTTATAAAAAAAAACAATTATTTTTTGGTGGCTGTGGGATGTTATAGCGTTAATAATAGAGATTGAGTACTGCACGGATACAAGCTGCTGAAATTAGTTTCCTACTTTGGGTGGCTGAACCCTCAGAGGCAGTGATTCAGGAGTAGAGCTGCTGCTTCTCCACATCGAGAGGAGCAAGCTGAGGCTGTCTGGGCATTTGTTCAGGGTTAGGATGCTACCTGGCCTCCTCTCCAGCGAGGTGTTTTGGGCACGTCCAACCGGGCAGACCCAGGACTAGTTTGGGAAAACCTCTGTATTCCCCCGGAGGAACTAAAGGAGGCGGCCAGAGAGAGGGAGGTCTGAGAAGCTAACCTTAGCTGCCCCTGCAAACCAAACTCAGATAAGCGGCAGTTGTATTGCAGCCCAGTATTGCGGAGCCGTGGAGTGTGATGGTTTGTTAACCTGTGACACAGAAGCGAGCTGTTCCACGGTGAAATCAATTCAATCAATTCCTGTGATGTAGTTTGTGCCAGTGGAGCTAAGTGAGTCTGTGGGGAAAATAAGCTCTGCTGTCTCCACAGTCAGTCATGGACAGGGTGAGATGGACTGTCCATGATGAAGGGTGGTTTAATAAATGACCTCCTGTCCCTCACTGACTCAAAAGTCTCTGGGTTCTGCCCACACCGAAGGATCTGAGCTTCCCCAAGCAGTAGGTTCTGACCATCTAATTTTTGTACACAGCATCTGTGTTGGTACGCCAGTCTAGTCTTTCCTTCTTCCTTGTTCATGATGCTGATGACTCAGTATGAGACCTGGATCTCCTGAACTCAGCCACCATCTTCTTGGTCTTGCTGACGTTCAGGAGCAGTTGATTACTTCTGGACTACTCCGTAAAGCTACTCAAGAGTTTCCTGTCCTGTCCATCTCTGATACACCCAACCACCTTCAAGTATGACTGCTTGAGGTTATTTCCCAAGTTATTTAGAGCAGTCAGAAGCTGTGTAACAGTTAACAAGGGTATGTAACACATGAAAAACTCGGGTAGTGCCAAGGTGTCGTTCTAGATGCATTACGGTGTAAGTGCTGTTCCTGAAGAGTCTCAAGAACTTACTCTGCACTTTACAAGAATAAACCTTTGGTTTTTTAATCTGTTTGGTGGTTCTTGCTAAATGTAACACCCCCCCGAGTTTCTGACCAACCAGTTTTGTAGGTGGACAAAGTGCACAGTAGCAGGGTCAAAATAAGAGAAATATTTGTTTATTACAAAAATTTAAAAGATTAAAACCCGTTAAGTCATTTACCCTGGACCAAAAAAAATCTGGGACCCCCCCCCCTCTAGACTAGAACGACCATGTGAGTCGTGTTTCTCTGCTGCCCAAGATTATAAAAAAAAAGGAATCTGTCACACAGTTCATTGTCTGCATGCGGAATGAGTATTTTATTCATAACCAGTTTATAAAAATAAAATACAAAATAATTTTAAAACAAAAAGAAAAAAAAAACACTGTACAAGGCATTGATATGGTACAAACGATAAAATAAACATAAATAATTACAGGTATATACAATGCAAAACTGCCACTTGTTACATTCCTTCCTTGAGACTGTACAGTTACATTTCAAAACCATAAAATGCAATTACGGCACAAAAAAAATATCAAACATTAAAAAATCCTGACAATTGAAGTGAAAACGGCGGATGGGGGGAAAATGCCACGATAAATAATTTCAGTCAAGTATTCATAAGTTATGAAGAAGGAATCCAATATCATGATATGAGAAGTGTACAAGTGGACTGCAAAAGCTTTTGTTAGTTTCCGTTTCACATTTCGAAGTAAAACTAAAGAGCTTGGTTTGTTCCGTCGGTCCGTGGGTGTCCGCGACCACGAGTACCGACAAGCTACTACAAACGTGACGGCTTTCTACCTGTGTGAAGAAGAAAAATCAAATCTGGGAAAGCAGCACTAAATACTACAACTTCACACCACTAATGTGCAATAAGAAGAATAAGAAGAAAAAACATGAGGAAATCTGATTATCTTGTAAACCAGCAGCACTGTTTAGTGTCTTTTCCTCCCTTTTATTGGAGCCAGTTAGCGTATAAGTCGTGGTTTTTAACAATACTGTTTTTATTCAAATATTAGTGGGATTATCTTACAGGTATATATTAAAACTCGGCGGGCCTCGGCTCAGCCCGGTTTGTGGGCGGAGTCAGAGCATGACAATGACACAGACACGCTTTGAGTAATGCACCCTGAAATTCTCCAGACCTTCCAGCCGTCGATCAATAAATGGTTCACAAACGCTCCCGCGCTCAGCTTTTGCACGTGCAGACCTGCGCGGTAACACGCCAATATAAGAGAGGGGAGGTGATCAGCAGCACAGACAAGGCTCAGTCATCCCTCGCTATGCAGAGAGGGGCAGAGAGGAGGCATTAAGGCGGCTGACTGACTGAACACTGTCTGCCTTCGGGGTGAGTCATCGTAGCTGCTAAGCTACGTTCCCCCCTCTTTCCGACGTTCGCCACAACCCAGCTGCAACCGCATCTGCAAAAAACCTAATCTAAATTCACTGCCTGGCCCATTAACAACAACAACAAAAAAAAAAAAAAGGTAATCACCTGGGTTTAACTGAAGTAAGTAGATAAGGGCTTCCTGTTAGAAAACCACTGCAGTGACCAACATTCTTCAGATGGCGGCAAAACCCGCTTCACCTTGACGCAGTGATTCCCAAAGTGTGGGCCGCGGCCCCCTGGTGGGCAGTCGTGGTACTGCAGGTGGGCCGTGAGAGGTAATCAAAATTAAACAAATAAAAATGTTTTCAATTACTGTTAAATATTCATGACATGATTTAAAAAAAAAAAACATTAAGAAGTAATAAAACAAACCAGTCAAGTGTTATTCTACTGTCATCTTAAGCTAATATGACACATGTCACCTTGTTGACCCTTTCACATTAATTGAACACAGCTTCTAGTCCGTTGATCCTTTACATTAATATCGGCTTAAACAGCATGCTGCTCATCTACGTGGGGAAACACCTGTATGACTGGAGCTCCAAGGATTTGTAAAACAGAGAAGCGAAGGTATTTGGACTAAACAGCTGCGTTGTCTAGATTAAATCGCTAAAGCAGCGAGGCTTCAATTCGCTTGGGAGCTTAAAAACTGGACTCGATGGGTCCAGACAAACCCTGTTCTGGTACGACGGCACCAGCAGAACCTTCTAGAACAGCCATTCCCAAACTTCCCAAAACCAAGGCCCAATTTGAAATGTGAAAAATCTCTGCAGCCCATGCAAACCTTTAATCACAACTGTGATCAACATACAAGCTAAAAGCTATGTTCCAATATTAATGTAAAGGGTCAACAAATAAGGTGAGACTTGTCATGTTAAGTAAGGATGACAGTAGAATAACACTCAGTTGGTTTGATTTATTTCTAATAATAATAATAATAGAGCTTTCATAGAGCAGTCGTCCATTATTGGCGGTTCGATGGCACTGTCCACATGCAAAAGGTCCTTGGGCAAGACACTGAACCTAACTTGCCCCCATGGGTCTGGCAGCACTAGCATGGTTGCAGTCGCCCACTGGTGTACGAGTGCGTGTGTGAATGGGTGAATGAGAGGCCAATGTAAACCGCTTTGAGGGCACCTTGATGGTGTGGATAAAGTGGTATATAATTGCAGACCATTTACCATTTAAATATTTTAATATTATGTCATAAATATTTTACTGTATTTTAAAACATTTTTAAAATTCGAAGATTTAAACATATTGGTTTATTTTTAATGCTCTCTCAGGGCCCACCTGCAGTACCACGACAGCCCACCAGGGGGCCTTGGCCCACACTTTTGGAATCACTGCTCTAGAACATGGCATTAGCGGACGTGTTGTTACGCTCATCTAATCACAGTTGATGAGCCACTGCATCCTGTGTCCAGCCTGAACTATGATTGTTTTATCGTGCAGCATCTTTCACTCTTTGATGAATAAGCAATAAGCAGCATTTACGTACTCACAGAACGAAATATCAGGCGAAATAATTCTTATTATCTTTATTTCCACAGCAGGGCCTCGTGCCTCCAGAGCAACCAGGTGGGGGGAGGTTAGGATTATGGTACAGGGTTCCTTTAGTTAGTCAGGTACGAGTTCAATGTTACGTGCCCGAAAAATAAGGTCAGCTGACTCCTTGAATGCACTAAAGTCTTTAATCGATTGATTGTTTTTCTCTCTTGATGTCACTGGGATGTTCCAAAGTGGGAAATTCATCAGGCTCAATCAGTAAAAGGTGTGGTCCAGGGAGCATGAGGCATCGTTTTCACACGTGGACTGACCACAAATCAATCACTTTATGCAGAGGTTCAACTCTACCATGATCAATACAAGATTTTAGTGAGACATTAAAGCAACTCTGGGTGGAAATAAACGCCGACATGGCATAAGCGTATGGAAAAGACGCCACAGTCCACGCAATCAAACCTAAATGAGTTCCGGCATGATATTAGGCAATGGAAACACCTTATTGTACCGCAGAATCTTCAGAAGGAACCCAGCTGGTGCAGCCTGGACATCCAGATAAACTCTGTTCCTCTTTGATACAAAGAAGATTTCTGGTTCCCGAAGACTTTACTTCGATTTTTAACGGGGAAAGTACCAACGGACGCAGCAGAAGCTGCCTCTGGGAACCGCTGGACGGGCAAACAACCGGTCTGAGCCGGTCTGTGAATGACTGTTGTTGGTTTTTTGCAGTAAAAACTTTTTGATCACAGGAAATCAAAGGGAAAGGAATCAAAGGAAGCATTTTTTTTTCTTCACAAATTAAAAAGATCTGGTTGGCCAGGCTGCAATTGGTCTTTAAAAAAAAAAAATCATTTAGTTCACCACAACAGGAGACCTTAAAACCACAGATTTTTACTCAGTGTAATCCCATTTCCTCTGCTATGATGCCCAACAGATGCACAGATTAAAAAAAAAAAAAAAATCTAGTTATTTCTCAGAAGCGCAATCATCCAAAGACCTAAAATCACATGTGAACAGAAAACTGACGCTGACGATGAGTTGCACACAGATCACGGAAATGAAACGCGCTCGCCCGGAGGGTTAAACACCACGTGGTGTTCGGTCTTATGCAGCTTTGCATTCAGCAGCTGACTTGGACTTGTTTTATGTCTGTTCTCTGTTAAGCATGGACGGGAGGAAGCTGGTGTTAGTCGACGGTAAGGAGAGTTTAATCAGGCTGAAACAAGACTCTGTGCAGCAGGACAATGAAACCATCCCTGCACATCGAGGCATGTATATGTACACGTGGCCGCCGTCTGAGGTCAGGAATTCACATTTGTTCAACGTTTATCTCGCGCACTGGCCCGGTATGTACAGAGGACAGCTGAAACAGGAAAGGTTCCCTTTTTGTTTTTTTTGGTTTTTTTTTTTACAATCATAGCTACAATTTCCGAAAGTAAACTCTTGCTCAAACTGAGTTCGATTTACAAAACCTTTGTCTTGCTACTTTATCTACAGAAACGGATATCGATGAAAAGGGTTGTCTTATAACTGCTGGCACAAGTCGGATTTTGGCTCCTTTTTTTTTTTTTCTAATTATCAAACACACCAAAGTGAATCCTCAAGCTGCCCGAAGTGCCAAGGCACACGCTGAGATAAACATCTGTCTGTACATACCTTGCGTCGTTGTGGACCGTCGCCACCGTCTACCCCGCTCAGGGCGTCCTCTCAGCATCACAGTAGGCACAGAAAGGTGCGTGTCCTCACACGCTCGACACGACTGATTGTGTGAAGAGCCGCTTCGGTTAAAACCACGAGGGGGACTCGAAAGAACACGTAGCTGCGATCGCGGGTCGGGGGGGTCGACGAGCATCAAAATAAATATCTCGATTGAAAACACCTGTACAAAAAGCGCAGCTCGGTTTTAGCAGAAAATAATTCTACGCCCTGGCCTGAAAGCCCTCCAGACGCAGAGAGGATAACTATTCCAACGAGGCGGGATCAGCTACACTGATGCTCCACCAGCACGGTTCAAGTGCATTAATTAATACTCAGGATAAATATGTTCCTATATATTACAGTGCAGGATGGATGCTTAGGTGCCCAGCGGCTCAGCTAGCTATCGTTGCATGAGTTGT
Organism: Hirundichthys speculiger; assembly: GCA_018398805.1. Taxonomy (NCBI): domain Eukaryota; kingdom Metazoa; phylum Chordata; class Actinopteri; order Beloniformes; family Exocoetidae; genus Hirundichthys; species Hirundichthys speculiger. The sequence continues at coordinate 512,823 of JAGFBZ010000914.1, read as the reverse complement.
AGTCCTTCCTGCAATGTGTCGCAGGCACAGAGGAGATGAAAGTCACTGGTTTTCTCTATGCTACATGAAAAGAAAGACCACATCGCTGTCCACAGCGTGTGAACAGGAGTGATATATGCACTCTGACGCTCTTCCTCTTCGATAGCTCCTCTGGATTTGACTTCGATTTCCGGGGGTCGGTGCAAACGGAAAGCAGGAGCAACTGGGTGCCACTGGGGAGGCATGCAACCAGTCAGAGATACAGGTGATGCAAGCAATGCGGGCGGAGCAGCAACCAGCGGAGCAGTAAACACCTGTTGATCTCATGTGCTATCCGCATGTCTGCAGCCACCTCGGTCGTTTTGAACGGTGGGTCTTGGGCGCTCCATGTATGAGTCATCACATAAAGCCCACGCTAGCCCCGTTGCGACTGGCTCGGTACGTTCTATACCAATGGCTGCAAATGGAGGTGGTACCAGACCCATTCAACAGGAAGTGAACGGGATTGGCTGGCCAGGCTTGTTTGATGTTGCCCGAGACTATGCAGATGCACGGGACTCTCTGTGGCCACTGTGCCCCCCCCCCCCCTCGGCCTATGAGATCAGCTTCATTATTCAGTATTCTTGGAGAAATAAAATACCCTGTCCGCCTTGTGCAGCAGCGTAAATGAGCACATTTACGCGCTTCAATGTGAAACACTCAGATTATGTCTCAGATATGTTGACATTCGTGTCGGGATCCCAAAGGGTTTTACTGTTTTCACTCACTTATTAGCAAGTTTTAGAAAGTTAGAGATTCAGAGTTTCTTCCATGTTATTTCACTCAACTGCAAAAAAAAATCACAAATCTCACCTGTTTCTCTCTTGAAATGTAACGGGTTAATGCATCGGCACAAATCATCTTAAAGGGTTTGATCCCCACCCCGGGGCTCAGGGCCAGTTGCTCAATGAGAAAAGGAGGAAAACTAGGTTTTCGTAGCTTGATGAACCAAAATCAGATACCAAATGTTTTTTGTTTTTTAAACTCCTTTCTATAACAGCGATGGCGCAAAACTAAATCGCTGTGTGAAAGCTTGGGCACATACATGACGGAGGAGTCCTGTGTGCAGTCACAGGGTGAAGAAATCGATGAGGAGCTTTCTAGATCTCAGCATAAAAGGGGAATTAAGTTATATTTCTGACTTGGCGGGAAGAGTCTGGCTTATCTCCTCGCTGGCGTCTAACCCATCGTGACTGGAGTCCTCCTCCTCCTCCTCCTCTGCTGTTGCGACGCGACCCGCCGGGCGACTATCTGCTCAGCTTGCTGGAGCACTTGCCCTCTCGGCCGCAGCCCTTCCCCCTGGACAGGTGCAACGGGCCCATGCGCGCCTGGCGGCTGCAGCAGGTCTCCTGGTGGTGGAGGTAGAAGCGGCGCGGAGGCGGCGAGCCTGAGAAGCTCGGGGGCGAGTGGCTGCGGCCCAGGCAGCCCCCGCCTCCTCCTCCTCCTCCTCCTCCTCCGCCGCTGCCGCCGCGGTGCTCGTGGCGGGAGGGCGAGGAGCTGACGGAGCGCTGCATGGAGGAGGAGCTGCGCGGGGAGCCGCTGGAGCTGCGGTGGTGGTGGGGGGAGCTCGTCAGGCTGCAGACGCCCATCCTGGAGCCGCCGTGCTGAGCCGAGGAGCGGTGGTGGTGGGGGGAGCCGCGGGAGCCGTGCATCAGCTGGGCGAGGCACGACAGCAGGTCCGAGTCGCCGGCGCTGCCAACTCTGATGCGGTAACGCCTGAGCCTGCGTCGGATCAGAGAGGAAATGAGAAAGCAGAATAAGTGACTTTAAGACAAGGAGCGCGGGAAAACATCTGGCAATCTGCTGATGTCACCGGAATTAGGACGGGTCATATTCTGTCTCTCTTCGAATTTTTTTTACATTTTCAGTTAATCTCTTTAAATCAAAGCACTCATTCTGGAAACACTTTCCCAAGTTGGCTTGTTTGATAGATTTCTGGCACCTTTTAAACACCAATTATGACAACTGGGGAATGGTCACATCTGGAAGTGGCTGATTGTGCCTACTAAAATGCGAGAGCTGTTTAAAACCACATCCTGCTTCGATCATAGTGGGGACTGTGGGATTACTGGTAAATAAAGTGGAGGAGCTCGGAGCGATGATGAGAGCAGAGTGGCGATACTGGGAATGCAGTACAGTAAACCCTCAAAGTTCGCAGTCTCAGTACATCACGGAGGTTTCAAAAATATTCTTTGAAAAAAAAAAATTTCGAAAAAAAAAAAAAAAATTTCGGAAAAAAAATTGAAAAAAATTCAAACGAAGCACATGAGGCTGAAGCGAAACACATCTCATCAAGAACGAGTCTTGGGAAGCAACAAGAGCCTACACTGGATGCCCCATGAACGAAAATCGAGGCCTGTGATTGGCTGCTACGACGGGCGTTACTGTGCAATCGGTGGTCTGCACACTGATTGGCTGACACGCGTCCCCGCATCTCCCATCTCTTGCTCTCGTGAGACAAAACCGAGTTTAACGCTGATACACTTGGTGTTTCCGTTCGTCAGTTCCGAATATCGCTTGCTCATTTCAGTGATTAGTTAACTCAATCACTGCCATTGACGTCTATAGACGTTAATTGGGTCTAATATGTGTCACTGGGGTTGCTAGGCAGAGCATCAAAATAAATACAGTGGTACCTCTACTTACGAACGTCTCTACATACGAAACTATCAGGTTACGAAACGCCTCAACGGGAAAATATTGCCTCTTGTTACGAAAGAAATTTCCGGATACGAAAGGCAGAAATACAGTAGCGCTGCTACTCGCAGCTTCCAGAGTTTACCGAACGTAAACATAGCTGTCGGCTCTGTATCTCAGTTTGAAAGCAGTGCGTCCGAGCTGCTCTACTATTGGCTATTACTTAGCATCTTCCATTGGCTAGGAGGGCCTCTTGTCTATATGAGCGTAACCCAGCAACCCAGGTAAACTAACAATTTTTACCACCAAGAAGGTTATGTTTTTGCCAGCGTTTATCTGTCTGTTTGTCTGTTTATTTATTTAGTGTAGAGGGACATTGTATATTAATGAACATTCAAAATGTAAATATACCCAATTATAGCCAGAAGGCTAATCTGTCTGTCTGTGTTCAAGATAACTCAAAAAGTTATAGATGAATTTTGATGAAATTTTCAGTAGTTGTCAGAAATGTGAAAAGGAAGAACTGATTTCATTTTGGGTGTGATCCGGAAGAAATCCTGGATTCTGGATCACTTTCAAATTTTCGATAATTGTTGCGCTTGGTGGAGGTCTGCGCTCTCCGAGTGCTTTTCTAGTTCTAACGTGTATTTCTTACAGGTTTTTATGTCATTTCATGTATTATTTATAATTTATTTAAAAAATTATGTTCGAATTTTGGGGGGCTTGGAACGGATTAGCATTTACATGGAAAAGGCGTCTCTACTTACGAAATTTTTAGGTTACGTAACTACTTCCGGAACCAATTAATTTCGTAAGTAGAGGTAGCACTGTATCAGTATTTTGAACATCGTAATTAGTGATACGATCCTCCAGATGGCAGCATCGGCACTCTCTATAAAGCCGCCGCCCCCTCCGGTGGAATTGCGAGTGCTGATTACGGAGGAAGGTAACGAGGTAGAATCAAACTTCTCGACATCGCGGTTTTTCACCATTTGCGGTTTTTCACCATTAACCGCGAAGTGTGAGGGTTTACTGTACTATGACTTTCGCAGACTATGTTGCTGCAGGAGAATATTCTGGACTCCAGCACCTCTCTGCCTGGTTTTCAGATGACACATGCAAAAAGAGACCGCAGGTGGAGCGGTAAAATGAAAGCAGGGACTGCAGCGCTTCTCATAAAATGACCTTTTTTTATTAAACTGTGTATTTGATAAAGCAAGAACTGCAAATCAATACGTTACCTGCCCTCCACTGAGGGTCGACAAGGCGGCCTCCCGGGCGGCGGGCACGGCAGGAAGTGTCCGGGCAGCTGCTCGGCGGAGGAGGCCGACTGAATGGGACGGGGGATCCTGCTCTTGCGGGACAACGGGCTGGAGGAGGACGAGAGGGACGCGGCGTCGTCCCCCTGCCGGTCGGAGCGGGAGCCCATGAGGGAGTCCTCGTCCTGGGAGCGGTCGGACGCGGAGGACAGCGGGTCCCTGGCGAGGGAGGCCACGACGGGGCCGCGCCGGTCGGAGAGGGACGGCGAGGCGGTGGGGGAGGGGACCGGGCCCTGGTGGCTGGCTTTTTTCTGGAGGAGTTTCTCCTTGGCAGAGCCTGGGGGCGGGAGGTCCAGCAGGCTGGAGGGCTCGAGGATGGGGATGCGGCTTTGCCTGCGACTGGGGTCCTTGCGGGGGGCGGCGGTGGAGGAGGAGGATTCCGGTCCGGTGATGTGTTCTGGAGCCGGGTTTGCATCTCCGCCCTTGTCCTCACTGAGCTGGGGTTCTGGTGCGCCGGGAGAGGGCCCGGAGTCGCTGTCGGGGTCCTTTAGCTTGGGGAAAGCCCCATTACATAAATCCTTTTGGCTGTTAACCGGAGGCGAGAAGAGACTGCGGGGTGAGCGAGGGGAGCGCGGCGAGGATGGCGAGCGCAGAGGAGGCGAACGCTGCGAACGAGGCGAGGACACGCGGCTTGGCACGGGGCTTTGAGCTTTAGTCTGGCTGTCTCCGTTGACCCCGGTTTCGGCCAGGGGGTCAGTTGGTGTCCCCGGGTGGGAGCTGATGTCCGCTGTGCGCTCCTGGATCTGCTGAGCCTCGGCATCAGCGTCACCACGCTTCTCCAGCAGGAGGCACTGCGGGGCAGTGTCCGACCCTGAATGGGAGGAGAGCCCGGAGGGGCGCTGGGCCGTCAACTGGAGGGAGAGGGGGGAGCCAGGTGGAAGGGAGGAGGGGGGGGGAGAAAGACAGATAAATGTTACTGGACGCAAAGCACACTTCAGTGGAAATGAAATTCAAATTATCAAAGGAAAAAAAGTCTGTTGCTGATAGACTACAACATGTCGAGTTGTGCTGTAGATCTGCAGCAAGAGCACAACAGAGAGGAATTTTTTTTTTTTTTTATAATAATGTGGGCTAATAAATGGTGATTAGTTTGGCGACAGCATGCAGTACCATAGCTACCATCATTAGACCGAAACACACACAAAGTGCTATGGCAGCGTCAGTCAAGCTGTGAGTACTAAACCGGCAAGAAGGAACAGGAAACGTTCACGCAACTTCGCAGGGGGCTTCAGCGAAGAGAGGGTGAGGAACAAATACAGGGAGAGAGAGAGGAAGAGAAAGATGGAGAGGACAAAGACGATCTGAAACAAAAGAGAACCATGCAACCTGTAGTCATGACTCCACATTCCAAAAAACACACATGCCACAATCAGACAAAAAAACACGCAACCCCCCCCCCCCCCCCCCCCCCCCCTATTCACATGACACAAGTACACACACATGTCCAGACACAAGGTTACATCGGACACATGCTCTGTTTCTGCCTGCACAATGCCCTTCGTGGTTTCTGGAGAGAGCAACACAATGAGCGATAACGAATGAACAAAGAAGCGAAAAAAAAAAACAAAGAACAAAATAAAAAGAAAGGAAGCAAAATCATCAGAAAAGAGGGAGGGGAAGGGGTGTAGAGGAGGCTGAATGGAAGTCTGTTTTCACGGGACAGTGATGGGCTCATCACCTGCTGAAGCTGCGCGCGGGTGATGCGTATAACTGAGGGGAACTTGGCGTTGGCGGCGCCGGCGGGGATGGCCGGCAGCTTCCGGCGGCTGGGCGAGCGGGCGCCGGGGACGGGGCAGGAGGAGGAGGAGGAGGACGGCGGCGGCGGCGGCCGCTCCCGCCCGGGCTGCTGGTCGGCGGACTGGCTGCGCCTCAGGCCCGGCGGCTGGCGCTGCTGCAGGGGGTCCGACAGGGTGGTCAGGAGGGTGTGAGGGCTGGGGGAGCGCAGAGGGGCGGGGCTGGACGTCCGGACCACGACCTCCTCGGGCAGAGATGGAGGAGAGGTGGGGAGCTAAGAGAGGAGGGGGGAGGGAGGGGAGGTGGAGAGAGGAGGGGTTGTGAGATTGGTGAGGGAGTATGAAGATGGCGGTGGAGGTGCTGTGAGGTGGAAAAAAAAAAGCAGCAGCTTGGCGTGGCGGGTGGCGTGACTTTCAGCTGTTCTGGGGTGCTTAAGTGACAAAATGGCGGTAAAGATAATCTCAAAGAAGATGAGGTAGGACATTATTGCAAAGACAATGTCTTTCTTTTTTTTTTTTTTTTTAATTGGAGGTAGCGGTTCTGGTTGTAGAAGTGAGTGGAGGGGGCTCAAGCGGTCCATGTTTAACCCTTAGAAACACTGAACCGGACTCGGTGGGTATGAACAGCAAAGGGGCAAAAATATTAAAGCTAAGCAAAACAAAAATACTTTGAAAATCAATTTGTGAAGAGAAAAAAAAAAAAGTTATGCATGATATCAAAGGCAAATAAATCTTGAAGCCACACAGTTTCATGCGTTTCTTTAAAAAAAACTTATACAGCATATTTTTTCTAACAGATATGTAGAAGCAAGGCGAAATAAAGCAGTAACATTTACTTTCTAACTGCAGCAAGATGCAGCTGGTGGAAATCTGATCGTTGTATGATAAAAGCAGTGACGTTCTAGACCTAGAACTCTGACTCCGTACAGCTTTTTAACTGCGTAAAAATGCTGACTACAGTCAGTATCATGTCTGCCATGTTGCTGTGAGAGATGCTCTTCGAGTGTAAACGGGCTTACCTGGGTGAGGACTCCCTCGGCCAGAGCTTCGGCCGGGCTCGTCGGGGTAATGGGGGGCAGGGCCCCCGCGGGGCCCACGCTGAGCTCCAGCTTGTCCATTTTTGCGCTCCCCTTGGAGGAAGCCGCGCTTTCCGGTTTAGCTTTACCCGAGCTCGGGCTCGGGGTGACCTTTTCCCATCCGGGAGACTGTTCCTCTGGCTGGAGCACCTCAGGCTCCTCGTCCTCCTCCGAAGGACTGGTTGTAGCCTTGGCTCCTGGGGAGCCACTGGGCCGCTCCACCATTACCCACTCCTTTGAGTCAACGTCCTGCCTCCCAGAGCTCAAATTAAGCGCCACAAAACCCCCGCTGCTGGCCGCCCCCTCTCCTTGCTCCAAAGATCCAGGTGAAGCCGGCTTGGGAGAACCACCTCTGGACACGAACTCCTCATCATAGTGCCAGACCCTATCGGGTCGATGTCCGGCAGCTGCGGCCTGACCTTGAGTTACCGGGATGACAGCGGCCTCCTTCTCCTGCTGCTGGGCGCCAAGCTGCTGCTTTGCCTGAGCTGAACAGGAACGATGCAAACGATCAACTCCGGTTGAGCTGAATGCAAATGTAGAGTCGAATAAATGTGTTAAATAAATGAGCCGGCTTACCAGGGATCCAGGAAGCGCTCCGGACTGGGCTTAGAGTCCAGACCAAGCCTCCTCTCCAGGTCAAAGCTGTGGATGTTGCGGAGCTTCCTCAGCAGAGGACCGTCACGGTCTGCAGCCACCACCTCTGAATGCAGTTTGACGGGAGAAGCCCAGACTCGGTCCTGCACAGGGACTCTGGTGACCCGGGTGGGCCTGGATGTTCTTCTGTTCGTCCTCCATCGCTCCCTGCAGGACAGAGGCTTTCAGCGTGGGAGCACTTCACGTGATGAAACAGAGTATTTGACTGTTTTTCTGTACATTATGACGTCCCGACGGGACGTGCACAGACTCCAGGTGGGAGTCTCAGATGTGACCAGCGCCCTCTCTGCAGAACCAACCGTTAAGCAGCTTTTTTTTTTAAATGAAATTCCAACCATCAAATGTAGCAGTCTTACATCAAAAAAATTGTAATTTTTAGAGTTTTGCAAGAATTTTTGCCAAATCTTGGTTTTAGGACAAAAATTTGACAATTTGTTTCAAAAAGTCAAAATTTTGTCAATTTTGTGCTTTTTATGACAAAAAGTGATTTGATATAAAAAATTATGTGATTTTTTAAAAAATTTTTATGATAAAGTTGCAGTATTATGAAATTTACGATTTAACAACAAAAGTTCATACAACACAAATTCTTCCATTTATTTCAAAATGTTATGTTTTGTGAAAGTTGATATTTTACAACATAAAGCAGTTATATTATTAAGTTGTGATTTTTTTAAATTCATTGTTTTACGAGAAAATGTCATGACAATAGGACATGAGGTCGCAGTTTAACCAAAATTGCAAAGTTGTGAGGAAAGTCATAATTTTCATGTCAGAAATTCACAATTGGACCAAATTTGAGATTTTGTGACAAAAATGTGCTTTTATTAGCAAAAGGCTGCTAATGTGCACATTTTTTGACTTTACACAAAAAAATTCTTGATTTTAGGAGAGAAAGTTGCAGTTAAATGAAATTCACAATTTTGTGAAATAAAGTTGCTAATTTATGTCAGAAATTCACAATTGGACCAAATTTGAGATTTTGTGACAAAAATGTGCTTTTATTAGCAAAAAGCTGCTAATGTGCACAATTTTTTGACTTCACATCAAAAATTCTTAATTTTAGGAGAGAAAGTTGCAGTTATATGAAATTCACAATTTTGTGAAATAAAGTTGTTATTTTATGTCAAAAAGTCACAGTTTGACCAAATTTGAGATTTTGTGATAAAAATTTGCTTTTATTAGCAAAAGGCTGCTAATCTGCAATTTTTTTTACTTTACAGCAAAAATTCTTGATTTTAGGAGATGAATTGATTTTATTTTATGTCAAAAAGTCAATATTTTTCTATGTAGTTGCAACATTAAGTTGCGGCTGTGAAACATGATTTTTACGGGAAAAAGTTGCAGTCTTGCAAAAAGTTTTTTTTACAAAAACCAAAAAATTGCAATAAAAAAAAAAAAAAATCTGAGGAGACTCTAAATTATTTTGTGATTGCAGGATAAAGGCCTGTGTGAGTGAAACAAGTAGTACCGCCTGGAAACCTCCGAGTCCCGATGAAGTGAAGGCTTCCTGCCGTTTACCTTCCAGACCGCCGTCCTGATGCGGTTCCGGTTGCGGTCCAGCTCCTCCCACACGTCGGCCTCCTGGTTGCGATGTGGGTGGAGGGGAGAGCCCGGCACGCGGTCGGGGTTGTTCTCCACGTCGCTGAGCTGCTCGTCCTGCAGAACCTCGTCTGTGTTCTCCCTCAGCAGGTCGCCGGGGATTATGGAGGCGTTCGCCATCCTGCAGAAACGAAAGGCGAAAAAAAAAACACCCTGCAGTGTCTGAGGCCGCGAAAGGGGAACCAACGCACGGCTGCAGACGGAGTTACCGGGAGCGTGGGTGTTGGGTTCAAACATACCCCATGTGTGCCGGAGTGAGGCGGGTGTGATGCTGCGGCGTTGTGACGCTGGCACTGATCGACAGGGTGCCATCTGTGCTGGTCCGCTCCCAGTCGTAGGGGTCGTTTTCCACAACATTGTAGGTTTTCATGCTGTTGTCGAACACTGACATCAGCAGCTGCAGCAACACAGAAAATCATCAGTCTCCTTATGGTACAGTGATTCCTTATTTTTCGCGGTTAATGGGGACCGGCGCCTCCCCGCGAGAATCAAAATCCGCTAACTGGAGCCGTAGCCCCCCGAGCCTAAATAATGTGTTTAAATATGTTTAAAAACTGCAAAAAAGTAGCGAGGAACTGCAACGAAACAAGACAAAGACTCAACTGTGGTCTTTCTGTTACCTTCACAGCCTCTGGTCTCTGAATCGTAGTAAAGAAACCACTCTTTCATCTAACCTCGTTTTCATTCTGCCGTCCCACGACACACACACTACATTACCCATAAGGCCACATCATTACCCATAAGGCCACTTTCTTAAAGGGGCCAGGCTGGCTCACAACATTTCTTTGCTGCGAGAGAACGCGCACAACATCCTGTGATGTTTCCGCAATTTTTTCAAATACATATTTCTGAAAAAAATCCGCAAATAACTAAAAGCGTGGAAGTTAAAGCGCGAATTGGCGAGGGATCACTATTTTTTTTTTCCCCCATTTCCAGGAAAATTCCACATAACATAACAGGAAATGACAACTCTCGAGGACGGACACATTTTTTTTTTCCTGCACAATTTACTTCATTTTCATGCAAAATAAATATGAATCAGCAAGTGACAACAACCGACACCCCAAGTCTTTGCTAACTCATGCTGGACCCCAGGGTCACCTGGTAGTCAGGTTTGGTGAAGTAGTCGAGGGTGGAAATGTGCTCCAAAAATACACCGAACTCTGCTGGCAGGTTTTTGAGCATCTGACGATGATCGTAAGTCTCCTTGAGCTTCCCCACTTGTTCCTGGGAATTAAAAAAAAACAAAAAAAAACATATGTGTCGTATCTCACCACATACAGCGACCTGAACAAGTAGATGAGTTCAGTTTTTGGTCCTCCTTACTTTGTCTTTGATCTTCCTCCACGGCAGCTGACCGACCAGAAACTCCACCAGCATGTAGAAGAGAGACCACAGGTCATCATGGCGACCCATCTCCTGCAGGATTGGACGACGGCTTGTTTAATAATACACCATGAAGAAAACGATGGAAAGGTGTGGATATATATATATATATATATATATATATATATATATATATATATATATATATATATATATATATATATATATATATATTCATCACAGATACTGACCTTGTTCTTGTGTGCATTGACTGACGCGTAGCGAACTGTTCCCCTGAACCCGGCCACTGGACGGGGCTGAGAAAGATAGATATGGAAAAAAAGTATATAAAAGTATATAAATAAATAGTTAACAGTTTTATGGTCAGACACAAATGAAATAATGAAAAAACCCAAAACATTAAAAGAAGCATGTATCAAAACCCTTTCTTTCTTTTTTTTAATTTAATCCCCAACCGCTGATTTGCATTTGCTCATTGAGTTTAGAACAATAAAAGGAGACTTTGGCCTCCTCCACTAAAGCGGTTGCAGAGCTGGTTCACATCCAGCGCTTAACCTCAGACCAGGTCTTTGTTTTTCAACAGCCAACCACAAGGAAAGCTCCGTGTCAAGCTGGAGGAGAAGAACGATTTAAAAACGAAACAAACTGAACACTAAACGTAACTGTAGGTGGTCTGTTGAGGTTGTCTCCATGCTCTACTGAGGGTCACCAAAGTTCAAAACAGATCTGACGACACAATGAAGCTGTAATGGAAGTTTTAATGTTTTCAAATCTGCAGTCAGCATTTTTTTTAATGTTGTATAAATGCGTAGTTTAAACTGAATTTAACTGATCAACATGGTTGAGTTTCAATACTGACCGCTGGCGTTCATAATGTGGAAAACAAATATGCCTCTAGATCTATTTTTAACCTCCCAAGACTGAGAATAAAGCTTAAAAACAAAGACTTGGCGATGGCTAGAATTGAGTGAACTTTAATAACGGCTGCATGCAAACGGCTCATCTGTGCAGATCAGTGGAGAGCGACAAAGAAGACCAGCAGCACCAGAGCGCACTGGACGAAAAAGACGAGGCACGCAAAAACACAAGCTGGCAGGTGTGCGGGACGGCGGGAACGTAAGGTGTCAGCCATAATGTACAGTCAGGAACAAGGTGGAGTAATATTTTATTCCCGTCACATCTGCACGCTTTTCTTTGTTGTAACCAATAAACCCAAACATGACATGACTTATAAATACATCATCATGACGTGAAGTATCATGAGATAACACTAGGAGATATGAGAGCAGCAGCGTATGCTGCACACGTCCTTTTCCTCTGTTTTAGCCGCTCGAAACAGTTGGTACGAACCACATTTGTGGCAACACTCATAAATGCTGGTCAACACTGGTTCGGTGGTGGCAGCCATGGAGCGGTGGGTTGAGCGACAGTCAATGGCGCGGTCCCCAGCGCCATCGTGTGCTGAAACGTAGTTGGGCAGAGCACTGAACCCACGCTGCTGCCGCCATAAAAGGGGTGTAATGTATAAATTTAGGTATAACTTATTTATAAGTATATACACTATAGGGATGGAACGGTTACCGGTATTACAGTAAATGATTACCGTTTATGTTTGACTTCATCTCATTATCGCGGTCGATTACAGGGATATGTAATATCAGCCTCATTCAAGTCCGTGTCTCATGTGAATATGTAGCTTGTAACATCGGCATCGTAACGTGAGCGGAAAGTGGTGATAGCGCGCAGGACATTGAAAAATGACATTGAAAAAGGACCGGAACGATGTTCTTCTGATGCAGTTAAAATATTAATTTATTCCATTAACTGATCCGACAACCTTAACGTCGGCAGTTAGCGCCACAGCGGTCAAAAACCTTTTGCCCTTCCTGGTCCAACACCTAACCAATAACAGGCAGCTACCTTTATACCTGACCCTCAGGTAACAACACAGCGACACCCACAGACACACAGAGTGAACTACAATTCATAACAACATATTTGGCTCCTAAACAACTGTTTCTTTATTTGCACATTTATACGTATTTAAGGTTCCGCTTAAAGTCCAAAGTTTTTTTCATTTGAACTTGCGCTATAATTTTTGTTCCTGATAATTGTTTGTATATTTTGACCTACTATGGTTGTTAGTGTTTATCTAAATTTGCACCAGACAAATAAGCTTTGTTCCTGTTACTTATTTTGTTCATTTAAAATAAAACATCTTTCTGTGCCAGTTGTTTGCCCTTTTAATGTGAAAGTCTCATTTTGATAAAATTTTGGCTTCTGATGTTTTAGTATGACGAGAAAATCACAAGATTTTGTGAAATTATTAAAATGTATGTGTTTTTTGGACTTTTGTACAGCAATTAAGAATATTGCGATAATATCGTAAACCGTGATAATTTGGTCACTATAATCAAGATATCAAATTTTCCATATCGTTACATCCCTAATACACTATAATGTGTTCTAGTGAGGCAGTTAATCAGCAGTTAAACTATACACTGATGACGACAGAGGTGCAAAGTGGATTTATTCTCCAAGTCGTATACTTGGTCATTAAGCTCACATGACAGAATGCAGGATGATCAGAAATGACAATTTGCCAATAGGAAACAGTCGTCTTTAAACATCGCATGAAAAACATGGGGACCTTGAGATAAGTTCTTTAGATGCCTACGTGTCAAAACTTAGCGACTTGATGGAGCCAGAATGATAAACAGAAGCGGTGGCCTTCAACAGACCAGAATCTAAAACAAAAGTCATGGACTTATGACTCAGCATTATACAATAAGGCCCCAAAATGCAGTTTTTAATATAACAAGGGGTCATGATCCAGTGTCCTCACAGTGTCAGTCCCAGACGAATGGGGGGGACGGCTGTATCTGGGAGAGCATCCGAGATAAAAAACAACCCCAAATCGCTAGTGAACCGCTGCGGCGATCCCTGAAGGGGAAAAGCCGAAACAGGTTGTTGTTGTTTGAAAAGGCTGACCGACAACAAGAGTTCAAAGAACGCTAAAAGCTGTCCGTGACGACCTTGGTAAATACAAACCGGCAGTACTGAGACACCGGTCTTGAGAGCAAAACAAGATAAACAACGTAATCTGCGTCAAGAAACTTCAGAGTGCACCGAGGACACGAGAAGAGACATGACGACGTGTCTCCATCGTGTCTCCCAGCTCTGAACCGGCTCCAGGACAGACCCAGCAGCGGTGAAACCAAATCAAGTGCGGACGGACGGATGGACGGACGGTCGGGTCTCAGATTGCCGGTGACACTTTTGGCGTTGCACACGGAAATTTGATTTACGGCTCTAAGTGCAGTTTTAAGCCTGGCTCATACAGAGTAACGGAACAAACCACTTACAGGTCGGACCTCCTGACAAGAGTTGGTGTACTGGCGAGCTAAGCCGAAGTCCAGCATGTAGCAGGTCCGACAGGTACTGGGGAAACGGCCCATGGCGAAATTGGACTGAAGGAGAAGGGAAACAGGAGAAAAGAGGGAGTGGTACAAAAGAATACTTGATTAGGTGAGATCTCTTGAGACTCGGCAGAGCTGCTCAGAAGGCAAACAAATGTTTACGTGCAGTCTGTTAGTCTTGGGCCTTTAGCCAACACTCACGCTGAGCTACCTTACTGTAAGTCAGCGGTCAAAAGAGCTGAAAAAACTGAATCAGCAACAACACCATCAGCTAGTACTAAAAAGCACCAGGACTGCAAACAGCGCAGCGAGAGCGCTCGGTAATGAGCCGTCCTCCGTAGCGTACCGGCTTGATGTCACGATGCAGGAAGCCGACGGAGTGGATGCTCTCGATGGCTTCCAGGATCTGGCGCCCCAGACGCAGGGTGGTGCTGATGCTGAATGTTCCCCGGGTCATACTTCTCCTCAAGTCCGCCAGGTTTCGACCCTGAAACAACATGTAGCAGGATGCGTTAGTCCGAAGGTATACTCTACTGAACCCGAGCTGGAAAGGAGTCGACCCTATTTGCTTACTGACTGACGTGTTTAACGGTAGATGGTTGCCTGAGCAATGTTCCTGTGGGCACGGTTGTGTAAATGACCGTTACGCTGCCAAAAACCCAGCTATCATCGAATCCAGGTGGCTGAAATTCTCCACAAATGTTTATCTGGCTCTAGAACATTAAAGCCACTCTACAGAGCAATACCACTTCTGACCACTTGGGGGCTGTCTAACACAGCAAAGACACTGTTTTGTAGGGATGCATGATAATTATCGACCCGATAACTATCGGACCGATAACAGGACTCGATAAGTCCGATATCAAGATGAATAGCCCCGATAACATATATATTTTTTGTCAACACGGCAGTGCCTCGCTCCCTCTGAGCCTTGAATGACCAACAGTGAATGTTATGTTCAAGTGACGTCGGCATAATCAGAAAAACGATTTCTCAGTAAGGAAAATCAAGAATACCCCCTCATGCCAGAAAACAACTCATTAACTCGGTCATAATTTTGGTAATTGCCGACTTGAATTGATATTCGCAGTATTTTCCCACATGTTACACATAAAAAATAGAAAAATAGATAAGCCTGTAAGAACGACGAGCAAACGAGGGAACGGAGGAATTTACGTTACACCTTGAATGCAGCATGCAGTTCAGTGCGCTGATAAAAACAAACAAACATGGCGGCTATTATATGGAACTTTCGTTAAAGTTTCAGAAGAAGATAGTTCGCTGGTTATTTGTGACAAATGCTCCAAGCGAAGGAGGGAAAAAATAGCACAAGCTTTAATACATCAAATCCAATCAGCCACCTGAAACATAACCATCTCTTCCATAGAGTTTTGAAATCGCGCTAACGTGAGCTAACATGAGCTAACGCCAGCAAGCCAGCAGCAAGTCAAGCCCCTCCCCTCAGCTCCGCTCCTCGCCATCATCTCTCTCATCTACAGCTTCCATGAGATAAAAAAAAAAAAAAACTACTGAACCTCATTTACTTTAATTAAAAGGCATTCATTTGAATAGAACCCTTTAAATGTATTTTTATTTGTTACTATGGAGTGCACTTTTTCAGTTTGTTTACACAGACAAGTCTAACTTGTGTCAGTACATTATGCACTGTGCATTATTTTTTTATTGTCATAGAGGAATGCACTTTTTCAGTGTGTAATTCTGATGCATGTATTTCCATCAGTTCAAGGAGCCTTTATTTTTTTATACCAGTCAGTAATGCACCTCATTTAAATTAATGTGAGATATTCAAATAGGTTTGTTTGATAGCTTTACGAAAATGTCTGAGAGGCTTGCCAATAGTTTTTCATTAGAAAAAATAATAATTTAAAGAGTCAAAACTGTTTTTGGTTTTGTTCATAGTATTGATGTAATGATCTTAGGTATATGTGTGTGTTATCGGTTATCGGTATCGGTTTTAAAAAACAGTTATCGTGCATCCCTACTGTTTTGTATGAAAGGCAATCTACGTTTCCAGTTACACGAAACAGAAATTTAGGGATTCTTTGACACAGCTATCAAAGCCAGCGAATGTCATTTGGAATGATGGACATGGTGTCTTCTTCGCCAGGACTCACCTGAAGCTCCATGACGATGTAGTTGAACCGGTCGTTGCGGCCGCATCCCACAAAACGACACACGTGATCTTTACCTGCGGGAAACAGGATTGCATTACAGTTTTCAGAATACCCCGCCTCTTATTAGCCGCATCACGCATCGTGAGATGCAGGCAGGTCACGTGAGTCACGATGATGTGAACGTCTGTAATTTGATCCCTCTCTGGTCACCGAGGCGCCCCGTCCTCTCATCACCAGCTTTCCTGGACATCCACCCTGCTGATTCATTGGCTCTGGCCCGCAGCGGCAGGTCAACACATGTGCATAAATACCCCCCCCCCCCCCCCCCCCCGCATGTGAGAGCATGCACGCTCTGGTCTCAGAGGACATCGCTGCTGCTGCAGGTTTTCTGCAGCCACACCCCAAAGCCCTTCAACCGCACAGCAACACGACCTCCACGTTCAAAAAAAAAAAAAAAAACAAAACCTGTTTCTTTGTGCAGCTAAATATTACTGAGGACAACAATGCATTTGAGTAATTCAAGTGTTAGGTTCTGCATGACCCATTAAAGGTCGCGGGTCGGTGTTTACTCTTGACAGCGGGTCAGTGTTCGGGGGAGTTCAGGTCGTCTCAGGTTACATGCTGGCTCCCTCAGGAAGAAACAGAACCATGATGCTTCGGGCCAAGGCCATTAAAGCAAACATAATCCCAGGCCATTGATTTTCCTCTTAAAGGGGCAGAAAATAAAAGGCATGCTGGTTAAGATCGGGAAAAACTGGAAAAGATCCCCCTCCGAGAGAGACTGGAAATATCCAAGCACACTTGTATGAGCATTTTAGGTGGTGTCATTTGAAACTTTTTGAAACCAAACCTCCAAATGTGAAAATTGTACAAAGCAGTTTCCAGCAGAGACAGTGGTGTCTGTTTACCCACCAAAGGAAAATGAGCTGATGGTCTCAGAAAAACAGAAAAAAAAAAAGTGTTTTCAGATGAGTCAGATGATCTGGTCTCAGGGAACGTAGGCCATCTCACCGCAGCAGCGTTCTTCTTCTTCTCTCCAGCGTTTATCCAGCGGTAATGATGCACATATTCAGAGCTGCTCAATAGGTCGCGGTGTCAGAGAGGATCGATCGGTTGCAGTAACCGAATCCGCCGGACCCATTTCGACTTACCCTGGAGCTTCTTGAGGACGGCGACCTCCATCTTCAGCACCTGTTTGGGCTGCTGGGCCGACTCCACCTTCAGCGCCACGCTGACCCGTGTCAGCAGGTCCTGCGCCTCGTAGATTTCCCCGAACCCGCCGCCCCCGATCTTCTTTAACTGGAGGGAGATGATGAAGAGCGTGTTCAAACAGATTATTTTCTCTAAATCAATGCCATTATAATTGATAGTAGTTCTGTAGAACGTTAGCGAATGTTAGCGCATATGCAGCTCACGACCAGGCTGCAGCTGCTCTGTAGGGCAGACAAGTGAAGAAGGGAAAGAAGAAGTTCGTCCTTACAGGCCTGTTTTCACTATTCACGCGTATTAAGGCACTAAATACATGCTAGATCTAAATCTAGTTGGTTCTCATGGAAAAAAATAGTCATGAAACTGGCAAGTCTGCAACTCAATTTGTTGCAGATAATAGGAGGACGGTGGTGGAGCTCCACCATTGTTAAGGTAAACTGTTTTATGGTGTTTTATGGTGTTATATCTATATAAACAGTACCTTTCACAAACAGGATAAAACCACAACGATGCTGATTGCAGCACTGCTACCATGGTAATGTGGGCACGAATGAGAAAAGAAAAACGCACAAAAAAAAACAGTGGACCACTTTAAGAAGTAATCCAGTGTAGCGCTTTGAGCTAAATGTAAGCATAAGGATTACCTGAGTCTTAATACACGGGTATTAGAAAGCTAAAATATACGATTGACATGTTATCTGGTAATGCACATGCTTCTTTAATCCAGAATATAGAAATGTGGCTTTGCCTGGGAACTGAGGAATCCAGTTGCTCGAGATTTGAAAGAGGATTGTTGTCCGATAAAGGCTGCTCGCTTTACCACGGCTCATTTTAAATGAGCTTAAGAGAAGCCAGCGCTGCTCCTAGATCACAGTCCAATATGGCTTCTCCGTAGCTTTAACCTGCAGTTGTATATGACACGGCAAACTGTGAGCCCATGCTGTGATTTCCATTACAGAGTCGTGTCTTTTATTTTTTTAATGCTCCAGGGCTTGACGCTAACTTTTTTGCTCACCAGCTACTGTGGCTAGTGTTTTTCCTCAGCCATTAGCCATTTAGTCTTTATGCTAGCCACAGTTTTGCTGTCAGTTTTTTTCTTCTTCACAATATTCTTGCATTCACATTTTAAATACAAACACTTGATCCAAATATTGTGATGTGTCATATCAAAGAATAAGTTACCAGCCAAAGTTGCTTGTGAGACAGAAATCGTTACTAGCCACAGCCAAAATTTTGCTCCAGTACTCAGAGATTTCTCCAAATTGCTAGCATCTTTTGATGATACCATGTACTGTATATCATGAGATATTTTAAGCTAAGGGACATAATTGTCAATTTATTTCTTTGCAATTTTCTGCCCATTTTGGTTCCTGAGAGGCTCTGCCTTCCCAAGATGGTCTTTTTTAACCCAGTCATGTTGCTACCAATTAACGTAACTGATGCGAGATGTTCGTCCAGGTGTTACTTTATATTTATAGTACCACTACGTTCTTTAAGATGTGCTGCTGCCATCCAGTTCAAAATGAGACAAAATTTCTCATGAAATGGAAAAATGTCTCACTTTCAATCAACATCTAATATGTTTTCTATGTCTTGATGGGAAATTAAATGTGGGTTTATGAGATCTGTAAATCACTGCATTCTGTTCTTATTTACTGTACATTTTACCTGCCCAACTTTTCTGCAGTTGGGGTTTTTATTAATATTTACAAGAAGATTTATCTCTCTCTTCGGTTTATTGTCGGTTTACAGTGATTGTAAAGACCATCTGTGATTTTTACTCCCTTTGTAAATATGAAAACAGATTTTAGTGTCCATAGAGTCCAAAAATAATTTTTCAGAGTGAAAGATTAGAATTTAAATTAAAATATTTTTTCTAGAATTTACATATTGTAGAACATTAAAAATTCATAATTTTAAGATAAAAAAGTAGCCTTTTTTTATTGCAAATGTTGTAATTTTACATTAGAAATTGAAAAAAAATTGGTATTTTACAAATGTAATAAAACGTATTTTTTTTATTCTTTTCAAGAAAGACACAATTTTGTGAAAATTCTGATTAAGATAAAAATTGCAATTTTACAACAAAAAATTTTTTTTCAATTTTACAAGAAAAAAACTCATGATTTTAAGGCAAAAGTCTTAATTTCACAATATGACAAAAATTTCAAATGACAAATTGATGTTATTTCACAACAACAATTCCTGATTTAAGGCCAAAACACTGCAGATGTGACAGTGTACAACATCTTGGTAGGCTAGGAGTTAGGAGTTTCGGATTAGGAGTTAGGAGTTAAGGGCTAAGAGTTTGGGGTTAGGAGTTAGGAGTTAGGTGTTAGGGATTAGGGGTAAGGGGCTAGAAGTTAGGGGCTAGGAGTTAGGGTTAGGGGTTAGGGGTTAGGAGCTAGGAGTTCTGAGTTAGTAGTTAGGTGTTAGGGATTAGGGGTAAAGGGCTTGGAGTTAGGGCTTAGAAGATAGTAGTTAGGGGTTTGGGTCAGGGTTAGGGGTTAGGTGTTAGGTGTTAGGTGTTAGGGGTTAGGGGTTAGTGGCTAGAGGTTAGGGGCTAGGAGTTACGGGTTAAAAGTTAGTAGTTAGGGGTTTGGGTCAGGGTTAGGAGTTAGGGCCTAGCAGTTAGGGGTTTGGGTTAGGGGTTAGGAGTTAGGGGTTAGGGGTTAGGGGCTAGGAGTTAGGGTTAGGGGTTAGGGGCTAGGAGTTAGGGGTTAGGAGTTAGGAGTTAGGGGTTAGGAGTTAGGAGTTAGGGGCTAGGAGTTGGTTAGGGGTTAGGGGCTGGAGTTAGGGGTTGGGTTAGGGGTTAGGAGGGTTAGGGTTAGGGTTAGGGTTAGGGGTTAGGGGCTAGTTAGGAAGTTAGGGTTTAGGGGCTAGGAGTTAGGGGTTGGGGTTAGGGTTAGGGGTTAGGAGTTGGGGTTAGGGTTAGGAGTTAGGGTTAGGGGCTAGGAGTTAGGGGCTAGGAGTTAGGAGTTAGGGTCTAGGAGTTAGGAGTTAGGTGTTAGGAGTTAGGGGCTAGGAGTTAGGGGTTAGGGTTAGGAGTTAGGGGTTAGGAGTTAGGGGTTAGGAGTTAGGAGTTAGGTGTTAGGGGTTAGGGGCTAGGTGTTAGGGGTTAGGGGCTAGGTGTTAGGGGTTAGTGGCTAGGAGTTAGGGGTTAGGGGTTAGGAGTTAGGGGTTAGGAGTTAGGGGTTAGGGTTAGGAGTTAGGGGTTAGGGGCTAGGAGTTAGGAGTTAGGGTCTAGGAGTTAGGAGTTAGGAGTTAGGTGTTAGGAGTTAGGGGCTAGGAGTTAGGGGTTAGGAGCTTAATCAGTTAACCTCAGCCACCAAGAAAAGCAACAAAAGGACAAAGAATTTCAAGTTCCAAGACTCCAGGTGTCTTTTACAATATTGTCAAGAAACAATCGCAGACTGAGTCCAGGAACTCATGGTGAAAACTGACATCATGACCGGCTGAGAAAGTAAAGAAGAACCAGCTCTTTGACAGTAACCATGGTGATGATCTGACACCTCTGAGCTGAACTATGAATGCAAGCATCTCACATCTGAGGGAAACCTGTACAGATCCAATATTCTTACTTTCTTTTTTTGCCGTCATTGTTGCTGTGAATGTCAGAAGCAAGAAACATTTTTGTCACCTTCAAGTGCAACTCGTCTTTACCCTCTGACCTCTGAACGCCATCAGCACTTTTACCCCCCCCCCCTAAGTTCCCTGGCGTCCTTCACTGTCCTCTGTGCTCACTCAGAGATTTTTCTGTGTCGCACTCGGAGCTAAAGTCAAGGGATTAGCCGCGGGCCTCCTTATGTAACTCGGCTACTTAGAAGACAGGAAGTGGAGCCAGTTAGGAATATTACAGCCTCACCCGGGACCCGGGCAGGCGCAGCGGCGAGAGGTTTGGGACCCACGAGAAGCGCTGCTGCTGCTGCTTCCTACAGCACACTGCAGACACAAATAGTTCTACGGGCTATTTTTGGATCTGCTGCAGCGGCTCAGCCCGGACGCAGAGACACGACCCCGAATTCTCAACAAGAAAGAAAGAAAGAAGGTGAGAAGAAGGCAGGCGAACTCGCAGGGACTGTTTGATGAACAAAGAGCTGCTGTTAGCGGGGCAGAGGGTGAGCTGGGGACAGGCGGCGACGGCGGCCGGGGCGAACACGCCGCCCATTGTAGCGGGACAAACGCGCCACTTACCACCTTCCATCGGTCCTTGACCAGGGAGAGCACGCTCAGGATGTCAGCTTCCTCGGCTCCCCCGCTCATCCCGCCTGCGGACCAGGGACGCTGCCCCTACTGCTTCCCCTCGACCGGCAGCCTCACACTGGGCCGGGCATCTGGAGCCTGGCGGGAAACCCTGCGGGAGTCCGAGAGAGAAGATGATGACAAGCGATCAACGAAAACGTGATTACTGAAGTCAGAGGAGCGAACGTGCGACAAGTCCTGCAAGAAAGAAAATAATAAAAACACAGGAAGCAAAGTTGAGTCACTGGTTCATTAGTTGGGGCTTTCTGATCCTCCACCATCACTGCAGCTGCCACACCTGCTGCCAGCAGCTGTCCTCCCAGACAAACTCGCCAGACACAAGTCTCACTTCTTAAATTACAAAAACATTTCATGACCGGGTTGATTCTCCTCCTGCCTCGGCGTTAATGTTCGAGTCACATGCATGTAGTCAAAGTAGGGATGCACATAGTTAACCGTTTAACCGTTAATCGATAACAGTAGCTCTAACCGATTAATATTAGCGGTCAATTTTGTTTTTAAGCTATTTTTAAGCCACATCTGTACGATTCTCGTTCTCCACACTACAAAGTAGTGCTGGGCGATATGACGATACATATCGTGAGGACGATAGAAAAGTGTGTATCGTGCAATTTCTCTTCTATCGTTTCTATCGTTTCTAACCTAATTTTATCAATTATTACAGCAAATATGTAATTAAATAACCTCCAACGATAAATTTGATAGAATCATATCTACTTCTACAAAGTAGCCTTTTATGTTTGCACTTTTATTCATGGTTAATGCCTTAAACAGAGTTCTCTTCAACCCTGATGTTTACTTTAGACACTTTATATTGGTTTGCAAACTTTGCACTATAAGGTTACAGATTTCAGAAAGTTGAAAAATAATTTGTGTTTATTTTTTATAGCTGAACTTCAGTGCAAAAATGTGTTTTTCCTCTCAGAAACTGTTGTGCACTTTGAAAAAAAATGTGAAAGCTACTGTACCTCTGTACCTACCTGTTTTTGCTGCACTAAAATGTATGTTTGTGACAGTTCAGCTAAATGTCCTTTCAAAATAAAGTTGAAAAGTAAGCAATGAAATTTTTGTCAAACTTTTCGGAGAATAATTGAAAACATACTTTATTATGGTATATCGTGATATATATCGTTATCGTGTAATCGTATAAAATAGTCCATATCGTGATATATGATTTTTTCCATATCGCCCAGCACTACTACAAAGAGCACATATTCTAGTAATTCATGCGATGAATGTGGGTCTGGATACGGCCGAGACGGTGAGGAAGTGGAAAAACGCAAGAGATAAGTTTAGTAAGTATAGCTAGTTCGTGATTGTCGCTCTTGCGTTGTGGCGTGGAATAACATAGCGGAGACTGCACTAGTATAAATCAAAAGCTGACGGCGACACATTGCCGCGAGAGTATACACGGGGAAGTGTCCGCATGCGTCCACGACAACGCGCGCAACATCGCGGCAGCTAACCCTCCCGGACTTATCGATTAACGGTTATTAATCGTTAAAGGGCGTCAGTTAACGGTCATATAAAAAATCCAAAATGTGCATCCCTAAGTCAGAGGGAAAACCCTTTAAAAGTGCAGTTGTTTGTCTCCGTGTCAGAGGCCATATTCATTCAGGACTACAAATCCAGTCTTGATATGTTTAAAGACCCCTCTGAAGTTTCTCATTTGCAGATTTGGATCATTTCTGCTTCGACAAATGACAAATAATAAAAAGTTTCAGCACTGTTGCAGATATATGTGCTAATAATTAGTAAATATGTTCATTTTGGGACCAGAAGCTCTGATGCATTTTTTGTTTTTGCTTTTTTTTCCTCAAATGTGGATAAATTAAAGGGCCAGAAAGGATCATCAGACCAGATGATCTCAAACCAGACGATTTCAGAAAAATCCCGTTGACATAAACAAGACAAAGTGTGCGTACGACAAGGCTGAAGTGGTGTTTCCCCTGTAAACGCATCCCGATGCTCCTGCGTTACACAACATCCGTGTCACAGATAAGCATTCCTCCGGAGAGCACTTCCCCTCGCTTCCTTTCTTCTGCCTTCAAACGCTCACTAGCAGCTCGACTTCATAACGCCGCGCAGGCAGCCGCGGTTACGCAACAACCTTCAAAACACTGCTGGGTTACATGATCGAGTCAGCGGGGAGATTTTAAATCCCATCATGCACCTGGCTGAGGCTAAAGATCAGTGGTCAGGCAAACCGGGTGCAACTGGAAGTTTATGGTTGTTGTTTTGTTTATTGCAGTTATATCTTTGCTCATCTTACTAGCGGAAGGTTTGTTGAAGTGTACTCTCTTCACAGCTGCTCACATGCAATCTCTATGTGCATTTTAAAAAAATAAGAACATTTCCTCTGTTTTTAGAGTGTAACTTTGTAAATAAAATGTTTGCATTGGTTGAATTAAGGTCATTGAATCAAAAATAAAGCCAGTTGGCCTTTTAGTCGTAGCCTGGCCATCTACAGTCATGGAAAAAATTATTAGACCACCCTTGTTTTCTTCAGTTTCTTGTTCATTTTAATGCCTGGTACAACTAAAGGTACATTTGTTTGGACAAACATAACGATAACCACAAAGATTGCTCATAAGAGTTTTATTTAAGAGCTGATATCTTACCATTTTCCATGGTTTTCTTGATTATAACCTAAATCACTTAAGTTTTTACATCAATAGCTATGGCGTTGTACTGCCAAAAACACTGCTTTTATGCATTCAGTGTTTCCTTTTCTGTCTGTTTTAGTCACATGATGACGTTTAGTGGTACCAGGTATTAAAATGAACAAGAAAGTGAAGAAAAAATGGTGGTCTAATAATTTTTTCCATGACTGTATACACATTGACTTTGTGAAAGCTCTCCCTGGTACCGTTCTGGTCAACAGCCATTTCCATCGGTACGGAATGTACCGGATCAATTGCAGTGGGGCGGGTTCGGGCTTTATCCAGTAACTCTTACAGGAGCATCCAAGATCCACTATTCAAAACAACCTACATAGCTTCAGGATGGCTAACAACACCTCGGATCAACAATTTTTGCACTGCAAAATCGACAACAGTCATTCGCAGGCACTCCTACTGGACCACACGTCATTTCAGATGTCTTGATGATGCTAATCCGGTCGTCGCTATGCCTAGATGACACGCTTTCTCTGATACGCTAAAAGTCGCTTCTGCGTCTAAAATGACTAATTATTTGTGTCAAAAATGAAAAAAAAGTTAGGATGGCCACGTTATTTTAATTACACACCACCTTCCTCCCTGATGTATGGAAGCTCATTAGTGCCACATGATGAAAAAAAAAAGTCACGTATCCTTTGAGTCATTAATGTGAGAGATAATTCTTAGCATTGCAAATTATGACTTGGCACCTCATAACAATGACTTAGACTGTCAAAATGATGTCATAATGTCTCCAAAACAACAACAAACGTGCATCTCTGTGCAAAGTTTCATCAGTCAACAGCTTCTTTAACGTGGTTCTGCTAAGCTCATTATCATTTAGAACATTTCTTTTCTCTGCTTTCATTTAATGCTTTGAAACAGTGAGATCACTTCTGAAAGTAGTGAGTTTATAAATAAAATGAAGCATTGCAGCATCAGAACAACTGTTCAGAGTCCATCTAACCTTTGAAGCACACGTATCTCAACCACATACCGTCGTAGTTTTGGGACATTAAAGGAACATTCCAGAGTGAAAGCAACCCCCGGCCTGTTATTAAACGGTTTTGCTACCATCTAATCATTAATCTGCACCAGTCGACCACCCAGCTGCTGTCAAGACGGTGTCAAGACCCGCTGGATGGGTCATTTGTTGACATGTACGAAGTTAAAATGGCCTCAGTTTGTCTGTGGGGACCCCCGTTGGAGGCTTTAAATATCTATTTATTTTAAAGTAGGTCTACTGCCCCCAGGCCTGACATTAATTCCCATTTTGATGCAAACACATCCTAAAAATAAGATTGGATTCAGGTGGTTTTGGTCTCTAACAGAAGTTTACACTTTTCACCATCTAATAACAGATGTTATTTTAAGACAAACAATTTGAGACATTTTCTCAACATTTAGAAAAGTTCCTTATTAGTTCCTCGTGCTAATATAGTTTCTTTGCTGTTGTTGTTTTTTTTTTTTTTTTTTTTAACAACTTAGAGGTTCTTTTTAAGTTCCATCATAATTACACTAATGGTCCTCCATAGACATTGACTATAATAGTGGTCCATAAACTTTTAAACACTTTAACATTTTAGCATGATGACAAGTTTAACCTGTATAAAGATGGTAAGTTTGACAAACCATTTTGTTTCCATTTTTTTCCAAGAGTCCCATTAGGAGTCAGCTGGGATTTTAAATTGCATATTCACAATTTGTACAAAAAGACAGTTTCATAAAATGTGGCTGTAAAAAAAAAAAAAAAAAAGGTTAAGAAAATTCATTTTTCCTCAAACTGCATGATGCCTAAACTACGACGGAGTAATAATATGTGTTTTTCTTATATTTTTATATATATGTATACTTATTGGAATTTGTTTTCCCACTTAGAGACAAGTAACCAAATATGGTAACTTCATTGGCATTGATTTTCTACATGAAAATAAAAAAATTTTGAAAAATGTCACCAATGTAATGACGTCTTGTTATGTTCTCCAATAACACTCTAAGGTTGAATTTTTGAATTTTAAAGTATTTAATTGAGTGCCCTATAAAGGGTTAAGGCTACGCTGAGAAAAAAAATTGTAAGACAATTATTTTTTTTTTCCCCCGCTCCTCACGTAGAGAATAAAGTTGAAATGTCGAGAATAAAGTCAGAATCCAGAATCGGTGAAGTTTCTTTTCTGAATAGCCGCAATTTCTGACACAATCTCTTCAAAGTAAAAATACTTATTATAATACTGTGTTTTTTGCGCTAAAAGTGAAATAATTGTTGCTAAAGCCCACTCTGAAGGTCATAAGCTCGTTAACACTAAACATTATGTTTTGTGGAGTAAAACTGGTTTGAATAAATCTTTAAGGCGACTTTATTCGTTTATTTATGGAAACTGCATTTCGACTTTATTTTTTTTAACATTTCAACTTTATTCTCTGAGTGAGGAATAGAAATAAAAACTCATTGTCCACAATTTTTTTTCTCAGTGTGGCCCTAAAACTCCGCCGTACTAAACAATGCAAATGCAACGTTGTCTATATAAATTTACAGTCTAGATTATGTCACATGAATTATTGAGTTTAATCCACTAAAATGTACGCAGCAGCTGTAAGAAGAAGAAGTTTGGCACCAAAGTCGTTCCTTTCCTGTCCTGGAAGAGCTGATGGCAGACCTTAAAACAGGAGGTGGAATAGCTGCCATTATGTAATTATGAGCAATTATGAGTCATTATGAGTCATTATGATACCTGAAGAAGTTATAACTCTGAACGGATCCACAGTTCGGTCAAATCTGATCAGCAGCAGAGCCACTGGGATGCAGCCTCCCAGTAAAGCCTCCCAGTAATTTTATGTATTTTTATACATAAATTTATGTATTTTCATTACATGTAAATTTTCCATGTAATTCCACTACATAAGTTCGGAGTAAACGGTCACATCAAAATGTTTTTAATCATGTATAGTTAATGTAAATTAAAAGGTTAACCCAAATTACTACATAAAGTTTGAGTTAATTTCATTAATACACAAAGTTAAGGTGAACTTTTACATAAACCTTATGAGTTTATTCAATAATTACATATAAAGTTAACAAAAAAATTCCCCTAAACCTTAAGTGCTGATTAAAGTTAATGCAAACTTTTACATAAACTGTATTTGACTGTGACACTCAGCTTTTTTTTATGTGATCTAGTAAATAACGTTTCGTTGATTTGTTTAGATTCACATTATGTTTGACTTTTTTTAGATAAATAAACTTTAAATTTCATACATTTCAGTTACATTTTACTTTAAACTATGACTTTATGTTTATTAGAGCTAAGAATCATTTTTTTGAGTGCATCGCTGATCCAGCAGCTCTGCTCCTCCTCCTCATCTTTCATGCGACTCATCATGAATGAAGAGCACAAACACAACAGAAACAGGAGGAGTAAAATGCAATTTCACAAAAAAAGAAGCAAAACAATCCACGACATCTCCTCTGTCATCATGAATCATGCTTCCTGACCACCGCGTCTCCACGGCGACGATGCTGCAGCGCCATTTTCATCTGCTGACTGCAGCTTGTCCTCACCTCTGACCTTTCTGGTCTGCTGGAAGCTGTGGGGCCTGGAGCTTCATCTAAATCTGCAGCGCTGATGTTACTGTCATCCAAAGATCCAGTGAGGAAAAAAATAAAAAAAAAAAAAATAGATCAAATGTTTGCTTAGTTTTCTGTCTAATCCAAAAGTGGCCCGGTTCAGTAGCCGGACTGGGAGGGATGAAAGTGTCTGGTATGAAACTGGCCCTCAAATCAATACACACCGTGGATTCAAGAGAATAAGACTGTGGAGGATGAGACCATCATGCTTTTCTGCTTGATGTTGAGTCACGTGCGTAAAAACAGCGCCTTAACGCGTGATAGATAAATAAATAAATAAATAAACCACATAACCCTGACAAGCCGTTTTTTTAATAGGACGTGACAGAAATCCGGCTGCGGCAAAAACGTCCCGGCTCACTCTCACCGCTCAGGCGCGCGTCTTTTGCCGTGGAGACGCGGCTGTCGCGTATAGCGCGCCGCCGGTCGCCACAGCAGATTTACTCAGGCGCGTCCGCGCACGCTTGGCCGTCCGCAGGCCACGCGAGCTCATCGCTGCGGCCCCCGGCGCTGATGAGGTTAAAAAAAAAAAAAAAAAAAAAAAAAAAGGCCGCTGGGCTCTGACAACACGCACGCAGAGAAGGGGCGTTGAAGACGCGTTGATGATGCACCGCGGTTCGGTTTCTGCGATCTTACCTCCGGTCTTCGCTGCCGAATCCTTGATTCCGAACGAGACGCCGGGTGTGGTTAGAAAAAATCCCGTATGTGATGCGGCGGCTGCGGCGACATCGAGCGGAGCGCCATGGCGCGGGGGAACCGTGCACGGGGGAAGAGGCCGCCGGATGATAAAGGAGCGGAGGCGGGATGCGCGAGATCGTCCGTTTTCTCCTTCTGCCGTGCCTGTCACCTCAGCATCTCTGTCGCTGCGGATCCGTGACGTGACGACTCTCCGTCAGCCTTCCTGCGCGCGCGCCCCCGATCCCATCGCCCCTCGCAACAGCTCGGCCGCGCGCGCTGGGGATTCATGGGGAGGATTTCGGGGATTTCTTTAAAGCCGCAGTTCTGCGCATGCGCAGCAGATTGCCGTTTGTTTTTATTTATTTTTTTTACAGCCGCTATATTATTTTTGGCTAAATAAAATAACTTAAAAGTAATAAAAGCATACAAATGTGGATTATTTTATTTTATTTTTGTATTATTCCAAAACCACGTCATCTCTGTGTTTTGAAACTATAACCTGTTTGATTTCTACCAGCCGTGAAAAGAGAACAGTTCCCGCAATGACCGCTAGGAGGCGACATTTATCCAAAGACAGCGTTTCATTTCATTTTATTGATTCATTCCAGACATGTCAAAACAATCTTTTAAAGCATAGACAATTTTAAAAATATCATGAATCTATGCATCTGAAAATAAATATAATATATTTATAAAATATATAATAATCCATAAATCAATATACACTGACACATGTGCATAATCATAATTTAGAAACATATAGAACCTCTTGTAAATAAATCTAAATATTGAATGAACATATTCCCCCCCAAAAAAATAAAAAATAAACAAAATGTATACCTAATGTATACACACCGATCTATATATATATATATGTAATATCAATATGCAAAACACATATCTGGTTTAACATGTCTGAACGTGAAGACAAATAATATCATTATTGTAGAAAATACGTTTATAAATCTTATGTGATATTAAGCAGACCTGCAGGAGTACTTTTAAATTGAATTTAAATAATTGAAAAATATTTAAATAAATTACAATTTTAAAATAATTATTTGTTTCTTGGTCGCCACAGCATTATCTGTTCCCATCTTCTGCATCTCCTTCTGCCTCTTCAGTCAAACACAAATCCTCTCTCACCACATCAAGAAATCTCCTTGTTGGCTTGTTCACTTTTTTCTCCATCAGCTCCATCAAACCAGCTCAGTCTAACCTCTCATTTTATCTCCAGGACGTCCAGCCCCGGCTGCTCCTCTGTTGTGCTTGTTTCTTATCCTGTCCATCCTTGTCACTTCCAAAGAAGATCTTAACATCTTCAGCTCTGCTTCCTGTCTCTTGGTCATTGTTGTGCACAGCTGAAATGAGTATTTAAACCCCTGTGTACTTCTTCACCTCTATTCCACATAACCATCCTGCCTGCTTCTCCTTCATTTACACACATGTATTCTGTCTTGGTGTGACTAACCTTCATTCCTCCTCTCTCTCTCGTTCATATCTCCACCTCTACAGGTTTTCTTAGACCTGCTTCCTACTCTGACAGTAGATCACAATGTCATCTGCAAGCATTATAGTCTGCAGAGACTCCTTTTTACCATCATCTAACTACCTATCCATCAGCAGGGCTGATAGAGGTTACCAACTAACTTTAAAAAAAAAAGTAGGGATGTAATCTCTAAGGCAGCATGTGAGCCTGTAAGCAGGGGTGGCCAGAGTCGGTCCTGAAGGGCCGGTGTCCTGCAGGTTTTAAATGTTTCCCTCCTTCTTCACACCCTGATACAAGTGACTGAGTCATTAACAGACGTGTGCAGACCTTGATGACAAGATGATGGTGTCCGTTAATTAGAATCAGGTGTTTTAAAGCAGGGAAACATGAAAAACCTGCGACTTTGCCCACCCCTGTTCTAAAGCCTCAGTGTACCCCTAGGGCTCTGATACTAGGGGTTGCAATGATCCACTGATCTACATCAATACATTGATTTAATGATGGACAGCTCAACAGAACTGACACAACATCTTTTATCAGATCCACCTTGCCAGTACCGGGTTAGACCACCCTTTTGTCTGCAGAACTGCCTTCATTCTTTGTGGCGTAGATTCAACAAGGTGTTGGAAACATTCTTCAGAGATTTTGGTCCATGTTGACGTTAAAGATCCAAATCTCCCGATTCCACCACATCCCAAACGTGCTCGATCGAATTGAGATCTGGTGACTGTGGACGCTGTTAGAGCACAATGAAAAAAACAAAAAAAAAAAGCAGTTTGAATTTATTTGAGCTTCACGACATGGAGCGTTATCCTGCTGGAAGTATTCATCAGAAGATGGACACACTGTGGTCATAAAGAGATGGACATGGTCACCAACAATACTCTCCAGTACTGTTTTAAAACGGTTTCACTGTAGCTCTGTTGGTTGAGCGGGTCGTCCAGTTACTGTAAGGGTGGCAGTTTGATCCTGGCTTCAACTGAACATATGTCAAAGTGTTCTTGGGCAGGACACTGAACCCTAACTTGCCCCCAGTGAGTCTGGCAGCGCCTTGCATGGTAGCAGCTGCCCACTGGTGTGTGAATGTGTGAATGAGAGGCTATTGTAAACCGCTTTGAGGGCACCTTCATGGTGTGGAAGCGGTACATCAGTGCAGTCCATTTACCTCACAGATAGACAGATTTATGTAAATATGGATACATGCTCCTCAAAAACCCATAATATCAAGTGTGGGGTTCCCCAAGGTTCAATTTTAGGTCCAATACATTTTAATCTCTATATGGTGCCACTTGGGGAACCTCATAAGATCAAGTGTGGGGTTCCCCAAGGTTCAATTTTAGGTCCAATACTTTTTAATCTTTATATGGTGCCACTTGGGGAACCTCATAAGATCAAGTGTGGGGTTCTCCAAGGTTCAATTTTAGGTCCAATACTTTTTAATCTCTATATGGTGCCACTTGGGGATGTCATCAGAAGACATGGCATTGGTTTTCACAGCTATCACACCCCAATATATTATATAATGATTTAAAAAAAACACACAACCAAAGCAGTCCTCCAAATAATAATAATAATAGTAAAATAAATAAATAAATAAATAAATAGAATTAAATCAAAATTCAGAATAGATATCAAATAACCTCAAAATGCACATAAAAACGTAATTAAATAAACCAATCAATAAATAAAATAGTGATTATGATTCAAAAAATAAATAAATAAATAAATAATGATGGCTTTTAAGTTGTTTTTGTTCTCACTTGTTGTTGTTTTAATGTTTGTTTTTATTATGTAAAGCACTTTGTGTTACTTTTGTATGAAAAGGGCTTTATGAATAAATTTGATTTGATAGATAGATAGATAGATAGATAGATAGATAGATAGATAGATAGATAGATAGATAGATAGATAGATAGATAGATAGATAGATAGATCGATCGATCTCCCTGATTGCAGGTGCAGTGGGTCTGCAGTACTGGGAAAAACTATCAGAGTGAGACCTCCTGTTTGTCCACATTGTCTTGTCACAATGTGATCTCTTTTTCCTGCGCATTGTCTTGTAGGAGTGGTACCTCTTTCTCTTACACATTGTCTTTTCATCTGGTCGTGACGTCGGTGACGTTTCCACCTCCAGCCGGTCGGCTCTCCGGTGGAAGCTGGTAGGGAGGTCGCTAGCAGCAGGCTAAACCTGCCGAGCTCCGCTTCCTCCTCCGCCTCCGACGAGCAGGCAGCCGAGCGGAGCCGTGAATGAACCACGCACCTCAATGCATCTCCCGTGGCCGCGATGGCAGCGCCAGAAACGGTCTGAGCCTTAGCTGGTAGCGATGTGGCTAAGTGGTCGTTCATGTGTGTAGTTTAATGTTAGTGTTGTTTAGCTGTAGCTAGCTGTATTTTCGCTCCGGGACACACGGCGGCTGCTAGCCCCCTTTCTCGCCACTACAGGAGGAGGATGCTGAAGCTGTTCGGTGGTCTGGTGGTCCTCGGACTGGCCCTGGCGTGCATCACCTCCTGGGTGTTGGACAGCTATGACACGGCTTGGCACCCTAAACGGAGTGTCCGGCAGTCGGGTGTCAGTGATGGACAAGAACCTGAGCGGGGTTTTCCACCATTTCCCGGCAACGAGTTGAACAATATATTCTGGTTTATACAGGTGGGTGGGTGATTCATCTGTCATGGTAGCTGGCTTTGTTTCACACTCATATATATATATATATATATATATATATATATATATATATATATATATATATATATATATATATATATATATATATATATATATATATATATGTATATATATTCTTTCTTTAATTATTCTATATATATATATATATATATATATATATATATATATATATATATGTATGTATGTATATATAATGTGTGTGTGTTAGGGGTGTGAAAATTCGATTTGGCAATATATCGCGATATATTATATAATATATATCAGCTCCTAATATCGACTTTTTAGGAAAATACTTAAATGTGGCAAAAACACTAATAATAAACAATAAATAGGTTGTTTTGAAGCAAATAGTTTTGACTCAATTTGTCCTGTGAATGATCAATATCATCTAATTAACATATACAGCAACTTGATTTTTCATTTCTACTCTTAATTTTGATATTGACTGGTTAGAACATTGCAATATATTGTGATATCGCGACATCGTGATAATATCGTATCGTGACCCAAGTATCATGATACACATCGTATTGCGAGGTCCTTGCCAATGCTCACCCCTAGTGTGTGTATGTGTATATGTGTGTGTGTATATATATATATATATATATATATATATATATATATATATATATATATATATATATATATATACATATATACACACACATATATATGTATGTATGTATGTATTTATATGTGTGTGTGTGTATATATATATATATATATATATATATATACACACACACACACACATGTAAAATGTATGTCTGTGTGTGTGAGTGTGTTTCTATATATGTACGTTTACAGTTTTCTTCAGTTTCTTGTTCATTTTAATGCCTGGTACAACTAAAGGTACATTTGTTTGGACAAACATAACGATAACCACAAAGATTGCTCATAAGAGTTTTATTTAAGAGCTGATATCTTACCATTTTCCATGGTTTTCTTGATTATAACCTAAATCACTTAAGTTTTTACATCAATAGCTATGGCGTTGTACTGCCAAAAACACTGCTTTTATGCATTCAGTGTTTTCTTTTCTGTCTGTTTTAGTCACATGATGATGTTTAGTGGTACCAGGTATTAAAATGAACAAGAAAGTGAAGAAAAAATGGTGGTCTAATAATTTTTTCCATGACTGTATCTATATGTATATGTATGTTTGTGTATATATGCATGTATGTGCGTGTGTGTTTATCTCTCTGAATGATTTATAGAAAATGGGTCACTGAGCACAGAAATGTGTCAGCAGCGCAAATGTTGCACGGACTTTGCTCTCTTCTGTTTTACAGCTGTCACTCTGCTGTGTCACTGCAGTCTGAAACCCCTTTTTGTGTGTGATTCAAGGTGTCCGACATCCACATAAGTCGATTCCATGACCCCAGGCGTATCCCAGATTTTGAAAAGTTCTGCACCGACACCATCAAAGTGATCAATCCAGCTCTAGTCCTTGCAACAGGTAGAGTAAATAAGCCACTGAGATCGTGTTTGTGTTAACAGGCGTGGCTCATATACAGTCTTAAAAAAATAAAAATAAAGACCTCTGTTAAAACACGTTGACGTTGGTATCGCAGGGGATCTGACAGACGCTAAAACAGAGAGTAAAGTGGGTTCCCTCCAGCATGAGGTGGAGTGGCAGGCTTACCACAACATCCTGAAGAGGTCGCGCGTGATGGAGCGCACGAAGTGGATCGACATCCGTGGGAATCACGGTAATTAACCCCGTCAGTTTTTAGTGCTCGGTGCAAAGCGCACTGCTTTGGCCTGAAGCGTCTTAATGTTCAGCCAGGAGTTGGTGTGGAATTTATGGTGCAGTTTAGGATTTCACAGGAAGTCATCCTAGCCTTCCTCTTCTTTGCTTCCTGGTGTTGGACGTGTGACATGAGATCCTTAATTAAAAAAAAAAAAAAGACAGCTACTGTAATAACAGCATCTGTAGTTTCTCTGATTTCAGCTGTTCTGCTACTATCCTTCATGATTGTTGATAGATGTTTATCTTTTCCCCTTTTTTTTCTACTGTAACGTCAGACTTGATTTCATATCGTCATCTAAATTCCTCAAATAAATCTCAGATTTCCAGTTCGAATCGTTTTCCTGCTGCACACTCTCACTGTTGTGTCCTTCTGTCTGACAGATGCTTTCAACATCATTTCATTGGACAGCATCAACAACTATTACAGGTCAGTATGTGATGGATACGACCGCCAGATCCTGATCTACTCCTGCATGTCTCACAACATGGGCGGTAAAATTTCACGGACCGTGATGTATCTCCAGTACCTCTGAAGGATGATTACCACAGACAGGAATCCAAGCTGACTCCAGTTTCCTGAGGACTGAAATAGGCGCAGGATCCATTTGGATAGACGTCTACTGATCTGTCGTCTGCCTCTAATTCTGATAATGTTTCCGTTATCTTGTGGGACTAAAATCCGTCTCCCACGCAGGGATAATTTGTTTATTCCGAACGGATTAGATTATCTCAGATCCGCTGGCTCCAGACCAGAACACTGTAGCGCATTTAGCTGCTCGCGTTGACATTTCTTTCTTCTTTTTCTTTTGTTCTTCAGGAAATACTCAGCGAATCAGAAAGTTGGCTCTTTCCACTATATCCACAAAACTCCCTTTGGCAGCTACTCGTTTGTGTGTGTGGATGCCACGCTGACTCCGGGACCCAAGAGGCCCTACAATTTCTTTGGGATTCTCAACCAGGTAAGTTTGTCTGATAATAAAAACGCTCTTTGGGAACACCAGCATTTATTTTTCCATTTAATCTGACCACAGCGAATTTCATATCTGAGTGTCTATTATTGACTAAGTGGATGACAGAATTGGCTGACAAGCAAAGCCCCCTTTTTTTTTTTATTATTATATTGTCTGACATGTGGCACTTACAGAAACTTGGCTTCCTAAATTAGAAAAACACACAATTTATGAACTTTATTAGCACAGCTGATCCTCAGATTTTGATGTTCAGAGGTACAGTGATCCCTTATTTTTCGCGGTTAATGGGGACCAGCTCCCACCGTGACAATCAAAATCCGCGATCTGGAGCCGGAGCCCCCGGAGCCTCAATAATGTGTTTAAAATATGTTTAAAAACCCCAAAAAAGTAGCGAGACACTGCAGCGAAACAAGACAAAGGCTCAACTGTGGTTTTCTGTTACCTTCACAGCCTCTGGTCTCTGAACCGTAGTAAAGAAACCGCTGCTATTCTGGTATTTTTGGCTCATAATTAGCGGCTAACACACTAACAACAACAAAACAAAAAGTCCGGTTTTCTCTGCATGGAACGAGCACTTTATTCTGGCACTGCAGGAACTTGTAACATCACACAGGTTGTATTGTTGGGCTCCTGTCGGTTAACAGAAAATGTAAATCTATACACGCTGGGCTGCTGTTGATGCTCACTCCACTTTCCATCTAACCCCATTTTCTTCTGCCGTCCCACGACACATGCACTACATTACCCATAAGGCCACATCAGTACCCTTAAGGCTACCTTCTTAAAGGGGCCAGGCTTTACATACATCATAAAATCCTTTACTGTAAATAACTAAGCATGTGGCTTGATAAAAAGCTGACTTTTAATGTGCAAATTGATATTATTCAATTTAACTTTATTTATACAGCGTCTGTTGCAATACAGATTGTCTCAAGGTGCTTTTCCGAGACCCAGAGCATAAACCCCGAAAATATATTAAGTAAAGAAACGACAGCAGGTCAAAACTTCCTTTTAAGAGGGAAGAAACATTGAGCTGGACCTGGTTCGTAAGGGGTGGGGGGCTTCCTGCTGAAAGCCTGCTGGGTAAAGGAAGAAAAGAGGAGGGAGATGGGACAAATATACAGCAAACAACACAGAGCACCAAATATTTGTTATATTCTGTCAGCTGAGAGCTCAGAGTTCAGCTCAGAGCTCTGTGTACTTAAATTATAGTTATTATGTCGTTAGTTAATGTTCTACAGAGATGACTATGTAAACAGGGGTAGGCAGCAAACGCTGGGATGGTTGGAGGACGTTAGCTGATATCCTACAGACGACTATATAAATAAACAGGTGTAGGTATTAAACAAAGTTTACTGAAAAAGTGCAAATTACACAAAGAAACTGGTAACAATGTTAAAAAAAAAAAAACATTTATGCCATCTCTTAAGAAGTGACGTTAAGCACCTGTTGAGCATATGGTGTGTTTTTTTTTTTTGGGTAACTGAATGTGACAGTCTCAGATGGACCTGCTGGACACGTTCAGAGCTGAGAGTCTGAAGAGCAACCAGTCGGTCTGGTTTGGCCACTACACCACTTCCACCATCGTCTCCCCTTTTCCAGGAGTAAGAGACATGATGAGGTAAGACGCTCTGCTTTATACAGACGCTGTTTTCCAGCTCCGGCCTTAACGCAAATATTCATCTCCCCGCTTTTACCTGTGAGCCTAACGAGTGATAATGGAGCGAATGCGTCGCTTGCGTGTAGTGGTACTGATGCTGCATGTGGATGCCTTGTCTTCAGATCCGCAGTCGCATATTTGTGCGGCCACCTCCACACGCTGGGCGGCCTGATGCCCGTCCTCCACAGCCGACATCCCCAAGGCACCTTGGAGTTGGAGCTGGGCGACTGGATGGACAACCGCAGGTGCGAGATCACAAAACACGTCTAACCGCATCACTTTCAGCATTCTTATATCTCCTGGCACCCCGTTCGTTTGATGAACGCTTCCCCCCCCGTCACGCCGCAGGTACAGAGTCCTGGCCTTCGACCACGACCTGCTGAGCTTCTCCGACCTGCGGTTCGAGCAGTGGCCCGCGGTGCTCATCACGAACCCGAAAGATGCGCAGTACCTGCACCCGGGGGTGGAGCCTCTGGGCCGGATACGGAGGTCGACGCACATCAGGTGTGTTTTCTTTTTGGGCGCTGAGCGCCGGTTGAACTGTGAACGTGCTCGCTGCTGCTGCACATGCACCAGACTTCCTATATATAACATCTTAAAAATCAAATGACAAAGGGTTTTTGACAAAAAGAGAAAAATGTTATTCATTATATTCTCACTAAATGATTCTAGTTCATTATGAATTAGCGCCTCTCCTTTTGATTGACACCTCATTTTAGCTCCAACAGCCAATGAGAGCCCGAGCTTCAGTAAGGGGCGTACCCTTACTCCTGTGAATGAACCGCGCTGCTCGTAAATGAGCTCATCGATGACTCAAGCTTGAAATAGCCAACTGGACGGCAGCTGCACATACCTTCAGAAAAAAAGCTCTGCAAAACCTTTTTTTTTCTCAGTTAAGGGAAAAAAAAGGCTGTGTTGTCACCGTGTTACTCATCTAAGAGCCCACAACTCATCCATCTGGCATCTGTTCACAAAAAAAAAAAAAAAATTCATACATATTTATTTATTTATTTTCTTTCCAGCGTATTAGTTTCCAGAAGAGACCAACACGGAGCATTTACTCCATGTGGTTTTAGAACAGGTCTCAGCAAATTTCCAACTTCGAGGACGCCACAGGGAGCCATCTGTGGCTAAACTTCCCAGAATGGGACGTGAACGAACTGCTGTGTCAGCATAGTTTCTTCCCTCTGTGGAAAAGGTCGTCGCCCCGTAAAGACATTAATGAGTTCAAGGTGCACATCTGGTCCTTAGCGTCTTTTGAGGGACCTCTGACTAGGGATGCACATTTTGGATTTTTTTTTTTATGACCGTTAATCGACGCCCTTTAACGATTAATAATCGTCAACCTAGTGCTGGGCAATATGACGATACATATCGTGGGGACGATAAAAAAGTGTGTATCGTGCCATTTCTCTTCTATCGTTTCTATCGTTTCTAACCTAATTTTATCAATTATTACAGCAAATATGTAATTAAATAACCTGCAACGATAAATTTGATAGAATCATATCTACTTCTACAAAGTAGCCTTTTATGTTTGCACTTTTATTCATGGTTAATGCCTTAAACAGAGTTCTCTTCAACCCTGATGTTTACTTTAGACACTTTATATTGGTTTGCAAACTTTGCACTACAAGGTTACAGATTTCAGAAAGTTGAAAAATAAATTGTGTTTATTTTTTATAGCTGAACTTCAGTGCAAAAATGTGTTTTTCCTCTCAGAAAAAAATGTGAAAGCTACTGTACCTCTGTACCTACCTGTTTTTGCTGCACTAAAATGTATGTTTGTGACAGTTCAGCTAAATGTCCTTTTAAAATAAAGTTGAAAAGTAAGCAATGAAATTTTTTTCAAACTTTTCAGAGAATAACTGAAAACATACTTTATTATGGTATATCGTGATATATATCGTGATATAAAATAGTCCATATCGTGATATATGATTTTTTTCCATATCGCCCAGCACTACGTCAACCGATAAGATTTAAATCCCCTTCCATGCTGCCATTCCGACATACCACCAAACCCGAAATACCGCTATTCCGACACACAAACGTCCCACCGTTCCGACCGATCTGACCCGCCCGGGAGAGTTGGCTGCCACGATGTTGCGCGCGTTGTCGTGGACGCATACGTCTCCACTGCATCAACCAGTTTAGCTGTGAGGTTATCAGCTGTGTGTCTACCCAGCATGCTCTGCGTTAACAGGACGGCAGAATTAGCTTTCCAGTTCTCATCGATATA
Organism: Hirundichthys speculiger; assembly: GCA_018398805.1. Taxonomy (NCBI): domain Eukaryota; kingdom Metazoa; phylum Chordata; class Actinopteri; order Beloniformes; family Exocoetidae; genus Hirundichthys; species Hirundichthys speculiger. The sequence goes on along the minus strand of JAGFBZ010000914.1, from coordinate 473,647 downwards.
GCGACATGTAATTGTCACGTAGCTCTCTGTTGTGAGTGCGGTCCAGCAGTCCGTCGTAACAGCCACGAACTTAGTACTTGCAAGTCACGTTTTCAGTTCCTTTTTCCTCTCCTCAAAACGAGCCTCTAATCGTCCGGTAATGATCGGTCTTGATGGACTTTAATAATTAGGTTCGATATAGCCCATTAGCTCCTGGAACCCTTCACCACTGCCCACGCTGATGGGCAAATGTCTTTTTCCACCATTGAACAGATTTTTTTTCCGTTATCTTCCCAGACCGCCACGCGTCACACTTTCTGATTGAATTACGTAGCTTAAAAACAAAATTAATCGTTAGCATTAATCGGTCTTTGCTCTGTAAAGGGTCCTGGCGTTCTCGGAGGCTCCGATCACCGCGGTGCACGTGAGCGTGGACGGGGAGCCTCTGGGGAAGGGCCGCTCCGCTGGAGGCCCTCTCTACGTTCTGCTGTGGGATCCCTCCCTTTACCTCACGGGGCTTCACACCATCAGAGTTAAAGTGGAGGTCAGTGGGGTTCAGTTTACCTTCTAAGTGTTCTGAGAACTTTTAATTACTTAATGGGTCTTGATTAAGTTTTCTAGATTTGATTTAATGCGTAAACGCTTGGCAGTTTTGCACAGAAGCTCCGTCCACAGTTTCTGTTCTTTCTGTATTTTTGTGCTTTGATTTATGTGATGAAACGATCAATTTGCCGCCTTTTTGTCCCTTTTTTTTTCGTGGGTCAGGACTCGGCGGGCCGCTCCTCAGTGCGGGAGCAGCACTTCACCCTGGAGGAGAGCCTGACTCCCAGCTTCGGCTTCGCTCAGTCCTTCATCCTCCTCACCGACCACTACGTCCTGGCCCGCGCTGCCTTCATATTCACGATGCTGATGAATGTCGGCGTGCTCCTCGCCTTCAGGTGCCTGAGCGTTCCCTCTGGCAGAGGTGAGCCGTCGCCGACCACCGGTCAGATTTTCACATCATGTCGTTTTCATTCCTTCTTTTCACGGTTATGCCTTTTCTTTCTTTTTTGACAGGACTGTCTTCTCAAGTGTGCGTGTCGCTCCATTTGGTCAGCAAAATGGACACCTTTTACTATTCTCTGCTGCTGTTCAACCTGTGCACGGCCTTAGGTGGGTTCACTTTAACATTTCCGACCTCCTTCTTCAAAATCTCTACGTGTTAATCTTTGCGAGATTCCCGTGTAATTGGTGCGGCGTGTCGTCCTCCAGGACCGTGGTTCATCGGCGAGCTGATCGACGGCCACAGCGGTGCCTGCTTCGCGTTCGGAGTGTTTATTGATGGACATTTCCTGGAGGGCAGCCTCACTTACATAGTTGGAGTCATTCAAGTAAGACGATCGATTTTTCTTTATCACATCTGCAACTCAGTCATGTTGGAGTAAATAAGACTTTGTGGGAGCAAGGTTTTGTTTTTTTTTATGTGCAGGAAAAATTGATTTTGAACCCTTTACTGTTAATTATAGACACTAATATAGCTATAAAGCAAATTAAAAAACATATAATTAATTTCAAATTTCTTTTTCCTGATATCAAACATTTTTGTTCTGTTCACTTTCATAGTTTTTTTTTTTTAAGATGAAAAGATTTTAAAAAGTAACAGTAATTCATATAGTCATGTGCAAAAGTAGTACTCCCTCTTTTAATTCAATTTTTTAAAAATATGAAACCATTATAAAAAAATAATATGATCCTGGTGTATTTTAGGAAACTAGAGGATATAATTTGTTCGTTTTTACTGTGCCATCATTTATTTCTCAAAAAGTGAAAGCCCAAATGAATAAATGAGCCATAAATAAGAGCATACGGACAGTACTAAGTTCCCCGTTACTGCTTCCGCTGGATTTAAGAGGGTTTATCAACGATCCTTGTTGTATTGATCACCAGCAGGACTGCAGACGTTTTGGCGGTTTGCTGATCTGGAGCATTTATGTGCATGTCAACACAATCCCAAGAGGGAAAGAGATAAAGAACAGCCTCAGAGAAGCAGTCGTTGCAGATCTATTTAGATAAGGTTGTCAAACCATTTCCGAACAGTTAAAGGTAGAAAGCGTTCAACAGCTGCAGATCTTCCCAGGGGGGGTCATCCCAGCAGGTTTCCCCGAAGGTGAGACGTGCAATGCTCAGAGAAATGCAAAAAAAACAAACAAAAAACGCCGTACAAGCCTTGCTGAACCTTTTAAATGTTGCAGTCGACAACAACAGAATCGGAAAAGGACAAGAAAAAGATGCATTCTTGATAAAAAGAAGAAATATGATTTGTTTGGAGGGGTTTCCAACTAAATGACTAAGGTTTGCAAAACTGCACCCGAACGAGCCACAGGAGCTCTGGAACGATGTCCTGAGGATAAATGAGGCTGAAATGGAGTCATTGCAGAGTGTCAAGTTTGCTGAAAACCAAACTCAGGATTTCAGCAGAAACGCCTCACACCCACTGTCCAGCACGGCAGTGGAGGGGTCATGATGTGGGCCCGCTTGGCTGCCGTTAAGTTTGACTTGAACAAAAGGGTCCGAATCTGTCCAGCAGCAAAAACTCGTTCGAAACCGGATCGTCAGGACGGCTGGTTTGGTCTCGTCGAGGTCCAGACCTCAACCCTACTGAGGTACTGTTAACATCAGTGAACTGCAGCAACGGTCGAGTCGTGCAGGAAATTACTTCAAGTTACTGCTGTTACTATTAAATCACGTTCTCAGAGTTGCACACGCTTTCCTTTTCAGCTTCATTTTTGTAAAAAGTGAAAGAAGTAGGGCTGGCAAGTTAACGCGTTATTATTGCGTTAACGCATTAATCTATTAATGCCGACATTTATTTTATCGCGTGTTAACGCGTGTTGCTCACATGCTTTTGTTTTGAAAATTCTATTACTGGCTGCTGCGGAACCGGAAAACAGTAAACATAAGGAAAAGCTAAAACAGACATGGAGAACGGTAAAAATCCGTGAACTTTACAGTTCGGGTAGCAACTCAGGTAGCAATATTAACAATTCTGTCCTGCTGTTCTCTTACTGGTTACTTCAGTGCGGCTCCATCTAGTGGCACAGATGTGTAATAACAACAAAGTCCAGTCCTTGATTATAAAACAAATTCAGTTCTGTGGCCTGTTTTTTAATTTCGTATTTTTGATCCAAGTCTAAAATTTTCGTGTTTTTTTTTGTGTTAGATTAAAAAACGAAAAACGTAATAAAATGTCACTTTTTTTTTTCTTTTTTTTTGATTGACAATTGAAAATGGAAAGAATGATTGATACACAGATTGGTAAAGTTACAGAACTTGAACATGGACATTTTCATTTTAAAGTTCTCCCAGACGGAGGATTCAACAGAAACAAGGTTATTTGTAACAACTGACAAGTTGAACTCCCCGTTAAAAGTTTCTGCTGTTACCTCAAAAATTACCTGTTTTTTTGTTCTGATTGTGCTGAGACACAATCATTTTGTTGGTAGACTTTTTTTTTTTTTTAATAAAAAGAGGATGACATTAATGCCCTGGCAGTGGGAATAAGCTTTATTTTATTTTACATTTTTTAAGATGAGATTTACACTAAATATGTGTTACTGACAAGTGCTGACGTTAAAAGAACAACAAATGTTATGGCATTTTAGTCATATGCAAAAGTGACCTTTACACTACTTTTGAATTCATTACTTGATTTTGCATTTACAATGCGATTAATCGTGATTAATCAGGGAAATAATGTGATTAATCGCGATTAAAAAATGTAATCGTTGCCCAGCCCTAGAAAGAAGTTATGTTGTTCCTTGCCCAAGGTCGTGTTTCTCTAATAATAAGGCCCACTATGATTAGATATTTATGTTTTTACAGAAAATAAAATGGTTAAAGCGGAGCTACTAACTTCAGCACATGGCTGTATGATAATAATGTGTTTGACTGACCGGCGCACTGATCACATTAACCGAACTCATTTTCCCCTCTGCTCAGCTGCTCTTCTTCAACATGCCCCTCACTTCTTACCTTTGCTGGAGCCTCCATCACCGCTGCCGCGGCGACACCCTCCGGTCCCACTTCCTGCGGCCGGGCCGCCGCTGGCGGACCCTGGCGGTCCACCTCCTGATGCTGCTGCTGCTCGGCTGGCAGGCCCACTCCTGCTACTTCCTCCTGGAGACCTACGGCCCCACGGCCTTCCTGCTGTCTCCCGTCCGCACGTGGGCGTTGGCGCTCAGCCTGCTACTGGTCTACCGCGCCTGGACGGGCCCCGCCCCCCTGCTTCACGACAACAGCAAGAGCGCCGCTTCCTCTTGACAGTAGCTGCGCCGCACCGCCACCAGCTCTCCCTCGGGCCTGACTCACAGATAAGATCTCTCCCTCCGCGCTGAAAGCCCGAATCTTCCCGACAACGTGGCGCGTACGCACCTGCGCACCTGCGCGCCTCCTCTCTGTCCACGCCCCCCTCACAGCACATCACTCTCCTGTTTCTAAGTAGTATTGTTTACTTAATATGCATGTTATCGTGAAGCACCAACGAGCACATTTTCGCCCATATTCATAGCAATGTGTACAGACGAGAGGGGAAAAAAAGAAATAACGGAAGGAAAACCACTGGATGCAGTAAGGGTAAAATAGCAGACTTGAACTATGCTGTGAACGTATACTGCATCAGAGCTGTTTCAAGCACTTTTTTTTTTTGGAAGCGTTGCCTTGGCCAGACGCCACTTCACAACTGCCAAAGGAAGAAAGAGAAGGATTTTACGTTGCTTATGTTTCCCTTTGAATGGCTGGATGTGCCAAACTGACTTGTGTTTACCTTCCATCACGCGTGGATAAGAAATCGGGTACGCCACATGTTTTTATACCCTGCTGTAAGTTTTTTTTGTTCTTTCCTGTCCTTCCATAGCTTACAGAGCACGATGGCTGGAAATGAAAGCGATAATCCCCAAACCTCGGCTATCGCATAGCGATTACAGAAATTCAGTCGGGCACTGTGTCGTACGTGTGATGACGCAAGTGATCGAACGACTGATTGGAAGAGTTTTTAAGTCAAATTGACCTTTCGGTAAGCACCGCCCCCTTCCTAGTTACTGCTGCTAGGTCGGACAAACTTTCTGCTCCTGCATTAAGGACTGTTAATTCGCTATATTTCCAATGTGTATCATCAGTGTTAATATTATAATATAATAATAAGTGACTCGAAGTGTCCAGAACGTTTGGAGGGGACATTTTTATTCCCTTTCCCAAACCGAAACAAAGTTAAGTTGTGTCCGTCCACACAAGCAACTGAACGTGGGAAAGTTACAAAACACACCTACATTTACTCCAAGTTTACTTTGTTTATTAGATGATTGATTTAACCACTGTTTAGTAAAAGTAATAATATGATTTAGCAGCAGGGAGGGTGATGAGTTCTCTGTTAGCATTAGCTCTGGTCCGTAGATCTGTCCCACACCAGAGCTATGTTAACATGAGACAGTCGCAGCATTGTATTAATATAATTAATAAAGTGACGTTAACATCACAAGCCTCATCTTATACCTAACAAAATAAATATCCAGGGACACAAATATTTGTAGACAACAAGGCAGGCTAATAGGTGGCTAGCGAGCTCTGGTCTATAGTGGAGAAGTCATCGACACTATGGACCAGAGCTAATGCTAATGCTAACAGAACTCATCACCCTCCCTGCCGCTAAATCATATTATTACTTTTACTAAACGGTGGTTAAATCAGTCATCTAATAAACAAAGTAAACTTACCTTGGAGTAAATTCAGGTGTGTTTTGTAACTTTCCCACATTCAGTTGCTTGTGTGGACGGGACACAACTTAAGCTTTGTTTTATCTTGGGAAAGAGAATAAAAAAATGTCTCCTCCAAACGTTCTGGACACCTCGAGTCACTGTTGCAGGTCCCCAGCAGCAATATTTCACCATGAAGTTATTATAGTATCATATTAACACTGATGATACACATTGGAAAAAATAGCGAATTAACACAGTCCTTAACGCAGGAGCAGCAAGTTTGTCCGACCTAGCAACAGTAACTAGGGAGGGGCGGTGCTTACCGAAAGGTCAATTGATTCCACTGCAAACAACTGCCATTGAAAAGTCAATGCTTACATTGGGAGTGTTCATAACAAAAAACAAAACAAAAAAAACCCTAAATGCCAGTTTTTACCGCTTAACTTTCCGTCTCCAGAAAGCAGCCGTTTTTAGTTTCTCAGGAATGTGAGCGCTTGAACGACCGACTGGTCCCATTAATATTTCAGGACCGTGTTTTTATGACAGTTTAGTGAACTTTAAAAACAAAATGGTGAAATGTGATGAGCCAGTACTGTTCTGTTTTATTTTCTCGTTGATTGTACGTAATAAATCTGCACTGATAATTGGATCTTCTCCGGCGCGTTTTTGGTTCGGAAGAGTCGATTTGACGGATCTGTCCGTGCCGTTGATAAGAATGTTGGAAACGCTGCGAACCGTCTCTGTTGCACTGTAATTTAATCCTCTCCGGTCCGCAGTCACGACTGCCTCGTTTTCACGGGAGCCGATCTGAAACGGCACATAAATGCAGATGTTTCTGTGCATCGCAGGGTAAATGTTCTAATGGAGTTTTTAAACTAGACCCAGCATGATGGCGGAGTAATCTCTCAGCTGTGATGAGACACGGCTGCTCGACACTGAGGAAATGTAATTATATGCACTCTTGCTGCCAATATTTTAATAACCCCCCCCCCCGACTGCACAGACAAGTCGTCTCCATTTGAACAGGAGCCCAATCAAGTGAATAATTCCAGCGTAAAAGCTGATGTTTGTAGTTTATGAGATGCATAATCTGTCCACATGGAGGCAGCACTGAATGAAACTGGACGGCGATGAAGAAGATGACTGTTGCACATCACCTCCACCTCATCATGATGCATGATTTTTTAATTTTTTTGTTTTGTTGTTGTTGTTGTTCCTTTCTCCAATATTTTCAACAAACTACCGCAATCCTGTCTTGTCTTGAGGGTTTGATAGTTAAAGGCACTAATTGTGTAAAAGCTCTAAACCTGGAAGTGAGAATCCTGTACTGTACTGTTCACTTCTGTCATCAGCTCCTGCAGCATCGACAAGAGGGGGTGGGGGTGGGGGGTTATTGTAAGTGATGTGCTGGTGTTTCGTGTGACTTATTCTTCACCTCATCCACCCCCCCCAACCTGCATTCAAATACTGAGGCATATGAATGAGTAGATGATGATTTTACACCTGCCACATGTTTATTTCTTCTTTTTTTTTTTTTGTGACAAATGACATTAGAATCAAGTGAAAACTTTATTTTGGTAATGGTTTATAGTGCTGTGAAATAAAAAAAAAAATATTCACAACAGTCAACGATGGTGGTTTTCCTGATAATTGTTACACAAAAGATGCATGTTGCGTGAGAAACATACCCCCTTTTTTTTTTTTAAATTCCACCATGGAAGTAGCCTGGACAGCCATATTGACTAACTTGGTGAAAATCCTCTGGTGAAATATTTTCTCATAACCCCCTTAATTCAAACCCATTTCCTCCGGTAAAGAACGTACCGAGGTCGTTTCTTCCACGTCCAGTGGTGCTGTCCCTTTGGATCCTCCGGATTATATTCTGATTTTCCAAACTAATTCTTAGTATCAAAGAAGTAATTCGGATGTCTGGCCAGGCTATCGTGAGAAAACTTGCTAGCAAAAGAATACAGATCTTTAGCCACGCTACGTAGCAATTGTTCAGCTGTTTCAGTCACTTTTGAGTCCGAGTTTTCATTCATTGTCACCGTTGCAGTGTATGCAAACAGAAAACACAGCTGCCGATCTCAGGTCCTTCAATGTTAATTCCGGTCCTTCTACTTTGTTTTTCTTATCTCGTTTTGTTTATTAATGGTTTACAAACAGCAAAATTGGTACACTACTGCCACAGAGTGATATGGAGTGGTAGTTAGCCAAGTCAGTACATCCTACTGGGTCCGTCACTGTAAATAGAGACGCCACGGGTTTCACCCTGGACCCCTGCTGATGGAAATGCAGACCATACCATTTCTGGCCACATGGGGGAGAATAAGATCTGTGTTGAAAAAAAGAACCACCAACAATACTGTACCAAAGAGTAGGGGTGTCGTCACTTTTTTTACCCTATGAAGGGGCACATCATTGTGTCTTATGCATGCTACGTGCGCCCCCATGTGACCAGAAGTGGTATTGTTACATAGAGTAGCTCTCTGTCTGGTTTGCAGGGTAAAGCCTTAGCTTTATTAAAACTAAACTTGATAAGGACATTCTAATGTCTACTGTTATTTATATGGCTCACTACTGTACACTGACGGTGTTATGTCTTTGACATTTGTTCATTTCAGGGCTATTTGGAAGGAGACATCAGCTGAAATCTGATTATGCTCCAAAAAGGCACCGATCCCAGCAATAACGGAAACATGCATCTCTTTTTAACTGCAGCACCAACTCCTATAAAGTGTAATTCAGTCGTTATTAAGTCTCAAGACTAATTACATTTGTGAGCCCTCCTGACACTTGAGTTTTTAAAATTTTCATTTCTAGTTCTTAATTGCGAACGAGCCATTAAGTTAGTGTTACTGGCGGTGGTATTAAAGGCAAGTGCGGGTTAATTTTCCCACGACGTAGCGGCTCACTCTGATATCTTTACGACTTGCTTCCCCCTTTCATCATAGAGCAAAATGCACCTGAAGGAAAGGAATAAAAGAGAACTACTGTAATAAAAAAACAAGAACACAGTGAAGGAACATATGCAAATCAATGCTCACGTACCTCCCATATTATCTATGCCGCTGACCACAGTTTCTAGCACCTGCAGAGACGAAGTTAAATTAATGTTGGAAGGAAGTCGCATTAATTCTGCAAGCGAACACTTCGTCACCGTTTCCCCCGTACCTTGATCTGGCCTGATCTGACCCACTGGCTGAGCTCAAAGAGGGCCGCCTCTGCTTTGCTCATGTAGCTGAGCACCATGAATCGCTCCCGGGTGATGCTCCTGCTGCGCAGGACTTCCTGCGTCCCCTCGCTCAGGGGTGGAGGGTACGGTACGTCCTTGTTGTACTGCGAAATCTGCCCACAGAGGACCACGTGGCCGCCGTCGTTCATCTGGAGGTGAACGTGGAAGCAGATGGCTTTAATGATGCTGAATGAAAACCCTCCTTTTTTTTTTTTTTAAGTAAGCATGCCCAAAAAACATCTATATATGAAATGTGTGTGGCACCTGCGCCATAACGGCATCACTGATCGGACCTCCCACGTTGTCGAAGTAAACGTCGACGCCGTCCGGACAGCTCTCCCTGAGCCGTGCGGAGACGTCGTCCTGGCGGTAGTCGATGGCTGCAGAGAAGCCCAGATCTTCCACCAGAGCCCTGCACTTCTCTGCAGAGCCGCAGATCCCGACCACCCTCACGCACCCGTCCAGCCTGCCGATCTGGAGAGGCAGGAATGCAATACAGATGTGCACTTGGGCTGCATGCTGATAAATGCTGCAATAATGTACCATTAAAAAAAAAAAAAAAACCCAGAAAGTCATTTTGAATTTGATGGCAGTGACACATCTAGAGCTGAGCGATTTTATCAATGCTGTGATATACAGTGATCCCTTATTTTTTCGTGGTTAATGGGGACCGGCGCCCCCCCCACGAAAATCAAAATCCGCGAACTGAAGCCGGAACCCCCCGAGCCTAAATAATGTGTTTAAATTATGTTTAAAAACCCCCAAAAGTAGCAAGGCACTGCAGCGAAACAAGACAAAGGCTCAACTGTGGTCTTTCTGTTTCCTTCACAGCCTCTGGTCTCTGAACCGTAGTAAAAAAAACACTGGTATTGTGCTATTTTTGGCTCGTAATTAGCGGCTAACACGCTAACAACAACCAAAGAAAAAGTCCGGTTTTCTCTGCATGGAACGAGCACTTTATTCTGGAACTGCAGGAACTTGTAACATCACACAGGTTGTATTGTTGGGCTCCTGTTGGTTAACAGAGAATGTAAATCTATACACGCTGGGCTGCTGTTGATGCTCACTACACTTTTCATCTAACCCCGTTTTCATTCTGCCGTCCCACGACACACACACTACATTACCCATAAGGCCACCTTCTTAAAGGGGCCAGGCTGGCTCACAATATTTCTTCACTGGGAGAGAACGCGCACAACATCCTGTGATGTTTCGGTAATTTTTTCTTGATTTATTTTTTAATATTATATATTTCTGAAAAATCTGTGAATAACTAAAACCGCGGAACTTAAATAAATGAAACTATTTTTCTCAACACACTCATTTTGTCCTGCATTTACAAGCTGCCTGTCAGCCATATAATGTGTAATTGATGCTTTCAGTTCAATTAATTCAAACAAAGTCATTGGAACACTCACAAGATGTCACCAAAATCACTTTGTCCTTTTTAAAATCTTTGAGAAAATGATGTAAATGTATTGTAAGATGAATATCGATATATATCGTATTGTGAGCCGAATATCGTGTATCGTATGGTGAGATTAGTGTATCGCTACAGCTCTAGACACATCTCTACGAAGGTACTGGGATGTTGCTCTAAAATCTAAATGTAACATTCAATTCAATTCAATTCAATTCAATTTTATTTATATAGCGTCTGTTACAATGACAATTGTCTCTAGGCGCTTTACAGAGACCCAGAGCATGACCCCCGAGCAGATATCATGAACTAAGATTATATCATTAAATCCAATCAATGATAATGGCAGGTAAAAAACTCCCACGTAGGGAGAAAAAAAACCTTTATACCAAACAGTGGCAAGGAAAAACTCCACTTTAAGAGGAAGAAACCAGGATTGATGTTTCCTTTCCAGATGTGAAAGCTGCACCTGCGCTAATAAGCTGAGGAAGAAAATAGAAAAAGAAAAGATTTTTCAGTTTGATCACAGGACAGTTTTCCAATTTACTTCAGTCCATTTTTTTATGGGCTTTGGCCACAGGAGATGGCAGCACATCTGGATCAGGTTCAAACAGGGCTGCTTCCTCTTCTTCGCATTAGAAAGCTTTAACTGACCGTGGATGGCACCGCAAACTGTCTCTTAGGCAGCGATTTTCAGAAGTGCTCCTGAAGCCCAGGCAGCGACTTCCCTTACATAATCACAGTTTTTTAAATGCAGAGCCACACGAGGGCGTCCGATGCTGGTTTTCAACCTCCGCTCCTTAAGCACAGATCCCTTCTCTGACTCTTTTAATCATAAAACACGCTGTACATGATGTAATCTTAACAGTCCTGTTGATGTGTTGCCAGTGAACCTTATTAGCTGGAAGATGCTCCTCCTCCTGTTTCCTTTAAAGAACCACTAACTCTTTCACCCTTTTGCTGCCATCAAATTCAAAATGAGCAAATATTTATCACAGAATGCTAAACTGTCTCACTTCTAGTTTTGGATATATAATCTGTGTTTACTGCTCATCATCTCCTTCCTCTCTGACCTGCTTCCTGTTTATCTGTAACAAAATGTCAATAAAGGCCTCAAGTGTGTTCTCTTTTAATTTACAAATTCCCACAATGTTCCAGCCTTTCTGTAATAGGGGTTGGACATCTCAGTTCGCTGCATTTACCTGTCCGGCGAGGGAACCGCAGGCACCAGCTGCGCCACTTACGACCATTGTCTGCTTCGCCCCTTTGGTAATGTGACCCTTCTCCCTGACTCCCAGCAGTGCGGTGAGGCCTGTTATGCCAACAGCGCCTAAAAAGTAGGACAAGTGTCCATCAACCAGCTGTGAGTCGAGCTGCAAAAGACAAGAGGGAAGCGATTCAGTTTATCTTTTAAGGACGCAGATCAAAAGAAATATATATATATATATATAATATATATATATATATATATATATACATATATATATATATGAGAGGAAATAGGCCACACCTTCTGTAACCTGTCTCCGTTCATCACAGCGTGGCTCTGCCAAGGCCAGTTGAAGGAGGTGACCACGTCTCCCTCAGCGCAGGTGCTGCAGCGGCTCATCTCGACCACGCCAACGCCGCCGCCGTCCGCACACTCCGACAGCTGCCACGGAGTCAGGTAGTCGGCACCGGTGTCTTCGTTCATTCTACACCTCTGTGAGGAGAAAGATCAGCGGCAGTGACTGAGATGAAGGAGATGAAGGGGTCGTCCCCGTGAGGCAGCTACAGCCTCGCTGTCGTCAAAAAAATGCAATCGTTGATGTACAGGCTGCATTTTGAGTCCAGTTTATTGAAGAAAAAAAAAATATATATATAATATATATATATATATATATATATATATATATATATATATTCTTGAAGGTAAGTTTCAGTCAGGTGCAGCAGATCCTCAGCCCTTAATGAACTAAATTCATCACTGGCAGGTGTGCAGACCTCTATAAATCAGACATTTTAACATTTTGCTGGTCTGAAGCATTCAGGTGTTTTTGGTAACACAATACCATGATGGAAAGACATCAGCAATGCGCTTAGACAAGCAACTGTTGCTGCACGTCAACCTGGAAAGAGTTACAAAAATCCTTTACAAGCAATTTGGAGATCAACATTTTACGGTGGGAAAGGTCAAACACCTGCAGAAAGCAGTCAAGGGAGGTGACAAGCAAGTGGAGATCCCAGCAAATTATCCCCCAGATCAGACCATGCAACGCCTAGAAAAATACCAAAACACCCAAGAACTACATGTCAGAGCTTACAGGCCTAATTGAGCATGTCGAGTGTTTGAGTACAAATCAATCAATTAAACAATCAACTTTTATTTGTAAAGCCCTTTACAACACACAAGGTGACCAAAGTACTTTCCATTAAAATCCACATTAAAACAAAACAAGACAGAACATTTTGAAAAAAGGAAATAATGAGTACAATCCAGACATGAACCCTTTTTTTTTTTTTTTTTTTTTACACCTTTTTGGCTACATATTGGTGAGATAAATAATGGCAAAGTTGTTTGGCTGTAACATGTTCTTTTACATACACACAAAAGATTAAATTAGTGGGTACTGAACTCTATGTTAAACAACATTTAACAATACTAGAGAGCCAGTAAGCATTAAAAAAGGCTGAATATTATGAATGTCTATTGTGACTACATACCATATAAGCATAGTGCGAATTACGGGGGGGTTTGGGGGGGTTTGACCCCCCCAGTTACAACTTCGACCCCCCTAAAAAAGGGACAAATTGTCATTTTTGTCATCCTCGACCCCCCTAAAGAAGGGACAAATTGTCATTTTTGTCATCTCTAGAAAATGTTGACCCCCCCAATTGTCATTGTATAATTCACACTCTGCATATAAGGGTCGACTGAGAGGTAAAGCGTCCGGACAAGAATGTCCCCGTCTTTCAGGTCAGGCGCTAAAGTCACCTCTTCCAGGCGGAAATTTTCAGGAACTGGCTCCCCATTTTTACCTGTTTGTGCAAATTATAAGTCTTAGCGACAGGCAACCACACGTGTGTATTAATACTGCAGCAATGGCATATTTTTTTCATGCATGTATGAAAGACGTCGTCTACCTGGTCGTGAGTTGAGAACGACTCTTTTCACCTGCATCTTTATGAAATAACGCGAGTCTGGAAGTTACCGTTGCGCTTTTAACCGGACCTGGCAACAAATGTCAAGCTTCAATGGGTCACCGTGTCAAAATGGTGATGTAATGTTTCACAGTAAATAACAACGTACGAAAGCGGGCAAATGCTCTCAAACCTTATTCTTGATTCTGTTTGCGTTACCAGACCGTATCTCGTTTAGACGCTGTCATGGGAGAAAACAGGACAACTGGTTTGTGGTTTATGAACAAAGCAAGAGGACTCCCTGTTATCTGTTTCCTGCTTCGTTTAACCCGCCCTTTACGTTTTGCTTTCTGTCTGGAGGCAATAATAACGTTCTTGTATTTGGAAAAGAAATGTTTCTATCAATCAGTATCAATAGAAAGTAATAATTCGCATAATTTTAAAAACTATAATAATTTATTCATAACGTCTGACAAATGTTAAAAGGTAACAGCGTGACCTTGTTATATTTTTTCCGATATGCCCGTCCAAGGTGGATTGCTATCTTGCCGTAGTCTGCTCTTGGTTACACCGTTGTGCCGTTAAGGGAAACTATGTCACAACCAGAAACGGTATGCGTCCTCGCTTGCCTATAGTTTTAATGTGCATTTTCTTCAGCTTTGCATCTAATGTGCGAACGAACGTCACTGCATTTGCCACTGCTGTCAGATCGTTTCATGTAAAACGTTATAAGGCGCGCCAAGTGCTAGCTTAAAGGCTAACGCTGAGCGAAAGTGTTGCCGGGAAGTGACGTGTTGCGGTGAAAGCAGAAACCAAAAAAAAAAAAAAGAGAAACAGTTTCAAGTGTTTCAGACAGACTGTAATAGGCAGGCGGGGAGGCACAGTCAAAAACGGTGAGATGACGGCTTGCGTCCCACGGAGGGGAAGACTTGAATGTAAGTATGGCTTCTGTAAGTACGTGTTGCGTTTGCGGACCGGTGCTGCGTGTTGTGTTCGCGGACCGCTCGCTGGTTTACAGATGTTGTCAGACACGCTGCTCCGATCTGACATCCTCTACGTGCCTCATGTCCCGCTTGACAAGTGGGAAATCCAGAAATTCCTCGGAACCCTGCAGCGTGCCAGTCATGCTGTGTCACTTTCGAAACGCCACTTTTACAAAAAACCGTGCACATCTGCACGTTGTGGAGACGGTGCCACGATTCCCGGTAGCATCGGTTTGCCAGACGATAATTTTTTAATGCATAAATATGAACGCAGTTAAATTTTGCGGAAAAAAAAAAAACTTAGTCTACCGCACATATGATGAAGTAATTAAATATGTTTATGAAATTTCAATGTGCTGATTCATTTCTTGGTTACGGGCATGGACAATCTCAGTTTAAGAAAAGCTGGGGCGCCTTGTAAAATGTAAATTAAAAACAGGATGCAAGGATTTGCAAATCCCATAAACCCATATATTATTATTCCCCGATGGAACAAAGAGCATATCAGACGTTGAATCAGACATTTCACCATTTCATGGAAAATATTAGCTCATTTTGACTTTGATGGCGGCACAAGTTGGAACTTGATGTTTTATCATTGTGTAGCACCCTCTCTCCTATTAACATCTGTCCGTAAACATCTGGGGAGCGAGGAGACCAGCTGCTGGAGGTTTAGGAGGGGAATGTTACTCATTCTTGTCTGAGGCAGGATTCCGGCTGCTCAACAATCCTTCGTTGCTGGATTTTTTTTTTTTTTGTTTGTTTTATGATGAGCCAAATGTTTTCTGTTGGTGAAAGTTCAGGTCAGTTCAGCATCCGGACTCTTCTCCTGTGAAGCCCCGCTGCTGTGATGGATCCAGGATGCGGGTCAGCATTAGCTTGCTGAAAAATGTAAGGTGTTCTCTGAAAGAGAGACGTCGTCTGGATGCGAGCAGATGTTGCTTTGAAACCTCTAAGTACTTCTTCAACATTGATGGAGTCATTGATTCCTGTAGTGAGCTGCTAACATCATAGTCAATAATGCAACCTCAGACCATCACAGATGCATACACTGCTTCTTCCTTGCATGATACAGCTTTAAATTGCATTTGTGGATTGCGCAGTGATTTCTGGAAGTGTTCCTGAGCCCATACGGTGATGTCCAGGAGGGAATCATGTCTGTTTTTAATGCGAAGATCACACACATCTAGGTTTGACCTTGCCCCCGGCGCACAGACACTCCTTCTAATTAATTTTTTGATGAATTTACATACATTTATCTAAAATTGTTCCACACTTTTTAGGCACAGATCCTGGTAAACTTCTGTCCATTTTTACATCTGATAGGCCCAGTCATGTTCCTGACCTGTTGCTAATTAACCCAACTAGTCATCAAATGCTGCTTCATTTGTTTTTGATTTACGCCAATTACTTTTCCAGCCTTTTGTTGCCCCTGTTCCAACTTTTTTTTTATGTGTTGCTGCCATCGAAGTCAAAATGAGCAAATATTTTCCGTGAAACTGTAAAATGTCTCAGGTTCAACATCCGATACGTTCTACTGGGAATAAAATACAGGTTTATGGCTTTGCAAATTATTGCAAAGTCAACGTAATTGTAATAAAATATGCTGCAATTACGTGAGCTCGTACTGCTGCATATAGTGGCTATTGACCCATTTTCTTTTGTTGGAAAATATGTTATTTTGTTCATTTCTGATACCAGGAATTCAGCCCATCTTTTTTTTTTTTTTTTTTTAACTAGTTAATTGGTGTAATTTTCCTCTCAGAACAGTTATATACCAGTGGTTTATTTTCCTGAAAAGGCCTTTTCATGGCAGGCTGATTCACTGTTTGAGTAGCTGAAAGCTGTAATGATGACCCAGCCACTGCTTTAAGCCATCAATCCCCTCGGATCTGGCGCATCTTAATGACATATCTGCATTATTGACACTGCCAGATGTATTTGTCGATTTTAATTTGTAATTTAACAATATACTTGATTCTGGTTTAAGCAATTTCTCGTGGGAAAAGGCCACCGACTCGCTGGTTCTGGATTCCTTTTTTCTGTTGTCTTAACAGCTGGATGAGCTGAAAATGCATTTGAATATGCCACAGTAGTGCTGGGCGATATGGAAAAAATCATATATCACGATATGGACTATTTTATATCACGATAACGATATATATCACGATATACCATAAAAAGTATGTTTTCAGTTATTCTCTGAAAAGTTTGACAAAAATTTAATTGCTCATTTTTCAACTTTATTTTGAAAGGACATTTAGCTGAACTGTCACAAACATACATTTTAGTGCAGCAAAAACAGGTAGGTACAGAGGTACAGTAGCTTTCACATTTTTTTAAAAGTGCACAACAGTTTCTGAGAGGAAAAACACATTTTTGCACTGAAGTTCAGCTATAAAGAAAAACACAAATTATTTTTCAACTTTCTGAAATCTGTAACCTTGTAGTGCAAAGTTTGCAAACCAATATAAAGTGTCTAAAGTAAATATCAGGGTTGAAGAGAACTCTGTTTAAGGCATTAACCATGAATAAAAGTTCAAACATAAAAGGCTACTTTGTAGAAGTAGATATGATTCTATCAAATTTATCGTTGCAGGTTATTTAATTACATATTTGCTGTAATAATTGATAAAATTAGGTCAGAAACGATAGAAACGATAGAAGAGAAATGGCACGATACACACTTTTCTATCGTCCCCACGATATGTATCGTCATATTGCCCAGCACTATGCCACAGTGGGATATTAGAGGGTTTGATATCCTCCCCCAACCTCTCCAGCTCACCACCCGGAAAAAATACATACACTTTGGTGAGTCGCATGCATAGTTGAAGTTAGCAGTCACTTTGCACTGGAGTCCAATTTAGATTTTCAAACTTTAAATCAATGCTTCAAAAAAAAAAAAAAAAAAAAGGGAGATTGAAGACATAGGGATGGCATAAACTGATTTTTAATATGCTTTGAATGCACACACTAAGGGATTCATCCAGGCTATGAAGCCACACAAATATTGCTTTGCAGTAATGATTTTGCAGATCCCACAGGCATGAGGTCTAACAGGAGCTCATATGATCAGACGTGACTTCAGAATATAAATAAACATGGTTGGCCCTGTTACGGTGTGTAAAGGTTGTTTTTCTCTATGTTCTATAAGGTGGTCATCTAATCCTATTTTCCACTCGGTTCAGGCTGAATTGTGCTCCATCCGCTGCCGTCTCTCTGAGCTGTAGAAGTCGGCAGCATCCTCTCGGTGACGTCCTCCTCTTTGGCTACGGGGGGATTCAGTCAGAATTGGATTTGAGACCCGATCGTTGTTCGGGGCATAATCAGGCTCAGAATTGGGTTTAGATTCGCCCCGTGTTCAGCCGGCCTTATTAGAGCTTCCTTATCTCCAAATCGCTCTGTGTACCGTAGCTTTGGCAAATCACGTTAAAATCTGATTTACGACTCAAACTCAATGAGCGTCCCCTTCCTATCTCTGCCTTTATGAGGCTGAATAACCGCTGGGTTGATCCCCAGCTGTGTCACGTGGCCAAGCGTCCCTGGGCGGGACACTGAACCCCACCTTGACCCCGTTTTCTCCAGCCACCAATATTAACAGACCCAGATTTTATTTAGATAGGCTTTTTCGACAGATCGGATTTCAGTCTTGGTAACTACGCGTACCAGAGTGATGAAAGTGACGGGGCATTCCTCCGTTAACTAGCTGGATCACGCTCTGCTGGTATGTCTCTGGCACTTTCCTGTAACTCGTAGAAAATCTGCACTTTGGTTCCAGATAACAGTTTGAAACGGTGGCAAAGCCAGTTCACCACCTTCACTTTTTGGTTCGCCCACATGAGTAGCGGCTCCCTCAGTACAGCAAAAACAGTTTCCTCTAGGTGGCAGCACCAGTCAAACCCGGTCGTTACCGGTGCATTTTGGGGCTTTTGGAAGATACTGAAACTTCCAGATTGGAACGGGACTAGGGATGCACATTTTGGAATTTTTTTTTCATGACCGTTAACCGACGCCCTTTAACGATTAATAACCGTTAACCGATAAGTCCGGGAGGGTTAGCTGCCGCGATGTTGCGCGCGTTGTCGTGGACGCATGCGGACACTTCCCCTCGCCATCAGCTTGTCGCAGAGATGCCGCCGTCACTTTTGATTTATACTAGCGCGGTCTCCGCTGTGTTATTCCACGCCACAACGCAAGAGCGACAATCACGAACTAGCTAAACTTACTAAACGTATCTCTTGCGTTTTTCCACTTCCTCACCGTCTCGACCGTATCCAGACCCACATTCATCGCAATCTCCCTCCATGAATTACTAGAATATGTGCTGTCTTTGTAGTGTGGAGAACCAGAATCGTACAGATGTGGGTACTTCCTCATTTTTTCGATGACGTGCTCTTTTCTACGCGGATGTGGAATTGACCAATCAGAGGCGTGTTGCACCTGTCGACACGCCCCCATGAGTTGATTGAATTACGTAGCTTAAAAACAAAATTGACCGTTAGTATTAATCGGTTAGAGTTACTGTTATCGGTTAATGGTTAAACGGTTAACCATGTGCATCCCTAAACGGGACCATTCAGAACTCCCACTGATCTGGAAGGAACTGATTTAGCCCGAGGGCTAGGACAAAACGGGAAAGGACGTCGACGTGGTGAACCACACGAGAAATTTCAGGCTATGTTCCTGTCGGTTCGGCAGGCGGGCAGATGAAACACCGATGGTGATCCTGGCGATTCTATTCGAATATGCTGAAACACGGTGCGCCATTTCTCCAAAGATGACACTCAAATGTCATGTCGTATCTAGACTTGTGTCATTTTTGATTGGCTGGCGTGACTGGCACTGGCACCGTCTCATTGGCCTCGAGGACTGGATCTGCCCTCCCCTGGTTTAACCCTTAATCAGACCTGCAGATTAATTTATAGCATAATTGTTGCCTTGTCGATTTAACTAATTGCATTATATCAGACTGTGTGATTTGAACTTTCACCTTCACCTGTCTGCAGGTGCATGAATCACCTGTGACCCTGGTCTCTTTAGATTAATGGTTCGTCCTCCTCACAGAGCCCAGTTTCAACCCCAGTTGTTCTTTATGGAGCCCCGTTTGGGTCATAATTCAATGAATAAATGAGTCTATTATTATGAAATACAGGTGTTTATTATTAAGAAATATTTCTCATTATTATGATAATGGTTTTGTTTTTCATAAGAATGATTTGTGTGTCAATCACAGCAGAGAGGGCGGGAGCCATTTATGTGATTGGACTGCTTTTTCATTCAGGCATAAGCAACAGAACAGTGAATATTGATAGTGGGCGAGCGGTGCGATGTTTATACTCCAGGCCAGTAGGTGGCAGAATGCACCTCAGTTTACAGTTAAAAGTCGACATCGACTAAGAAACGTAGCGCGAAATGTAGGAAAAACTTGATTTTGATGGCATGGCGACAAGAGAAAGATCCTCCAATAACTAGACGATGTCAGAGCGTAGAATGGAGAAGGATCAGCCAATGAGGTGCAGGTCAACCACTGGTCCCGCCCACTGGCAAAATGTCATTATTATGTAAAAGCTCATTCTTATGAAAAAGGAAGCAATTATGTAAAAATTCATTCTTAGATTAAAAAAAAAAAAAACTGTTATGCATTAAACTAAGATTAAATAATAATGATAATATATTTTATAATAATTACATTTTTTTTTCATAATGATGGGAAACATTTCATAATAATGGATACGTATTTCATAATAATAGACTCATTTATTCATTAAATTATGACCCAAACAGGGCTCCATAGTTCCTTTTGTTGTTGTTTTTTTTTTAAATCAATATTGTAAAATTGAATATTTTGGTGTCATTATCTCTGGCTCTGTAGGTACAAAACACCCCCCCACACACACAAAACCCTGCAAGTTGCAATTTATCTTAATTTATCTTAATTTTTCATTGTATTTGATTGTAGAAGTAAAAATAGTGACAAAATATATTTAATACAGTCGCATAAAGTAAATGCAGCACCAGACTTGACAGTACAGTACAGTACAGTACCAGTATCAGCTACTGGTGAGACCTGGAGGGGGTGGGGGGGGGGGGGGGGGGGGCGGCATTTAACATGACTTTAGACATCAGAATGTCTTTATGTGTATTTTTGGGAACTCTGAGGAAATGGCAATGAAATAATAGAAGTATTAAAAAGCAGCCACGATGTAAACATGGTTATTTACTTATATATTTATAATTTTCCCGCTTCCTGTGGGGCTTTTTGCACCTTCCAGTGACCTCCCGTTTGAAGTTTAGTGGGCGAACATGGCACGAGCGTTTCAAGAATCCACGGTCCACGTGAAAACACGTCCTCTCTCTCCCTTCCTAAATCCCCGCCGTCCTCCCCTTGTGTGTTGGAATTTCCCGCAAGAACTGAGAGGGGACCGCGCTCCGTAAATTACGGCGCCTTGCGCGTCGGAGGAAGACCTTATATGGGCATGGAAGTGGGCGGGGCCCAGAGCGCCGGTGGCAGTGGAAGAGGAGAATCACAAGACAGGCGGAGAAACGGAGCTCCGTGTTCAGCAGAAGGCCGCATTGCCTGTGTGATTTTTTTTTTTTTTTTTTTCTTCGTGTGCAATCACAGCGCAATAACGTGCAACAGACAGCAGCTGCACCGCGCCCGCGGTATTACCGGTTAACGCTCCGTTACCGGGAACGACTTCTCTTTCTATTTTATTTTATTTTTTTTCTTGAGTGGTGAGGGGAGGGTGTACAGAGGTGGTGGTGGTGGGGGGGAAAAGTCCCCCCGTGCGTGAGGTCAGCAGCGTAGCATGAGTCAACCTTGGGGATGTATGCAGTCACCGTCTCGGGCCGCCCGCCGCTGCTGCTGCCGCGCGGAGCACCGAGCAGCGGGAGGAGCGGAGCCGCGCTGCCGCCACTGAAGACGGTGAGTCTCCGGGCGGACGGAGCCGCCGCCGCCGCTGTTGTTGTTGTTGTTGTTGTTGTTGTTGTTATTGTGGCCGCAGCTCGCTGGTAAAGTTTGTTTACCTCCCCCCCCTCCTCCTCCTCCTCACACCACCCCCCGGTAAGATGCGTTTTGTGTGTCAGCCTGAATGTTAACCTTTTTTGACAAGTTGAATCGATCCGCCGCTGCACTTTTCTTTTTTTCTATTTTTTTTTTTTTTTTTTTGTCTGTTTGTCAGAGCGGGTGCACCGTCGCGCGCGCGGCTCGTTGCAGCATTAGTGACTGGATAATCCGTTTTCTGCAACAAAGGGCTTCTCGTAAATAGCGCTGAGCTGGCTGACCACAGAAAGTGATGTGTAGGGGAGAGAGAGGAGGGGAGGGTGGGGGGGTCCAGGAAGAGCCCCCCCTCCCCTCCCTCCTGGCGGGGGCTGAAACACGCCGAGGCTCCTGGGCATGTTTTGGTATTTGGGTTTGCAGGCCGCTGATTTTCACATGAGGAAATGGCGATGGATTAGGCCGCCTGAACGCGTCACGGGCTCAACCTCAGGTCCGCGCGCCAGATAGATAGTCTCCTGGCCCCCTTTTTTTATTTTTTCTGACCCATTTACGCACGGAGGATGCTCCATAAGGGGGGTCTGCAGACGTGATTCACGTCACATGGCGCTGCTGATGTGCACATACAGGCAGTCATTCACTTTCCTCTGTCAGCGGCGCCTCTGAGCCAGAACAAGATCCGAACAGCTGCAGCTGTCTATTTTAAGAAGCATGAGTTTTAACCATGCCTTTAGAGTAAAGGGTGACAATTGTCAGTCGCTTCCTAAGTTTGCCAAGTGCATGCTGGGAGGGGGGGATTCTTAGTATTTATGCATGCATACGTCTTGCCAAATTGTGCAACGCACGTATTTGATTGGAGTTTTAATGCCGGTTGCAGCAGTGGGTCATATTTACGTTGCACAGGGGGAACAATTGAAATTCTTCCTTTTTTTTTGCACAGATCGTTGCACCGCGACTCATGTTTGCTCACTTTCAGTTGCCCTTCCTTTCTGAGGAGGCAGCCGTGGTTCAAAGGGCACGGGTTCCCTTTTTTTTTTTTTTCTCACTTGTGATGACTCACAGTTGTAGAAAGAGTGGTGGTTTCTATCACTTTCAGCCCCGTTGCCTGTGTGGGGAGCTTCGGTGGAACAAGAATGCTTCCTTTCTGTCACGGGTCATGTGAGTTATGGGGGGGGGGGGGTGTGATAAATGGTGATCATTTAAAGTGATGTCCTGTAGTGTCATTTCCAGTTTCCAGTAACTATTGATTCAGTTATCAGCTACCTTCCTGTCTCCGCTGGCTCTACCGTGCGCTGCTAGCGTGCACGGTGGACATAATTCACGTGTCATGTGAGCGCAGCAGAAAGATCCGCCCCTCCCCTGAACTATTCTCACACCCGATACCTTTCAGGAGAGGTCTTTTGTTGAAACAGCAAACAGCAGGTTTTTTTTTTTTTTTTAACATGACTGAGGCAGGGATGCTAATGGGGCCCCTCCTCCTCCCCAGTGGGGGACCCCCCCTTTGGTCTGACTGCTCAATGCCTGACCTCCGTCTCCTTCTCTCTATTCAGGGTGTTGCCCACGAATGAGGAAAAACATGCAGATATCTTCAGATCTCTCCTCCCCCCGGCTGGAGACCTCGGGGTAGGTCGCTCGGAGCTTGAAGACGGCCTCGTTTTGGTTTTTACGGCTTCGTTTGATCTCTTGGATACTTCCAGCGGAGCGTTAGCGATAGCGACAGTCGCCTGCTCCGGTGTATTCATGCCCACCATGAGCGTGCCGGCCCAGCAGAAACCCAGCGCCAAAAGGACGGGAAAGCGCATAACGTTTTTCAGCGATCCGAGCGGAGCGATGAAGGAAGCGTCCCAGCTCCCCGACGGGACCTACTACGTCCCGAGCGGCTCGGCGCCGGAGGCCGTGCAGAGCGAGGCGGCGAGCACGGTGACGTCCAACCCGGAGGGGACGCACATGTACCTCAACTCCGTCATCTTCAGCCCGGACAAGGGCGACCAGAGCCGGGGTCACTACCAGCAGACCGTGCCGATGAAGTGGGCCCCCCAGGAGCCCAGCCAGCAGCAGCAGCCGTCGCTGTCCCAGCAGCAGAGGGCCGCCGCCTGGGCGACCGTGCCCAACTGGGGGCCGAACTTCGCTAACTACATCGGCGGGCTTAACGTGACGGACTCGAGGACCCAAAACGCGTTTGCAAAATCGATTCACGAGACGTCCGGGTTGCAGGCGCACCAGCAGCCGCACCAGCAGCCCCCGAACAGGGCGGCGGACAAACCGGAAGCGTACAGGGACGCTGCTAAAGCTCGAGGCTTGGACTGGGAGCAGCAACAGTCCCAGAACTTTCAAGAGACGCTAAAACCCGGAGCGCTGAACGCCCAGCAGCAGGGGGCATCCCAGCCGGGAGGAAGCTCAGTCCTGCAGTCCTTCCAGCTGGCGTTCGGTCAGCCCAAACAGCACCTGCCCGCTTACTACCAGACGTTCCAAGGGAACCGGACGACTCTGCCGAACCCGCCTAGCTACTCCGCGGCTAACGCTAAACAGCCGCATCACGCGCAGCAGCTGCAGAAGCAGGAACAGATACAGCGGCAGCAGCAGCAGCAGCAGCATGTCATCCAGCAGCAACTTCAGCACCATCAACAAATACAGCAGCAGCTGCAACAGCAGCAGCAACAATTGCAGCACGAGCAGCAGCAACAAAAGATGCGACAGCAGCTCCAGATTCAGCAGCAAATGCAACATCAGCAGCTGCAGCAACAAAACCCCCCGTTGCTCGACTATTACGCCGGCGCGCAAAATGCGCATCCGCAACCCGTGGTGGTGCACTCCCAGGAGGCCTCGGGCCCGGCTCCCCTGAAGATCCAGGAGCCCATCATCCAGGACGTCACCCCGGAGCCCCAGCAGCCGTCCGACCCGCTGCAGTCCGAGCCGCCGCCACCGCAGCTCCAGTCCCAGACGCAGCTCCGCCGGTCCCGACGGCTGTCCAAGGAGGGCGGGGCGCCGTCCGACAACCCCTTCCTCTCCGCGTCCTCCTCCGAACCACTGCCCGCCGGCGGCGCCGCAGGGGCCCGAGAACGGCGCCCGCGACGTCCAGGCGGCGCCCACGGGCGTCATCCAAAGCACGAGCCGGAAACGCCGCGTGTCCCAGGAGGTCAACCTGGAGATGCTCGCTAAAGAGGCTTCTGAGAGGAAGTCTCCGTCGCATGAAAAGGTACATCTTCATTTCTTTTCACCGTTTTACTCTTTTTTTTTTTTCTTTTCGTTTCCCTCTGTTTTGCTCACTCATCTGTTTGCCAGCTGGTTCCTATCAGTCAAGAGAACCACAGATATAAACGCTTACACAGAGAGGACTGGATGTTCCGAATCCTAACGACTATGCTAGTTTTATATCTAAACACCTCGCAACAAGTTTGAGGCCGTGATTGTGAAAGGAGCTCGGGAGTCTTGATCCTTTTTTTTTTTTGGGTTATAATTGCATCGGGGACCGCAACTCCCAGAGCAGGAGCACAAGATGGAGCAAATGGCCCAGAAAAAGTGTGCCGAGGCTTGTGTTGTTTGTGTCGAGCGCGTCGCTGGATGAGACGCCGGGTGTAATCGGCGGACCGCAGACTGAGCCGCTCGACAACCGTAGGTGTTGCAACTGGTCCAACGGCTTCACAAACAGCCTCGAAAGACGTGTGAAGCGTCTCCCCCCCCCCACTCGCCCTACCGTATAAAGTCATATGCTTATCTGCTTTCCGTGCGCCGAACGGTCTCGATTGTGCAACCGGTGGCGTTTGCCAAACAGCAGTCAGTCAGTGTGTTTGTAGTTCAGGTTGGCCTCAGTTTCGCCTCATGCTGATCATACTGTGTGTTTGGTTACATGCCTGCACACACACACACACCCCCTCCCCTCCCTGATGCGTTGGTGGGGGGAAACTCCAGCATGCCCCCCCCTCCCCCTGCCTCTGCAGAGGGGGGGGGGTGCAGGCCTGCCTCGCCTGCAGTGCTCAGCAGAATATCTCTCCACCGCTCTGGTGGAAGAACTGGAGTTTTCCACCGGCGAACAACAAGCGCAGCAGCCACAGCGCTGCGTGACTCTGTGCACAGTGACAGTGAGCGCACGCCTTGTGATGTGGTGACTTAGAGGCTTTTTTTTTTTTTTTTTTTTGCCGATGCTCGCTCATCGTTGTTGCTCAAAGGGGAAAAAATGTCAAGAATGTAAAGAGGACAGTCGCCTTGACATCTGTCTGCACTCCTGCAGCCGCCTGCTGCACCCAGTTGTGTGGAATCAAGGTGCTGCCGTGCTTGAAGTTTTTTTTTTTTTTTCACCTGGTGATTTAAGTCGGTGCTCCATTTCAGGATTGTTTTTGTTTGCTGTTTACTGCTCTGATTGGCAGCCGGCTCAGGTTAATTAACAGCCACCTGAGTAAGTCAGAGGTCGAGACGCTGCCGTAGACCCCGTCCACCAGGTCACGGTAACTCTCGAGGCAGCCCTGGACTTTTTTTTTAATCTTTGCTCTCGGAAGATGTTTCACCTTCCATCCAGGGGGGCTTTGTCCGGTTTGAGATTCGGATACTTCTGTCGGTTCGCACAAAGCTGGAGAGCTAAGCCGCGAGAACGTCTTGGTCGGTTGATTGCGTTTGTTGCTGCAGTTCCAAGTGTTGCACGAAGGTCCGATGGTAAGGCTTCCCTTCTCTAAGGGCCAATTCCAGTTCCTCCCTTAACCCTCAATCTCAACCCTCAAACTCAACCCTCGTTCTCAACCCTCAGTCTTGGCCCTCCAAAGTAAGTGTCACCCCTTGAGTGCAGTTATGTCTTCAGACTGCAGGGGGCGGCCTTACGCCAAAGCTACATCCAGTCGGTCAAGAAAACGGCGACGACGAAGAAGAATAAGATAATATAAATATATATAACGAAGACAGTAAGATAGTTTCGTAACATTTATATCTTTATTAACTACGAAAATACTTCAATTTGTAGCTAACCCCAACCCTCAATCTCAAAAATGCTCGCTCCCGCTAAGTGCAAGTGCTGTCCTGATTCTGAGAACGTCAAATTGAGAGTTTGAGGGCCGTATCGCCCTAAAAATTGAGATTCTCCGGCACCACCCTTGGGAGTAAGGGCTACCCAGAAGTCACTGGGTAATTTAGCCAAGACATCTTCGAAAAGGATGGTGACAAAAAAAGCTAGCTACAAATGTAAGTAGCTTCGTAGATCTTAAAGATATAAATGTTACGAAACCATCTTATTGTCTTTGTTTGAGTCTTTTTTTCATGAATTAACATCATTGTTGCGTAACATTTATTTTTTTACTTTTATGACGTTTGCTGCCGGACCGGCGGTCCCGGACCGGCTTCGCGTTACTTGTATACCTTGTTGTGTAGCGACGGAGGACTGAACAATGTATCCTCTATTGCAGCCATTCCCAAACTTCAGAATACCAAGGCCCAATTTGAAATGTGAAAAATCTCTGCGGCCCACCCAAACCTTTAATTACAACTGTGGTCAACATACAGGACTAGAAGCAGCGTTGCCAGGTGGGAAATGTAGGATTATCGTACCAGAGACTCAAAATTATCGTATTTTGGGGGAAATTATCGTACATCTGTCATAACCAGAATAACAAGCCCAATGATGCGCTCTAGTCAAATATAATCACTCGAGTGTTAAATAGCCTATGTTCGTTGTTCTGAGACAAACATTCGTATATCGCGCTCAGCAAAGCACACACACACACAAAAAAAACTCCGGTAGACAATAATGTGAAATAGTCAAATTATCGTACATTTGGCTTTTTTTTTTTTTTTTTGATTATTGATCGTACAGAGGGACCAAATTATCATACAAATATGATAATTATCATACACCTGGCAATGGTGACTAGAAGCGATGTTCTGATATTAATGTAAGGGGTCAACAACTAAGGTGACACTTGTCATATTGAATTAAGATGACAGTAGAATAACACCTAACTGGTTTGTTTTATTACATGTTAATGGTTTTTTTTTTAATCATTTCATTGATATTTTCCAGTAAAACATTTTAAAAAGATCAAGGATTTAAAACACATTGGTCTAACTTTAATGACCTCTCACGGCCCACCTGCAGCACCACGACGGCCCACCAGGGGGCCGCGGCCCACACTTTGGGAATGGCTGCTCTATTGTGTTATTTGCTAATATTATTTGGAGAATATACGGCGCTCTTTTCAATGTTATCCCTATGTCATTTCAGGGAATACAGAGACAACACGGGCTCTGATACATTTCAGTCTGAAGACGTAACTTACTAACTGGCCCTGACACTTACTTTCGAGGTTTAAGATTGAGGGCCAAAAATTGAGGGTTAAGGGCTAATTCTTGTCTCTCCATCAGTTTCTTCGCCGTCTCTCATGTCTACGTTTTCCTCCTTAACTTTCGAGTTTGTTGCAGACCCTGTTTAGAATATCCGCCGTCATGCAGTTTCTTGTTTTTAAGCAACCTCTCGTCCACCAGGAGCCGCACAGACCGTGGAGTCCCTCCGAGCCGCAGGGCGTCAACGCCAAGCGGCCCCAGGACGACAGCCTCCTCCCACTGGTCATCCCCGTGTCGGTTCCGGTCCGGAGGCAGGAACCCCCGTCTCCCGGCAGGGACGAAGCGGCCCTGGCATCCAGCTGGACTCCCAGGCATTCGAATCAGGACGCCGGCCGCGCAGACCACAAGCCCTCCGTCATCGTCAGCCGCAAGCGATCGCGCAGGAATTCCTTGTCGGAGAGCTCGGAGCAGGTGGGCGCATTAACGTAGCTTTTAAAGAGGACATTTTCATTTAGGACGCAGGCTGTCAGAGGGAGTCTCTTAGAACCGGGGGGGGGTGAGGTGCCCCGCCGTCTTCATCAGTCGTGTTTGCTGCACGTTTTAATTCCAGCTATAAATCCTTGAGTTCACGCCACATCGGCTCCCCTCCCCCCACCATTCTCCCATGTCTTCCCCACCCCCCATTTTAGTCCTGGA
This sequence comes from Hirundichthys speculiger, assembly GCA_018398805.1. Taxonomy (NCBI): domain Eukaryota; kingdom Metazoa; phylum Chordata; class Actinopteri; order Beloniformes; family Exocoetidae; genus Hirundichthys; species Hirundichthys speculiger. The sequence continues at coordinate 445,224 of JAGFBZ010000914.1, read as the reverse complement.
CACTTTTCTCCCTTTCCCTCTTTCATTTGGGGGGGATTTGGTGAACTGGTTGCCCTGTCCCAGATCAGTCAGATTAGCGGGGTTTAGCACTTTGGTACATAATGTACAGAATCATACATTTCAGGGTTGGCGTGTTCTCTCTCCCTTTCAAGAACGTCTAGATCAGCCGTTCCCAAACTTCAGAACACCAAGGCCCAGTTTGAAATGTGAAAAATCTCCCAACGAAACCTTTAATCACAACTGTGATCAACATTTAGGACAAGGAACCATGATATTAATGTAAGGGGTCAACAAATAAGGTGACACTCGTCATATTAAGTTAAGATGACAGTAGAATAACACTTAACTGGTTTGTTTTGTTACTTCTTAATGTTTTTAAATCATGTCATGAATATTTAATAGTAATTAAAAACATTTAAAAAAAGATTGAGGATTTAAAACACAGCCCACCTGCAGTACCGCGGCGGCCCACCAGGGGGCCGCGGCCCACACTTTGGGAATCACTGGTCTAGATGGTTATGAGCCCTGCAGTATTTGGGTTTTTCTTGTTTTTTTGCATGATGTTGCAGACAATTAGAAAAGAAAAAAAAAGTCAAATAGCCAGCAAAGATGTTCTTGTCATTTAAGTGTCTTAACACAACTTTTGCGCCCCCAGAACGACGGAGCAGAAGGGGACAAAGATGACGACGGCAAGAAGTCCAAGCGACGTCCGCGGCCGGAGCCTCTCTTCATCCCGCCGCCAAAAGGCGGGATGTTCATCGCCCCGCCCAGCTACTCCAGCATCACGCCCTACCAGAGCCACCTGCGCTCGCCGGTGCGCCACGCCGACAACCCGATCACGATACCCCCGTACACGCCTCCGCCCATCCTCAGCCCCGTCCGCGAGGGCTCCGGCCTCTACTTCTCCGCCTTCCTGTCCACCACCGCAGGCGGCGGCGCCGGCCTCCCTCCTCCCGCCACGCCCAAGTCGGCCACGCGCAGCTTGTTGCGATCCAGTAAGTTACAGCACATTTTTTAAAAAAAAACAAAAAAAAAAGGCTTCAGGTGGTTTAACAGGACGTCCCAGTTGCAGGAAGTCATATCTCAAGCGTTTTCATGGCTAACAATAATTTATTTTCATCGAAAGTGAACTGAATTGAATTGATTTGAATAATGCTTTAATTATAATATAATAACATGTCTCAGTAGACAATGTAAATGGAGATATCCAGCTAGAAGTTCAACATCTGGGGTTCAGAGATTGCTCCTTCACATCTGCCCCCCCTCCCACGTCTCTTTCTACTCTCCCTGCACTCCTTTTCTGCTCATTTCATCTGAAATTCAAACAGTCTTTGACCTCATCTTGATTTTTTTTTTTTTTTAGTTTTATTCTGACACTACCTTTAATCCTAGAAAGCTGAATGAATCTGAGATACAAACTACTTTGCCACAGTGATGCTCACTGATTAAAATCATGGTTGAAAACCACCCAAACCAGCGTTGCTAAAGGTTTTAAAAGTCATTATTTTAAAATTGAAGACAACTACAGTGGAAGACACAATGTGGGCAAAACCACGGCAACAACCTGGAACGTTCTCGCATTTATTATTGTTTTTGTATGAATATTAGAATTAAGCAAATATGGCAAATGTGAATTAAATATCCGTTTTTATCCTGCAAGAAAGGTGGATTTCTTCACTCTTTTCTTTTCTTGTTTTTTCTTGTTTTTTTAGACAGCTGTGACATCACACCGCCGGTTTTGTCTGCCATGAGCGAGGCCACTCCGGTCAGCATCGAGCCGTGAGTTCTTCCCGTTTCTACTTTCATTACGCAAAAGATAAGACTTTGAGGTTTCCATGTCATTTCCAAAGAAAGCGCTGTGGTGTTTTCTCAGTGGTTATAAATAAGCCCCCCCCCCCTATTATTAGAGACAGAACATTCAGCTGAAGTGTCTCAAAGGAGAAGAAGACTTCTCGAAATCTTCAACCTGTTGCAAAACATGGCTGCACGTTGCCTCTGGAATAATTTGCCCCGTCATTCACCTCGAGGATTAGTGGCTCTTGGCTATAATTATAGAAAAACATCTTTTTTTTTTTTTTTTTTTTTTTCACGTGGTTGGTCCTGTATTTTACAAGCTGAAGATTGTGAATGAACAGTTATTGGAGCATTTTTTACCGATCAACATCCACTCAGGCCTTTTCTTTTCTTCTTTTTAATGCACATTTGGAGTAAACAGATGCATCCAAGATTGTGCGACGTCTGCAGTTGTTTAAAATTATAACACCTCGCACCGTACGATCTGCACTTTCTTAATCTTGGGTGCGGTGTCGGGAATGGTATGCATGGACTGTACGTCCATGATGCGGGTGGATGTTGCGTCATCAGTATGTGCTGACGGTAAACAAAACGACGTGTGAAAATAAACCGCTGCGTTCTGGTGCGTACGCGTGCCAGAAAAGAAGCGGCAAAGGAGAAGAAAGTGTTCCCGGTCACGGTTGTTGCCATCACGCAACACATCAATACGCCCCCCCCCCCAGGGAACCAAAACCAACGGGAAAACCCACTGAGCAGGATTTGAATCAACTTTGGCACACATGCCCCGACTGATTAGAGAGGGAAAAGGGCGTGGAGCTGAACGGCCGCCCTCCTCGACAACCAAATGAGCAAAACGGGTCGATTTCAACTTCCAACTTGCTTTGAGTAATTGCAGGATATCTAGATGAAGACCAGACCGACGAACTGGGATTCCGGTCTGGTGAAACGCCGTGGAGCCACCGCGACGTTAAAAGCGCACAATCCAAAGATCGAGTCCAGATTTAGAGATCTATAAACTATATTAAACTATAAACTATATTAAATGTAATCTCAAGTATAAAAAAAGAAGCATGTGAGAACAAATGAGGCCGTCGGTGAAACACTGGCAGCAGCTTAGATATTTCTCAGACTTGATAACTGTGATGTCTTTGAAATATGAAGCAGTGGAGGCGGAGCTTGTGTCTGTAGATGCTTCAACAATGAGATGGGGGGGGGGGGGGGGGGGGGGGGGGGGGTAAACGTTCCCTGACTGACGCCAGCTGCTCGGCAGTAAGTCAGTTATGAGCCGGTGAAGCTTCTCATAAACCGGACTTTCACTCTGGTCCGAAGTGAACTCCCAAACACACCTTCCCCCGGAGGGAACCTGGAAATACCGCCGGTTCTCTGGAAACGCAGGGGGGGAGGGAGGGAGGGAGGGAGGGAGGGAGGGAGGGGATATCCTTGCATTATCTGGCGGCAGCGTAATTTTTCACAACTGCAACACAGATATGAGGTTTGGGTTGACATGCGAGCTCGGTGAGAACTGGGCCTGATTTGCATGGATCCAGAGGCTTATTTGCCTCGTTTCCCGCTCGCCCACGTCCAGGGATTTGGATCCCTGTATGTAAAATTACAACTAAGTCCTTTCTGTTTAAACTGCAAACGTTCAAATACATCAAGTTAAAACGGGCTTCATCTCAGCAGTCAGCCCACGGAACCCAAACGGGTCAGAAACAGAACTGAGGAAATGCCTTCACGACACAACTGTGAAGTTAAACCTGTACATGATCTTCCACGTCGGAGGGTTCTGATGCTTTTCCACTGATCTCCTCACCAGACGGATAAATATCGGGTCGCGGTACCAGGCGGAGGTGCCGGAGCTGAGGCAGAGGTCCGCCGTGGAGCAGGACCACCATCGGGCTGAGCTGGTTTATGCTCCTCTGAATGAGCTGGAGGAAAAACCCGACTTCAAGAAGAAAGGTAAAGGAACATGAGGTCGACCAGAACCGTCTCCTCGACGGGAAACAGAAACGTGAATACTGGGCGGATTGATGACGGACCGAGGTTTTATGTGAAAATCAATATTCAGATCTTGAGAAATCTTTTCATAACTTCTTGTGTTTTAATCACCACTAACAAATCTAACTTTTTAGTTTTTCTTTTTGAAACTAAAAATAAGGCCCCTCACTTCTTTTAACAGTTTAGTTTTATAGAAAATGCTTGATTTATGACGGAAAATTGATTACTGATGATCCAGCATCAGGAATCATCAGTTTAAACATAGATATCTAGCTGTAGATCTGCAGGTCCTCCAGTTTTAACATATAGATATCTAGGTGTAGATCTGCAGGGTCTCCAGTGTAAAGATAGATATCCAACTGTAGATCTGCAAGGCCTCCAGTTTAAACATAGATATCTAGCTGTAGATCTGCAGGTTCTCCAGTTTAAACATAGATTTCTAGCTGTAGATCTGCATGTCCTCCATTTTTAACATAGATATATAGGAGTAGATCTGCAGGGCCTCCAGTTTTAACATAGATATCTAACTGTAGATCTGCAGGTTCTCCAGTTTAAACATAGATTTCTAGCTGTAGATCTGCAGGTCCTCCAGTTTTAACATATAGATATCTAGGTGTAGATCTGCAGGGTCTCCAGTGTAAAGATAGATATCCAACTGTAGATCTGCAAGGCCTCCAGTTTAAACATAGATATCTAGCTGTAGATCTGCAGGTTCTCCAGTTTAAACATAGATTTCTAGCTGTAGATCTGCAGGTCCTCCAATTTTAACATAGATATATAGGAGTAGATCTGCAAGGCCTCCAGTTTAAATCATAGATATCTAGCTGTAGATCTGCAGGGTCCCCAGTGTAAAGATAGATATCTAACTGTAGATCTGCAAGGCCTCTAGTTTAAATGTAGATATCTAGCTGTAGATCTGCAGGGTGTCCAGTTTAAATATAGATATCTAGGTGTAGATCTGCAGGGTGTCCAGTTTAAACATAGATATCTAGCTGTAGATCTGAAGAGCCTCCAGTTTAAACATAGATATCTAGCTGTAGATCTGCATGTCCTCCATTTTTAACATAGATATATAGGAGTAGATCTGCAGGTCCTCCAGTTTAAACATAGATATCTAGCTGTAGATCTGCAGGTTCTCCAGTTTTAACATATAGATATCTAGGTGTAGATCTGCAGGGTCTCCAGTGTAAAGATAGATATCCAACTGTAGATCTGCAAGGCCTCCAGTTTAAACATAGATATCTAGCTGTAGATCTGCAGGTTCTCCAGTTTAAACATAGATTTCTAGCTGTAGATCTGCATGTCCTCCATTTTTAACATAGATATATAGGAGTAGATCTGCAGGGCCTCCAGTTTTTAACATAGATATCTAACTGTAGATCTGCAGGTTCTCCAGTTTAAACATAGATTTCTAGCTGTAGATCTGCAGGTCCTCCAGTTTTAACATATAGATATCTAGGTGTAGATCTGCAGGGTCTCCAGTGTAAAGATAGATATCCAACTGTAGATCTGCAAGGCCTCCAGTTTAAACATAGATATCTAGCTGTAGATCTGCAGGTTCTCCAGTTTAAACATAGATTTCTAGCTGTAGATCTGCAGGTCCTCCAATTTTAACATAGATATATAGGAGTAGATCTGCAAGGCCTCCAGTTTAAACATAGATATCTAGCTGTAGATCTGCAAGGCCTCTAGTTTAAATGTAGATATCTAGCTGTAGATCTGCAGGGTGTCCAGTTTAAATATAGATATCTAGGTGTAGATCTGCAGGGTGTCCAGTTTAAACATAGATATCTAGCTGTAGATCTGAAGAGCCTCCAGTTTAAACATAGATATCTAGCTGTAGATCTGCATGTCCTCCATTTTTAACATAGATATATAGGAGTAGATCTGCAGGGCCTCCAGTTTTAACATAGATATCTAGCTGTAGATCTGCAGGTTCTCCAGTTTAAACATAGATTTCTAGCTGTAGATCTGCAGGTCCTCCAATTTTAACATAGATATAAAGGAGTAGATCTGCAAGGCCTCCAGTTTAAACATAGATATCTAGCTGTAGATCTGCAGGGTCTCCAGTGTAAAGATAGATATCCAACTGTAGATCTGCAAGGCCTCTAGTTTAAACATGGATATCTAGCTGTAGATCTGCAGGGTGTCCAGTTTAAACATAGATATCTAGCTGTAGATCTGCAGGGTGTCCAGTTTAAACATAGATATCTAGCTGTAGATCTGAAGAGCCTCCAGTTTAAACGTAGATATCTAGCTGTAGATCTGCAGGGCCTCCAGTTTAAACGTAGATATGTAGCTGTAGATCTGCAGGGCCTCCAGTTTAAACGTAGATATGTAGCTGTAGATCTGCAGGGCCTCCAGTTTAAATGTAGATATGTAGCTGTAGATCTGCAGGGTCTCCAGTTTAAACATAGATATCTAGCTGTCGATCTGCAGGGTCTCCAGTTTTAACATATAGATATCTAGGTGTAGATCTGCAGGGCCTCCAGATTAAACATAGATATATAGCTGTAGATCTGCAGGGTCTCCAGTGTAAACGTAGATATCTAGCTATAGATCTGCAGGGTCTCCAGTGTAAACGTAGATATCTAGCTGTAGATCTGCAGGGTGTCCAGTGTAAACATAGATATCTAGTGGTAGATCTGCAGATCTACACACCCAAGCATATGGTCTCAAGCACAAATAATTGTTTTTCCCTCCTAATATGTCTCTTTTAAATAATAGCAGAAAAATAATCTGGGCGTGTGAAGTCACTCTACAACTCAAAACCTCAAGACGTGTCATTTTGAAGAAGAAGAAAAAAAAGCTTATGACTCATGTAACACATGCATCATCTAATTGCACGTTCTAGTCCTTCTCTCAACATCGTTTCCTCCTTCTCAGCTGTTTTGCTCACAGTCGCGTCTCTTTCAGTGGAAGACCTCATGCACCTGGCCTGCTCCAGTGTTTTGTGCGGCGGAGGCACCAACCAGGAGCTGGCCCACCATTGTCTGCACCAGTGTAAAGGGGACATAATGGTAAGTGCAACAGAACAATCCGTGCCCGGCGCCTGGGTGGAAAATCCCATGAATAATAGAAAAAAATAATAGGCAGCTATGTTTTCTGCAGTCTGGACTCGAGCCAGGTTTTCTTCTAACCTGCACACGCACGCCGACGTGTTTCCTTTTAAAGATTCGCCCGCTCACAGATCTCAGGATCTTTCATGGGATGCTGACAGATTCAGTGTGACAGAGAATGAATATTTTGAAACGTCTGACATGTAAAGAGTCGCGTCGGAAAGTTGTTGTTCAATGGGTGTTTGGTTTTTGGTTATTTATCTTTTTTTTTTAATCTTTTCAGCGAGGGCTGTTTCAGTGTTGGTCTTTTGATCGTTGATAGAGTAACTAATCATGTTTTCTGAGTCTTAATATTTTTAATCTTGTAGGACTGTATTTCTCCACATCCTTGGTCTCGGGTCCAGACAGTTTTTTTTGTCTGACGCTCAGCCAGCTACAACAGAGGAGCTCTTCTCCTTACTGTCAGGAGGTTGCTGTGTTTTCCAGCGTGCATGTGTGGAACGAGCCTGCACTCATCCAGTTAAATGCATTTTAATTTTTCCCCCGCGTAGCACCAGCTCACAACAAAAAGTAATCTTGAGGCTGTTTCCTCAACAGCTTCTCTTCGAGAAAGCACTCTGATGAGCAGTCACGGACGGTCTTTAATGATGTTCATAACTGGGGGGGGGGTTATTGCTAGCTATGTTTTCTAGTGTTCATCATAATAATTTTAATATTACACCAAAAACAGTCCGTCAGAGTTTGGCCCCATAATCATCGGGCCGATAACAGGAAATTATGACATAATTCCGAGTCCGATATCATGACGAATAGCCCCGATAACATATATTTTTGTCAACACGGCAGTGTCTCGCTCCCTCTGAGACCTGAATGACCGGCAGTGAATGTTATGTTCAAGTGACGTCGGCATAATCAGAAAAAACGTTTTCTCAATAAGGAAAATCAAGAATACCCCCTCAAGCCAGAAAACAACTTGTTAACTCTGTCATAATTTTGGTAGTTGCTGACTTGAATTGATATTTGCAGTATTTTCCCACATGTTACACATAAAAAAATAGAAAAGTCCGAAAGAACGACTAGCTAACGAGGGAACGGAGGAATTTACGTTACACCTTGAATGCAGCATGTGATACAGCATGCTGATGAAAACAAACATGGTGTCCATTGAAGGGAACTTCGTTAAAGTTTCCGAAGAGAATAGTTCGCTGGTTATTTGTGACAAATGCTCCAAGCGAATTGCATGAGGAGGAAAAAATAGCACCAGCTTTAATATGTCAAACCAGGTCAGCCACCTGAAACATAACCATCGCTTTGAGTGAGTTTTGAAATCGTGCTAACATGAGCTAACGTGAGCTAACGTGAGCAAGCCAGCAGCAAGCCCCCCCCCCGTCTCTCTCTCTTATCTAAAGTTTCCATGAGAGAAAAACAACTACTAAACCTCATTTACTTTAATTAAAGGAATTCATTTGAATGGAACCACAAGCCAAAATCCTTTAAACATAATTTTCTGTTACTATGGAGTGCACTTTTTCAGTTTAAAGGAGCCGTTTGTAAGATTATGGCCAAAACTGGTACTGCAGTCACTTTCAAATTACTGTTGAGCGGCGTGTACCCTCCCCCTCCTCCCCGACCAGAGGTTGCCAGGTCGGCTACAGAATGCAGCAGGAACGTAGGCTGTCATGGCAAGCGACGAGTCCTACACAGTAAGTTTATTTTCTGTTAATTATATTTAATGCTTTATGAAAGATCTTTTCTTTCTTTGATCTTTCGTAACTAGAGGAAATATTTTCCCGTTGAGGCGTTTCGTAACCTGAAAGTTTCGTATGTAGAGGCGTTCGTAAGTAGAGGTACCACTGTTACCTTGTCCAAGTAAATTAGCGTTAGCCAAACATTTAGCTATGAATCTTACCTGTCCAGGAGAAAATCAGCAACGTTGGCGTCTGTCTTCAAATTCTTCTCCGCTTTCAGCCGTCTCCATCTATCAAAAGCATCTCCTATACAAATCCTTGTTTTATTTCGGACCTTGTCACGACGTAACTCGGATTCATAACGAGGTCTTTTAGGTTTTGGAAAGCTAGACATTTTTTCATCCAACACGTTCGTAGCGGCTGCTGCGATAATTAGAGCCGAGCTGGCAACCCGGATGCAGAAACACTACTGACTTCGTGATTGGGAGATAGGTGGAGGGTGGCGCTTCAGGCCAAAACAAAAAATGACAACATCAACATCAGTTGAGGGCTGCAACTCCTCCTTTTAAACGGGAATATCCTGGCTTGAGTGCTGTTGTCAGTGACATAAGTATTTGAAATGAACATGATTTTTAAATGTCTGTTGACATATCGGGGTCATTTTATGATTCGTTTTATTAGATCTCTTACATACGGCTCCTTTAACTTAAGTCTAACTTGTGTCAGTACATTATGCACTGTGCATTATCTTTTATTGTCATTGAGGAATGAACTTTTTCAGTTAGTAATTCTGATGCATGTATTTCCATCAGTTCAAGGAGCCTTTATTTTTTATATCAGTCAGTAATGTAGTTTATTTAAGTTGATGTGAGATATCAAATAGGTTTGTTTGATAGCTTTATGAAAATGTTTGAGAGGCTTCCGATAGTTTTTTCATTGGAAAAAATAAATATCTGTTCATTTAAAGAGTCAAAACTGTTTATGGTTTTATTCATAGTATTGATGTAATGATCTTAGGTATATGTGTGTGTCATCAGTTATCGGTATCGGCCTTTAGGAGCTGAAAGTTATCGGTTTTAAAAATCAGCTATCGTGCATCCCTACTTGCATGCAGTCGTGCGGTTTAGAGGAATCTGCATGAGCCTTCGTCCTCCAAAGATCTCTCAGTGGCTTCTTTTCTTCTGTGCGTGTAATGCAGCCATTAAAGGCCTCCAGAATGAGCTCTCGCTGATTATTGAGCGGAAGTGAATGATCTGTGGAATTTCATTATGCTCTCGACTGAAACCGTGGTGGTCTGAGATGACTGTGACGCTACAGCTGCGCGGCTCATTTCGCCTGAGGCGGGCTGATGCTTCTGTGCTGAAAATATTCTGATAAAGCCGTGTTTATTTGCCGTCACGGATCGAGGTGAGGTTCCATGAACGTGCAGGTCCTAAAAAGAAAAGGTTAGCCCTCTGATCAGTCTGGCGCGGCCACCGTCACTCTGACTAGACGGGCGAGGCTGCATCCTGGCTGCGGCGGTGACACATCTCCCGCCTCACATCCAGTCAGACCACTGATTTCATCAGATCTCCACGTCGCGGTGGAGGTGAGTTTGCAGAGCAGAATGAAAACCAGCCAGGCCGGAGCTCTCATTCATGCGAGGGCAGCTCTGTAAAACGTTTTTACAGCGCTCGGATAAAACCGGCATTGTGATGCTGAATGTCAGTTGAACAAAAAAAAAAAAGAAAAGAGGGAACAATATGCTCTGCGCTTGTGTAATGAGGTTAAATAGTAGTCGCTGCTGAATGGTGCGAGGCAGCACCTCGAGTGGCACTTTGTCTGTCAAGCTACCTTTGTAGGAGGATTCAGTCATACCAGCCATTATTGATTGAATTCAATGTCATTTGAATTAAATAGAGTTTAGTGGAGGGAGGGTTCGGGCCATTCAGTCAGATGTTACCATGCTAAAAGGAAGAAGCAAAGAAGACTCAACGTCTCAATAAAGGCTTTGTTGGAAGTGGCTTCCAGCTATTCCAGCGGGTGGCTGTAGCTCAGTTGGTAGAGCGGGTCGTCCAGTCACCAGAAGGTTGGCGGTTCGATCCCGGCTCCAACTGTCTACATGCCAAAGTGTCCTTGGGCAAGACACTGAACCCCAACTTGCCTCCAGTGGGCCTGGCAGCGCCTTGCATGGCAGCAGCCGCCCACTGGTGTATGAATGTGTGTGTGAATGGGTGAATGTGAGGCCTTTGTAAAGCGCTTTGGGGGCACCATGATGGTGTCTGAAAAGCGCTATATAAGTGCAGTCCATTTACCATTTACCATTTATTTTGTGAAAAGAGTGTCAGCATTAAGTTGAAGGACAGTTATATGTGCAGATGTAGAAGTATTGGATAACGTTTTACTCGTAAGTGTAGAGCAACAAAAATCTGCAACTCCTGAGTTGTGAGAAGCTGGAATCACAAATTCAGTTTTCAAGTGGAGATGTTGTCTGGTTTTTATATCTGACGTCCTCAAACATCTGACTAATAACTGACAGAAATGCCAACTAGCGACAGATCATAGAGGCTGAAAGCTTTGTGCTCTGCTAGTTTTATTTTTAGCCTCTGTTAGCCTTCGTTAGCTTCGTAACGCTGGGCGTGCTCAGCAGAGTGATGCTGCTTTACGTGTTGGATTTGGTTTGCCGTCCCAAACGTTTCGGTTATTGTTGCTGCGTGAACTTCATTTATCTTGTCCTTGTAATCAGTTTAAAACTTCCACGTCCAAGGGAACTCATATTCAAAACCACATTGTAAAGCTAGTGTGTTCTGCTTTTGCTAATGTGCAGTATGCAAACTAATGCTCGCTCTGCAGCATGTGAGAAGTACCTGGATGGTTTGCTACTTCTGGGAAAAAACTATGCATCTGACCAGTCTATCTCGCATTTTCTATCCTATAATTTAGTGCACCATTAAAGCAGAAACCAGTGACAATGGTCACGTGACCAGCCCTGCTTGTGTCGTAGCATAGCAACAACCACCAGACCAGTATGCAGCACGTAGCGTATACTAGACTGTGATAAGTGTGTGTAATATCGAGTTTCAAAATATCAGTCACGCTTCACAGTTGTAATGATGTACTTCTAGAATAAGATGCAGCTAATTATCCATTAAAAAAAACATTTTGAGTTTAAAAAAAAAAAAAAAGAAGAAGTCCAATTCTCCTCAAACGGTTACTAAATACCAGACGGTGACCGATGTGGGCTTTTTTTTTAATACTCAGGGCAACAGATGACCAAATCACAATGCAGATATATTAATTTATTTTATTGTTTTTTCCTTTTTTTCCTCTTCAGAAATGAAGATATAGCAGTTAAAAAAATACTAGATCATGCACAATTTTGCTTAACTCTTATTAGACTTGCATTAAATACATTTTTTATATAATTTATTGGAAAAAACAAGGGGCATTGTCGTGCATTCAACTCCACTGTTTGAGATCCAATATTCTCATGTACTGGTTGTTTGTTTAACAGTGACCAGTAATCAGCCGGTTAATTGGTCCGTCTCTGCTCACTTCAGTTTGTGATTGATTTTCTGTTCTGTTAAGCACCAAGCTGCTGTAGCTGCAACCACAGTGGCGACGCGTTATCACGGATCACTTTCCCCAACACTGCTTTCAGCGCGCAGGACCTCATAAAAGCAAACTGCATTATCACGAGATGTTGAAACATCACAAACGCTCATGAACATGTTCCCATATTAATGCTAAATTATTACTTTTTTATATATATTTGACCAAAAAAAAAAAAAAAGGTTGTGATTTCAAATCCCATCAGCGGCTTCTGTGCAGTTGACCTTTGTGCCTGATGCAGAGCAGCGGGAGCTTCGCGGCGCTACTGGTGGAGATCTGAGGGGCCCGAGCGGCCAGCGCTGGTCCAGCGTTGTCTAGGAAACCACAAGGGGGGGGGGGCGTCAAAGCGCCCACTCTGCAGCGGCCCGTCTCAGTTCTGTCTTCCAACATTCATGCACAGCCAGATGGTTTCTCTCAGAGAGTTAATTCTCTCTTTGACACCGACAGAAGGACTCTGATCGTGATGTAACGCGCTGCCGTTCGCAGGGAAAAAGGAGAACGGCGGCGGTCTCGCTCGATGCGCGCACGCTAGCGGCCGATCTCGAGAGTTTGCCTTTTACAGATGCAGAAACCACCGGGCGGAGCCAAACTGGGCTAACTCTGCGGGAGTTTTGGGGCTGCTGTGGGGCCGTACTCACGTCACTGTCAAATAATATACTTTTTTTTTCCATTTTAATTGTTCCTAGGCTGCTCTGTCCATGCTGATGCTAAGGAATCCAATCTATTCAAAGTCTCATCATCTGTCCAGTTATCACTACTCGGGTAAGTCAGCCCCCCCCTCCCCTCCATTAAAACAGTGATGGACTTCTGTGAACTCTAAAGCAGTGGCAGCTGCAGCAGTGAGAGTGTGGCGGCGGAGTCCTGGATGACTGGAGGATTGTCAGGGTCAGTGTGAAGAGGCCTGGGGGGGGGGTGGGGGGTGGGGGGGGGGTTACAGCATGTGGTTAATCCCAGGCAGAAGACAGGAGAGCCATTGTTTATCTAGTGATCCTGTGTGTGTGCATGTGCGGCGGGTTTAAGGATGGGGGGGGTGGGACGGATCCTCACACCCGGACCGTCATGTGGAAACAGTTTCAGAGCGGCGGAGTGTTTTGTTTTGTTTTTGTTTGCCGCAGACACATGACATCCCTCTTCATCTGTTTCCCGTCGTTTGTCTCTCCTCCTAACTGGCCTCCTCCTCCTTCCCTCCTCCCGCAGGATCAGACAGCTGGACGGCAGCTGAGAGACGCCAGTTCAACAAAGGCATCACCGCGTTCAAGAAGGATTTCTTCATGGTGCAGAAGCAGGTACGTCGGCGGTCGGGGGGGAACCGTTGACTCACTCGGTCCTGAGAAAACGCCACAGAGTCATGCGGTGGAATCGGCGAACCTCCCGCGGTGAATAGAAACACGATTTTTATCTTTCCTCCAGCTGAGTGGGCGGAGGAAAGGGAAACGCACACTCACTGTGGAACCGTGTTTCCGTTTTTTTCTGCTTCGATGACCCGCATTGTCATCGACGGTCGTTGCTTTTCCAGGAAGGTTCGGCGGGATTTTTGAAATGAGGTCAGATTATGTCGGTTTACAGACTCTTTCAGTGCGTTTACATGGGAAGTTTAATTCCTCTTTAATCCAGAATTAAAGTTAAATCTGAATAAAAGTTACCATGTAAACACCTAATTCCGAATGAAAATGCCAATTCCGAATTAAACTTAATTCCGAAGTAAGTGGCTGGTTTATTCCCATTTTAATTCCGAATTAAATAATTCCGCGGTCATGTAAACACTCATTCCTGTTTAAATTAATTCCCGTCTTTCTGTACATGCTAGTTCTCTTGCCCGTCTGTCGCGATGACGCTTATATTCCGCGCTGGGCTTGTTTTCAAAACAAAGTTTTAAAATGGCAGCACGCAGTAAACGGTGTTCAAGAGCAGAGACGATTTATTTAATAAATAGCTTGGAAGAACTGGAAATAATTAAAAGAACAGATGGCAGGAAACATAAAAATTGTGAGCTTTTCAAAGTTGTAGCGGCCAGGTTAAATGAAGGAGGTTTCGCAGATAGAGACGCCGCCCAGGTCAAAAATAAGTGGAATGTTGTTGCTAACCGAGTTGTGCTAAGTTTGTTTTCTTCCAGTAGATGTAAAGACGTCCGCCCCCCGATCCAGTCAGAACCCTTCCCAACCCCCAGACCTAAAGCGGAGTTGGATAAAGCCGAACAAACGTGTTTTCCATGTAAACCTCAATTCGGAATTACTATTTCCATGTAAACTCGAAGGAAAATAGTTTAATTCGGAATTATTTAATTCGCAATTATTAATTCCGAATTAAAAAACATCATGTAACCGCAGCCTTTCTGTGCTCTAATTAAAATCCTCATAGACATTCTGACGAGCGCTCGCATCGACTGCAGAGAAAAATTAATTTGCAAGCATTTAATTGCAAGCAATTTAATGTAGCCTCAGCTAGCAGAACGTACAAAAAAAATATATAAATGCACACGTGATTTCCAGGTAACCACTAAGACGGTGGCCCAGTGCGTGGAGTATTACTACACGTACAAGAAGCACGTGAAGATCGGACGCAACGGGACGCTCATGTACGGCGAGGCGGAACCTTTGGAGAGCCGGACCGCCGAGGAGGAGCTGGACCACAAGGTCAGTCGCGCGTCGGCTTCGGTTGTCCGCGCCAACCGAACGAAGTTCCTGTCTTTACCTGTTGCAAGTCACATTGAAGCAGAACTTAACATCAACAGGTGTCTCTGCAGAAATGAATCTAAATGCTTTACAATTAAAACAGGTGTCACATGAGACTTGAGTTGTGCTTCGGTGTGAAACAGCCCAGGATATCTGGGGACCTGCATTCTCTTGCTATCTTTGGGGATGAAAACGGTGAAACCGGCTCGGTGAGCGCCGTGCGTCTGCTAAACTGTGCGTTTTGTGTCGGCAGGGCTCTCAGAGACTGGAGGCGCAGCGGGACGAGGACAGCAGGAAGTGGGAAGGCTCAGCCGACAGGAAACAGGATGCGTGTCCCACCGTGCTCGCACACGCGCTGACGTCCACCGAGAACGTGAGTGTTAAATCACCAACGAGGGGTTTGAGCAGATAAGATGAGGTTTAGTCGGCGTGCAGCATCACTGTTTTCCACAGACCAGAAATCCACCACCACGTGTGTTCCTGCGCTGCTTGTATTTAGTCTGAACGTTCCTCTGGCCGACTCGGAGACGGTTCGTCTCCTCCAGGGTCGCGGTTTGTTTTGTTTTCCCCGGAGCTCCCGAGTCTTCGTATCACCAGTGAGTGTCGATAAGCTCCAGGCACAGTAGCTCTAAGCAGAAAACGGGAAAAACAAGCAGCTGCTGCCTTTAGTATCGACTGTACCCTTGACCGCAGCAGTCACAAGGTTCCAGCTAGTCACTAAAAACTTCCTGCCCCTGACAAACTGTTGCAATCCTCCATTTGAGCTACTTTCTTATGAGCAGACACATTTTTTTTGATAAGGCTCAGAAGGAGGTCAGTCCTCCCAGAAGTATTGATTGTGGTC
Organism: Hirundichthys speculiger; assembly: GCA_018398805.1. Classification (NCBI taxonomy): domain Eukaryota; kingdom Metazoa; phylum Chordata; class Actinopteri; order Beloniformes; family Exocoetidae; genus Hirundichthys; species Hirundichthys speculiger. Next base: position 429,578 of record JAGFBZ010000914.1, on the reverse strand, counting down.
AATACTATTGTCTGTACTTGTGGTTCCCTGAATTTCCCTTTAAGTCATCACCGTATTGATCAAGAACCTTGTCACACTATTTTCTTTTCACTGTTGCAGATTTAAACAGAAAAAAAAAGACCTATCTACATCCGTACGTTCAAGTCTGTGCAGGAAACGATCAGCCGTCGTGTCTCGAGACAAGATAAGACGATATAAATATTTACATTTTGCAACGCCCCGCCTGATGCCGGTTTAGAAACCGCCGTTTTGCTTCGTCACACTTCACCACACGCTGCTGCTGCTCTTGAACCGCGCCTCGCTCGCATGAACGCTGGATTTGCTGCCCCCCTCTGGGGTTTTAGAGGAGCCAACTCCTCCAGCTCTCCGTGTTGCGCAACCACCATTATGTCCGCCGGCAAACAATGACTCGGCAAAAAAAAAAAAAAACATTCATGTCGACAGATCTGCCAGGCGGTGTTCATAACACCTCCACACGTGTGTCCACAATGTCTGCACAAGCACTTCTCGTAAAAGCCACCGCAGGGTCGTTATGTTCTGTCCTAATTGCACCCGTTAGCCCCCTTGCTAACGACACTTCTTGTAATATTTTTTTTTTTTAAATTGGCTTCCTTGCAGTCTGGGACGGTTCTGATCATGAAGGCCCAGGAGGACGTGGGGAGAGAACAGCCGCCGCCGCCGCCGCTGCCGGGGTCATCCACCGCCCGCCCCCTCCCAGCTCCAAACCGCGCTACGAAAGCAACGCGCGCAGGACGAGCCCCTCGACGGGCAAGCAGGGCGCCGCCGGTCAGGAGGGGGAGTTCCCCTGCAAGAAATGTGGCAGGTCAGTGCTTTGGAAACGTCGGCGCCGCTGCGTTGGAGATGATGGTACGGCCCTGGATACTCAGAGAGTGACGTAAGCGACCGCCGGGCACTGGAAATATGGCCGCAGCTCCTGCTCCAAGTGTCTCGCGGCGTCTGCCTGGAAGAATTAACTGTCCTGTCATGCGTCGGTTGAATAACAGCTCGTCCTCTGGCAACACCGGGCTTGTTATTGCCAACAGTGTCCTAGCAACCGAAGCACAGAGCAGATAAAGGCACAGCGCACTACTCGTCAATGAAACTCTGCCCAGCGACTTGACAGGAGCTGCGCTCGCTCTTCAGATCCTGAACCTGATCAGAGTGTCCTCATTATAGATCAGCCGTCCACCGCCGTGACGCAGGAAAAGCTGTGTCACTGTCATGTGATATTTACTGGAGAATTGAACCCGTCGATCAGTTATTTAAGCAAATGTTTCCCCCCTTATTTATGTGACTGTAAGTTTAAGGTCTTAAGGTTTTGGATTCTTGAATTAAGGGGAAAATATGCTGTTTAAGTTTGGGATTCTTTAGGAAATGCAATTGCAGGGATTTTCCCCTCTGGATATATTGGAAAAAGTGAGTTAATCCCACGTTCAGGGTCTTAAAACCTGGACCACTACAGCCACAGAGCTGGCGGCTCCAGGTCAGAGACCTGAATCCTGAAAGTGTCCGTTACACCTGGAGACTTAAACATGAACATAGTTCACCATTTTTTCTTCACTTTCTTGTTCATTTTAATACCTGGTACCACTAAACGTCATCATGTGACTAAAACAGACAGAAAAGAAAACACTGAATGCATAAAAGCAGTGTTTTTGGCAGTACAACGCCATAGCTATTGATGTAAAAACTTAAGTGATTTAGGTTATAATCAAGAAAACCATGGAAAATGGTAAGATATCAGCTCTTAAATAAAACTCTTATGAGAAATCTTTGTGGTTATCGTTATGTTTGTCCAAACAAATGTACCTTTAGTTGTACGAGGCATTAAAATGAACAAGAAACTGAAGAAAACAAGGGTGGTCTAATAATTTTTTCCATGACTGTATATAAAAAATACAATGCCTTGTGAAAGTAATCGGCCCCCTTGAACTTTTCAACCTTTTGCCACATTTCAAGCTTCAAACATAATGATATAAAATTTCATTTTTTTTTTTTTTTTTGTCAAGAATCAACAAAGATAAATCTCCGTCCCAGTCTCAGGTCTTCTGCAGACTCCAACAGGTTTTCTCCCAGAATGCTCCTGTATTTGCCTCCATCCATCTTCCCATCAGTTTTAACCATCTTCCCTGTCCCTGCTGAAGAAAAGCAGGCCCAGACCATGATGCTGCCACCACCATGTTTGATAGTGGGGATGGTGTGTTCAGGGTGATGAGCTGTTTTGTTCCTACTTACACAATTGTTGAATACTTTCCACTTGTTGTTGTATATATATTTCTTGACTATATATATAAAATTAGATATTTTCTTGTTCATTTTAATGCCTGGTACAACTAAAGGTACATTTGTTTGGACAAACATAACGATAACCACAAAGATTGCTCATAAGAGTTTTATTTAAGAGCTGATATCTTACCATTTTCCATGGTTTTCCTTGATTATAACCTGAATCACTTAAGTTTTTACATCAATAGCTATGGCGTTGTACTGCCAAAAACACTGCTTTTATGCATTCAGTGTTTTCTTTTCTGTCTGTTTTAGTCACACGATGACGTTTAGTGGTACCAGGTATTAAAATATAACTGACAGCACAGTAATGCCCTTCATAGCAGCCAATCACAGGCCTCGATATTCGTTCATGGGGCCTCCCCTGTCAGCTCTTGTTGCTTCCTAGACTCATTCTTGATGTGATGGGTTTCGCTTCAGCCTCGCTACACTTCGTTTGAATTTTTTTTACATAATTTTTCCCGAATATATTTTTTTCTATGAATATTTTTGAAACCTCGGCGATGTACTGAGACCGTGAAGTGTGGGGGATTATATAGGCTTAGGCAGCAAAACTCTTCCATTTTTACATTTATTGACTTTGCGTGACAAACTAGTTTCTCTGCCAGTGTTTTCTCTCAGTATTTAGAGAGGAGCTGCTGAAATCAGTATGTAACTACCGGTGGAGGGAAAAACTAAAGAATCCTCACAAAGGCGAGATAATATTTGCTTCTCATACAGTTTCCTTCTTTCAAATGTAAAAAGCGGGGCATTACCCGGTGAGCGCGGGTGTCTCATATCCAGGTCAGCACGGTAATTAGATCGATGAAGCTTGGCGAGCAGAGCCTAACGGGGATTAGGAGCAGCTTGGAGCCTGGCGGGACGCAGTCCTCTGGTCGTGACGCTTGCATTTTATGCTTTTGCGTCTTTTCGCTCGTATCAGGACGAGTCTTTCCCGATCCTTCGTCGCTAAACGCGACCAATGACGTTTCAGAGCGCAGATGCAGTCGCGTCACCTTTGTAGTTTTCGAATATGAACCGTCAAGTCAGATCTTCACCAGGATGTGACCTTTGACCTCTCTGATTTCCCCCCCCCCCTACCACGCAGGGTCTTCTACAAGGTGAAGAGCCGCAGCGCCCACATGAAGAGCCACGCCGAGCAGGAGAAGAAGGCGGCGGCGCTCCGGCAGAAGGAGGCAGAGGAGCGGGCGGCGGCGGCGAAGGCGGCAGCCGAGGCCGCCGCCATCCTGGCCGCACGGCAGCAGAACGGGACGCGGCAGGCGGGCGGCGACAGCACCAACGACGACTCGACAGACGCAGAGGACGAGGACGACGAGGACTGGCAGTGAGGGGGACGGCTGCTGGCGCCGACAGTAACTTGTAAAGACGGAAGCCTCCGGTGGACTCGGTGTACGCTTCCTGGAACGGTGCATTCTGGGATAGGAAGTCCAAACGTGAAGGCAGAACTCACCAACTCCCCTTTACTTATCTTTTTAAGACTTACCTCTCTTGGTCACAGGGCTCGGTGAAATCAAAGCCATGCTGTTCCTTCCGGCGTCGTCCTGTTCTTATAAAAAAAAAAAAAAAAGAAAAGAAAAACTCACCCGACATTTTCTTCTTCGTTTTTTTTCAACTGTTGCACGATGAGCCACGTTTACTAAATCTGCATCGCAGCCGTCAAGTCACATTTTTTCTTTTTTTTTTTTTTTTCCTTTTATTCAAATGTGTACGGTGAAATCTTGACAGCAGGCGAAGCCCGGAGACAAACGGAGGACAGGGCTGTTACTGTCCCTGCTCCGCGGTGGACAGATGGACGGACGGCACACACGGACTGTTGCTGCGCGCCGCCGTGCCGCCGGACTCACCGCCGCCAAAAGCTTTCCAGACGCATGAGATACGTTGTTTATTTGGGCTTCGGTTCTGTGAAATCTCCCCCTTTAAGCCCTCGTCACCTTTTTTTCTCGCCCCGGTGGGTCCCTCACTGTCGATGCCTTGGATGTTACGATGGTTTTTATCTCAAAATGACAATCAATTTTTCTCTGTCTGTGTAGCTTTGTATGGTTATTGTTGTTTTTTTGTGAATATTCCTGTCAGTGATTTATTATTATTATTATTATTATTATTATTATTATTATTATTATTATTATTATATCCTGGTTTTGGCTGCAATTGTATCAAGCGCTTTTTCCGTTTCGTCTGTATTTTTTTCTTTTCTTTTTTTTTTTAATTTAAACAAAAAAGCAAAGGTAATGCTACTTGCTTCCTGTTTGTAACTGTGAGATTTTTTTTTATTATTATTATTAAATATGGAAGCCAGAAATGAAGAAAAGGCAGACGCGAATGTGCAATAGAACAAGTCGGCCCCTCCCCCCCTGTGTCACCTGAGCGGTCAGGCCCCGCCCCCTTCCAGCTCACGAGCAGCTGCTCCGGATGCCGCTGATAAGAGATACTGACTCAGACTGTTGAAACCGCGGGTCTCCACAGATGCACACAGCACAGCTGAAAGCCGGGCCGATCCGAAGGCCCGATCCGGTTCCAGACACGTTTTTACTATTTATGATGGGCTTACGGGAGCTTGTGTTTTGGCCCGAGACCTCTTTTTCCACCGTGCACTTTCTGCGGAAGGCCGTGTACAGTATGCTGATGTTAAACTGGCATCTAGAGTGACGGATGCATCGGTTGCCAGAACCTGAACTCGGTCCAGATTCTGCAGGTCTGACCCTTCAGTCGCTGAATTCAGCAGAATCTTGTCAGAAACGTCTCCTTCTGTCATCATCTTCTACCTCGCTCTCACTAATTCCCCCCCCAACACTTCCAGCTTTTGTAATCTGCAGCTTTTTTCTGCTGCACCCAAACGTATGGAGGCATCTCCGCTGCCGTGGTTAAATTCCCCGGTGGTCACGTGACCCGTTGATGATGCTTGAATAATTAAATGGTTAATTAAATTAAAGATTCTCTGCAAACCATCCTCAACCCTCCGTGCCAATTTCAGCTTTATATTCTCACACTAACCCCCCCCCCCTGCTGATATTGGGTATATTTAAAGTGTAAAGCTCGGCTGTGAGGGTTCACGTGAGGTGAACCGTGTGCATCTGTGGTTCTCCCCCCCCCCGCTCCCATTTACCTCGCTGCTACTCCGAGTTGGACCGCGGAGACGGCATCTCTCTGATAAGTCTATCGCGAACACATCTCCCACGTTAAGCCCTTAAGCCCGGAGCCAGTTTCTGTTGCCATAGCAACGGGTGGGTTAAAGGGCTGTTTTCCCTTTAAAGGACAAAACACAGTGGGGGTGGGGGGCGGGGGGGGCTGGGGGAGACGGGCAGAAATGGCTCCAGTTACTCCACAACTTAAACCTGGGTCTATGCACAGACTGTGTGTGTGTGTGTGTGCGTGCAGGTGCGTGTTTGTGTGTGTGTGTGAGGCATCCTGTCAGAGGCGCGTGTGACGGCAGTGAGGTCACATGATTAACTGTACGCCAGTCAATGGAGAGAAAAAAAAAAACAAGTAGTTTAGCAGACTGTTCACATGTTTGGTATTTTAATTTATACTTCCTTTTTATTTGGGCTCGTCTTGAGGTTCGGGGGGGGGGAGGTGGTTACAAAAGAAAAAGAAAAGATTTCAAAACACAATTGTAAACACTTACCTGTAAGCCTCTCTCGTTTCATCCGGTTGGTTAAGGGAATTTCAAAAGGTTTATTTAGCTAAAGATTAGAAATATATATGAAAGGAATTCTATGTTTGCATACTTTCTATGCTATTTTCATATAGGGTTCACACTAATGATACAAAAAACAGAAAGGAATCTCAAGTGCTTTTTACTACCGTGTAACTTATTTGTTTTGATTTGATTTTTACCGCCTGCGTTTTTAGTAATGACTTTATGAAGCACTGTATATTAAAGGTTTAAAACATCCGGCTGGCTTTTGAGCGTCTTCATCTCAGGACGTCCTGTCTCCTCCGTCCTCGTGCTCATGACGCAGAGATCGCTCGATCGCTAAAAGGCACGTGGAGGAAGGAGGTTCATCCCTCCTCAACCTGCATGATTCAAGGACCGGCTGGGAAACGTTGGAAAAGCCGGGAAGCAAGCAGTCCATCCGCCTTCCTCCATACGTGCCTCCAAAGCACATCCCTGTTCACTGTGGACTATAAATAAAACAAAAAGAACTGGACAAAGCTCTTGTGACATCATCCATAGGAGCTATTGAAGCCTCCTGCAATTAGACTCCACCCAACTCTGCGCCTCCTTGTTTGGCTCACTGCAGTTTACCTCAGTCTGATGCGTCAGGTGTCCCGACGCTCGATTGTGTTGATAAAATCAAACCAAATACACTCAGCAAACCCAATTACTAAAAGAAAAAAAAAACGTCTAGTAAAGATGTCATCCTGTGCGTAGCCAACCCCTAAAGGGCCGTGTATACTCTCGCGGCAATGTGTCGCCGTCACTTGATTTATACTAGCGCGGTCACCGCTATGTTATTCCACGCCACAACGCAAGAGGGACAATCACGAACTAGCTAAACTAACTAAATTTATCTCTTGCGTTTTTCCACTTCCTCACCGTCTCGGCCGTATCCAGACTAGAGATGCGCGGATGAACCGGCGCACCCGCGGGCGGAGCGGATAATCCGCATATCGGGCGGATGACTCGTCAAAAAATAATACTTTAATTAAATTCGGGCGGGTTGCGGTTGAAGCACTCAAATAGTAATAATAAGAAAAAATATTTTACATATTATTAAAAAGGATGGCGGGTCGGTTCGGTTTTGAAAATTGGTGAAAAAACGTTCCTGCAAATGGATAGCGGGCGGATAGAGATTTTAAGAAGCGGTTGCGGGTTAAAATATACGTCATCCGCGCATCTCTAATCCAGACCCACATTCATCGCTATCTCCCTCCATGAATTACTAGAATATGTGCTGTCTTTGTAGTGTGGAGAACCAGAATCGTACAGATGTGGGTACTTCCTCATTTCTTCAATGACGCGCTCTTTTCTACGCGGATGTAGAATTGACCAATCAGAGGCCTCCTTTCTCTCCTCTCTGCGACACTGTCTGCGTCGACCTACAATTTTGGGTAGGTGCACCTGAGTGTCTGCATATGGTGGGGGGGCATCTATGCGTCACCTGACGTTCGAGTATAAATCAGGCTTTAGTATTCGTGTACATAACCGAACCCTGGCGAGCCAATAAAAGACAGGGAGGCGTGGCCACAGCAGGATTCATGAACTGGCAGCCTGGAAGCTTCCAGTCGGTCTGTGGAGGCTGGCTTTAAAGGCGAGTCGACCTCTAGTGGAGCTTCAAGGGACTGCACGCCTTGGTTCCCATCAGGGAGGAAAACCGGACGTTGCTGTTCAAAGACGGGGAACGAGGACGAGGCCTTGTGACGTCACTCAGTTTTTCTTAGAGCTCCTTTGCTTCCAGATGTGATAAATTATTTTTTTGTTTTGACGCAACAGCATTAGATTTCACCGTGAATTGTTCTGCTCATGCTGAGATTTGAAATCTTTGATCTGGAAATATGAGATTCGTCCCATTTTAAATATGATCTGCTCGTTCAGACCGTGCTCTAGTCATGTATATGTCTTTAATGCCTAAAAATAAGCAGGACACTTAAAATTCAGCCATTTATTGTTAAAACGAGCATCAATACTCAGAGTTTCAGCTTTTAACTCTCTTTCTGGTATAAATATTTTGTTTTAAGTGACCACATAAACGCTAATAATAGTGTTTAATTTCTGAGTTTATTTCTTGTTCCTGGATCTTCCTGAGATCTTTTGATATTTTTCACCGTCTTTCACTGGTTACTCTGCTGCATCAAATCAGTCAAGTCATTTGACCTCAAAAATCCACTTTAATTTTCATTTTTTTTTACTCTTAATTAACTTCCAGATAAAGACACAAGTTCTTACAAATGACTTTAATGCTTATTTTGACAGAAAGTTGTAGTTCATGTTTCATTCACGCTGCTGACTGAATCGAGGACGTTTCCGTCTGTGAAAAGCTTCTCCTCTCACCTCCTCTTTCTTTCCTCCCGTCTGCTCCTGACTCCTCCGCCCGCGGCAGCAGAGGACTCTGGGAGGTGCGGTCCGGGAAGTGAGACAGGGATGCACAAGGGGGCAGCATTGTTGCAGCGTTTGACACACGGGTGCATGGATCAGAGCTGAGGGGGGGGGGCGGTGCTGCAGCTCCAGCCAGGAGGCCAGCGTGTTGCATAAACCCCTGATGGTACGGCCTGCAGCTTTCATGGATGGTTCATGTGGGTTTTCATGAAGCAGTTTGATTCACTGAAGACATCAGCTCATGTCTGTTTGCTCTTACAGGGCTTTATAGTTTTAATCGTTGCTTTAATTTGAAATCTGCAGTCCTGCTTTGATGCGGCGCTATGCACCTGTGCTCTCGTATCTTTGATTTATTTAACATGGACATGACATCTGAGCTGGGGCCATTTATGTAACGGCAAAGCATCATCTTCCATCGTCGCCATCTTTTATTTAGTAGAAGAGCGCTCTGCATGAAGCTGTGCATCCAAGGTAGGTTTGGTTTTCAGCATCTTCATTCTGGGACATATTTCCTTTCCAAACAACATATAAACAGAGGAGCTCCACAGAAGTTCCTCCTCCTGTTGCATCTGTCATAGGCTGTTCATCAGAAAAGCTCCACAACAATCACAACTACAAGGAGTTGTAGTTGAGCACCTCACATGTACCTGATTGGTTGAGCCTCAGGTCACATGTAGGATGATTATTCTGGCCTGTAAATGGTTCAGGAACAACAGGAGAGCGTTGAGCAGGTCGCTGAATCTGGATTCACATTTATTTTCATTGATAACTTCCTCTGTTGAGGTTAAAGCAAAGCATTGATCTCCTAAGCAGCTCTGCTGTTATGCGTTCAGGCCATTAAAAGTCATCTGGTCAACAAGAGGACAGACCAGTAAGCGTGAAAAAATGCTTAGCGTCCCTACGGCCAAATATGAATAAAATTTGGATTTAACGATTTTACAAAAGCTGCAATTCTATGACAAAAGTAGGGATTTATTTATTTTTTTTTTGGTCCAAAAGTTAAGATTTTGTAAAATTTGCAATTTTTACGACACAAAATCTTGATTCAATTTTCAAAAGGTTTTGTGAAATGTGACATTTTATAACTAAAAATTTGTGATTTTAGGACATAAAGTTCGCAATTTTGTTACAGAGGTGAAAGTTCAAAGTTGCAAGTGCAAAGTTAAAAACGCTGTATATTTCTTGATTTTATGACTAGAAGTAATAATTGATAAAATTTGAGCTCATTTGACAGAAATTTTCTTTTTACAAAAAGGTTCTGATAATATGAACTTTGCAGTTTAACAACAAATAAATTTCAGCTTTTAGGACATAAAGTTTGTAACTTTAAAGGAGAAAAGTTGTGATTTTCAAAAGTCAATATTTTATGACAAAAATTTTGCACGATTATAAGTTGAGTTGTTATTTAGCAAGAGTTGCAATTTTACAACAAGAATTTGTAAATTTTGCAGCAAAAATATGCAGCTTTACAAACAGTTGCTATTTTATAATAAAAAGTTTGGGATTTTTGCCAGAAAGTCGCAGTTTTGTAAATTTTATGATTTTATGACAAAATGTCGTGATTTTAGAAAATTATATCCAGATTTTTGTCTTAAAAATTGCTAAAGTGGTATTTTATATAAAAAATTTACCATAGAGGCTACCTGGTTATGTCGAGTAAACGGAGCAGAACTCGGACTCGTTGCAGACCTGCGTTTGTCTCTGCGATGGTTCTGATCTGAGCTTCTAATTTTGCCTGGTGTGTTTTTTTTTTTTTTTAAATTCTGAGAAAAATACAAATGTCACTGTCCAAATTCAAGTTCATGGGAAATGTTCTTGTTCAATTTGATTAAAGCTCACGCTGAGTTGAGGATGTCTGCTGCTGCAAATTCATTTTTACAGTAAGACGTAAAAGAGCAAATCATGAGACCAGATGTTTTATGTTTTCCTTCCCTCTGAAAGGAGGATATTTAAAATGTTCTCTGGATGTCACGGTTGGTTTGTGTACGTCAGAAAACGTATTTATTTTGGTGAACGCTCAGATTGAAGACATTTATTCACCTCTGTACGAATCCACATTTCTCGTCTCCTTCAACTTTTCACTTTACACCTGTCACCTTATTAAATAAGGTGACAGGTATGAAATAAGGCTTATTTTATCTTCCTAATGTATTTTTTTTTTAACCTCCTTTGATGAAGAGGAAACCGCAGTTTCAGTCTGGAGAAAGAACAAGAGCAGCATGCAGCTCAGATGTGTCCTCCTCGCCTTCTGCTTCTGCCTGTTCCAACCCGTGGGAGGACGAAGAAGAGGAGGAGGAGGAGGAGGTGGTGGAGGAAGAAGATGAAGAGCAGGGAACAAAGGAGAGGCGTCCTGGCACAGGAACTTTATCTGATTATCTTCCAGCTGGAGAAAATTAAAAATGAGAGTGAGACCTGTATCAGGAAACAAGTTCATCTAGATTGTTCCAGTCTGAAAAACTATATTCATCTTTTTAATGTAATGTGCTTTTTTTTTGGTTTTTTTTTTTTGGGGGGGGGGGGGGGGTTCCTAGAATTCAGCGATATCTTTTACCTGCAGAGATGTTGTAGGTTATTTACAGTCGCCATTTCGGTCTGAATCCTCGTGAGCCTCAGACGGGTGTCGAGAGAAACCTGACGAGCGTGGCCAGGTGTTCTCCCTCAGCGTGCATGAACTAGGTTATCCGCAGGAATTCAGAAAGAGGAAATAACTGAGGTTTTTTTGTTTGTTTTTTCGTCTCCTCCATCCATCCATCATTATCTGAAGCCAGATTTGATGGTATGTGTGCTTGGCGACCAGAGCTGAGCTCACCAGGAGGCGTAATCCTCAGTCTGACATCCAGATCCGGCCGTGAAACTTTCGAGCGCGAAACCCTCTCAGGGTTAAAGAAAGAGGAAAAACAAGCTTTGATCACAAAAGTGTTTCTAGTGTTTTTATGCTAAAACTGATGGCTATACGTTTAAAAAAAAAAAAAAAGGAACAGAAGCATGTTCACATCTCTGTTCCCTTTCCTTTTTTTTGGTTTTGTCTTGATGAAGGAGCAAGAGCTTCTCTGAAACTGCCGATCAGGTTCTTATCAGGACTTGAAATGAAGATTAAAAACTCAACTTCAGGTGAGCAACAATCGCATGGGCATGTTACACTCGATCAAGTAACGGAAACTGAACCAAAATACAGAGGAAGTGTGTGATGAAAAAAGCGCAACCCCAGGATTCAAAAAAACTTTAGCAGAAATAATTTGACGTCATCGTGTCATCAGTCTCTTACGTGGCATGCCGTATCTTCCTTTCTCTTATTTGACTCTAGATCACTCCGGCGTACAGAGGAGTCCGCGGTATTTGCCGTAGCAAAGGCTGCTACCTGGGCTAACTAGCCTCCAGCTAACTCCACCTCCACCTCCTCCAGTCCTGCCACCCTCCAGTTTGGCCTCCATCTTTTCAAAATGACTGATTTTGCCCAGACCCTTGTCGGGACAGAGCTTTAACAAAGCTCCTGGGAGCCCGAGGTTGTGTGTTAGTTAGCCAACGCTTGGCTAGCTGACAGACAACCTCCTTGAGGTTCACGGAGGGTCATGGAGGTCCAGCTGGCCTCATTTCAGCTCTGTCAGTGGTTATTTCTAATGTCGTTTGGTAACCACATCAGAAAGGAGGATGGATGGACAGATTTAATCAGGTTAGCATGAGCTAAGCCAAGCTAAAATAGCTAACTTCTGATAGCCGAGCTAAGGTGGGCGCCACTTGGCTTGCTTGCCCCCTTTTTTTTTTTAGATCAGGAGGGGTTGGGCATGGTCATCTCCTGCCAAAATGAAGAAGGATTTCGGTGACATCACAGGGGGTTTGTCCAGTTCTTTCCATACAGTCTTTGGTTCAACCGAGCGTCCGGGTGGAAAGACGACAGTCAGGAACGGTTTCTGATCAATCCCTCTCCCCTCAGCACCCGTACACAGCTAACCTGAAGTGAACTGACTCGAACACAAAAGGAGTTTCTGTTTCACCATTTAAAATTCCTTTGGGCTATGTTCACTGAAATACGAGGTTTGAGTGATTTGCAAATCGCTGCATGTTATTAATATATTTTTCTCTGATCCTCTTTTGGGAGCGGCGTCATAAACGAGTGTCGATTAGATGCGGCGCTCAGGCCTCGTTAGGCACGTCTAACAAACTCCTCGTCTTGATGATTTATTTTGATAATTGACTATAACGTCTGTGAGAAATACCACGATTATGCAAGCGCAGACGGAAGAACGTGAACAGCGTGCGACAACAGGGTGTCGATGGCCGATATTTAATTGCACCGTAATTGGGAGTCTCCTCGTTCTCAGACTTTTCCCTTTTGGCGTAAACATCGGGAGAAGGCATTAATGATGCATCAAGATGTTTATTTCAAAGAGCGGGGCCAGGCTCGGAGGCCCCGGAGCCTCGTTAGCAGCCCCACAGCAGAGGCTTCCTCCGGGACTCGGGGTGGCTCGAACACTGCCTGTTACAAAACAGCTTGGCTGCCACACAAATGTTGATGACGAAAAACCCTTATTAACAATTAACAATGCCGGAGGGTCTATTAATACACATCTGGCGGGACCGAGTTCTGCAGTGGAAACAGATACGTCCAGCGGCACTAATCGGCTCCAGCTCAAATCCTGGTAAATGAGACCGGAGGGCGAATGGAAAGGAAGTGGAGGTAATGAGGGGGGGGGGGGGGGGGGGGGGGACGAGGGACGAAGATGGGGTGCTGAAGACAGGGGAGGCAGGGAAGGGAGTGATGAAGAGGAAATCAAGAAGAGAGGATGGGAGGGAAAGAGGCCGAGGGATTAAGGAGGCGAGGGAGTTTCTGAAACAACAGTGTTTCAGTTACAAAAAAAAAAAAAAGAGAGTGAGACTTTTGGGTGGAGATGTCGAGCCAGGTCTGTAGACACGTTGCTGTTTCTCAAGAGGATGTTGAGCAAAAACGCTTTACTCGCTTCACGGCCGAGTGGAGGTCAGTGGGGGTCACGAGTGTTTCAGCCCAGTTGATCTGAAACACACGGTTCCTGCGACTCAAAGCTGGGCCCGTTTCAGAAACGATCCCTCAGAGCGACCGACTCAAACCCGCAGGAGAAAAAACTTTCCTGGTGATTAATTTCCAAGCGAGTGAAAATTTCCCTCCTCGGTCGTTCCTTTAACGGGGCGACGCCACACTGACGGCGGCCTGGAAAACTTGAGCCTGTAGCGCGGAGATTATTTTTGCAATTTCACCTCATTTTTTAAGTGGCCCACTTCTCGCAGGAAAAAACCAGATGTTCGGCGGAACGTCAGCGTGACGGCGGAGGCCTCCGTGTGTGTTCGCCGGTGCACGTCGCCACGGCTTCTGCAGCTTCCACACATCTGATACAGTTTAAGGTTCTCACCGTCGCCTGCTACGATATGAAATATCCGTTCTCGTCCGCGGTGCTGTCTTCTTTCACAAATAATATCCGGTCATAAAACAAGGAAGGAAGGGGGGGAAAAAATATGTTTTATCTCATGTTCAGGCAGCTTTTACTCAAGTAAGTGCTTCTGAGTTTTTCATAGAATATAACTGTGAAGATCAATAACTAGGCCAAATCTGTCACTGACACCTTAAAAATAACCAAATATAAAAGCTCATCAAGTGATGGGGATTTCTGAGGTGCTTTTACTTTCATACAGGAACTCTGTTACGCCTCTTACTTCTCTTTTCGCTTCACCTCTTTGTGCAGGACGATCAGCTCGCTGTAAACTTGTTTCAGTAGCGCTTCAGCTCTGATGCACGGCTGCCACATTTGAAATGATTTTGTGTTTTTTTTGTGTGTGTTCATTTTAAAAAAAGGTCACGAGTTTATAACCTGTCCACGTCTGGTTAGCAGCGGGTTAGACGGTGAAAATAAAACGGAAACTGCTGACTTTCTTCAAAGTCATCGAAGTAAAAATACCAGCACTTTGTCTGTCTCTCTCAAACATTTCTCCCCTCCTCATTCAAGAAGCTCTGGATTTGAGCTCTTCTAGTAATAACAAAACGGTGTTTTTGAGTTGCTGAGATCACGTGTCTGTCGTCACCTTCCCCCTGCCTACTTATGGCACCTGGACATCATTTTAAGGTGAAAATGGCTGCTTGACGTAAATACATAACACAGCTGGAGCGAGCCAAGGAAATCACACGGGACTCATTCAAAGCACGCAGGTTAAGACATTTTATTTGCTTGTTTTTTTTTTTTTTGGTATGACGAAAAAACCGTCAACACCACCACCACCCGTGTGAATCCAGCGTAAGATGATTGCTGATGTCTTTCCTTCGTAGCATTGTGTTACCACAAGCCTGAAAGCTCCAGACCAACAAACTGCCAAAATCTTCTGCTTTCATAGAGGTGTGCACACCTGCTGAAGATCAGTTCATCGAGTACAGATTACCAGCAACGCCTGGCTGTGACGCTCCCTCTTAGCTTCTGTGGAAACAGGAAGGAGGCGCTTTGTTTTTCACACAATGTTTCTCCATTAGCGGTAGCGCGAAGATCCACGCTACCACTTGCACGTTTAGGGACCGGCACCGTCCAGAGCTGTCATTGGGAAGTTTACAAGTTCATTTAAAGGCACATTTATGAGGACACAAAAAGCAGAACTAAGACCCGACCAATCTCTCATGAAGAATGATTCTCCCCCATTAATAAAACACGAGCTGAGTGACGTCATACGTGCGGCCGGGAGGACAGATCTCCATGGAGGCGAGACGAAACCGCCTCTGCACAAGCCAGCTCCTCTTTCTCAGGACAGAGTGGACGAGTTGCTTGAGAGACGTGTTTCATAATGTCTCCTACGGGACATCCTGGGAACGCCAAGTTGGCCAGTTAGAAGTGAAGAAGCCTGCTGGAATGAATGGATCTGAAACTGCACATGTGTGTTAATCATAGTCTGTACAAGAACCGGACGAACCCGCTGTGACCACCGGCAGGTTTCCTGAAGACGCCGTTTGAAGCCTGAAATTCTGTCTTGTGCAGATCCCCGTCTCGGAAAGGCAACCCCCATTTATTCCCCTAACAATGGGCTTGTAGGCCCATTTTAGCTCAGTTACCCCCAGTTAGCTATGCTAGCTTGGCTTAGCTCATATTTATGCTAACTAATACATCATCTCACATCATTCTGATCAAATCTGTCTGTCCATCCTCATTTCTGCAGTCCCGTATGGAAACAAGATCAGAAACAAGTACCGCCGGAGCCGAGATGAGGACCGGCTGAGCTCCGATCAAACGCCAGCGGGATCCTCAGGCAGAGCCAGCGCATTTTGATACAGGCTTTGTGAGAGCTGGAGTCCTGGCGAAGTCTGAGTTGGTCTGTATAAAAAAAGGTGCGGGCCATCGAGTGGTTCAGCTTTCAGGGCTAAAAGCTGTTCATAACTGCCTTTGTTCTTAGATGCAAGTAGCTGCTGTTAGCCAAGCCTCATCCTCGGACCCTTCCGGGCTAATTCACAACCGGCCACAGTGGTCTGATAGTACAATTAACAAGCACGACAAGCACAAGGTCTTTATTCACAGATCAGAGGCCGAGGCAGTGCTTATCGCTAAGTGGTAGGCGGGTACCGCCAGCCATCTACCTAAACACCACGCCCTTTATCATAAATGCATTTGCGTCAACATATAAATTGAACTAACGAGACACATAAAGATTCACCCACCATGCAGCTGTCATGGATGGGAAATCTCAGTTAGGGAGTCGAAAACCAGTTTTCCGGAAACAGTCTGTAAATATGTTTATTTCTGCTGCACAGACTGGAGACTGACTCGCCTTTGAAGCCCCCCTGTGGTCAGTTCGAGGAACTGCTAGTTTCTTTACTTCCTGGTTTGCTTCAGACCTGCCGGATGTAGCCCTTTGGTGTCACTAAACATGTCTATGTACTAGTGTGTGTTTTCCACTGCCAGACTACCACTAGGGGGCACCAAAGTAAGACGCTTGGGGCCCATTGTACTCCCTGTAATTAGCTCTAATTATTTTATTGTGTCCCCCAAAACTAAATAAATGTATGATTGTTTCTATTTTGTCTCTCCCTGTGTCTTGCTTTGCATTTTTTAAAATATATTTGTAGATGATTCTGTATTTAATTTGTAATTTCTAATGACTCAGACGACGCTTCAGGCCACACAGAGACCAACATCCAGCCCTCTGCTGTCCTCTGGAGGTCCTCGGCCACCCACATCTGTGTGCTCAACTTATTGTAGCTGCGAGACACTCGCTCTCCGGCCGTTAACGGCTTCGTGAGTTTACATTTACAACTTCTGATTCACGCTGACGCAGCAGGTCTGAGCAGGCAAATGACTCTGGCTTCCTTCCCTTCCTCCTTAGCAGAAAAAAAGAAAAGAAGAAGAACTGGCTGTGCTTTGCTTTTAGCGTGCAGCTTAAGCCAACATCAGTGCTTTCTGGATGCGATTTCTGCCAGCAAGATACTTTCATTACGATTACATCTGGAAATGATCCTCCCTTCAATGCTTTCGGGCCTCAAGATCATGAATCAAAATTTGTGTCGTGAGCGGCCAGATTTTTCTTCTTCACACGGTGCATTTGCTGCAACCTCAGGCTGCAGAAATGCTCATCGGGCTCGGCGTCAAAGCGTGAGCGTGACTGCAGGCTCATCAAAACATCTGGATGCGTCCCATGACAACGAGGAGGTGGCATTTCCTGTGTTAAAAAAAAAAAAAAAAGCTCCAAGAGTTGATATTTACATCAGAATAATCATTATCAGACAAGGAATCGGAGCCCTGCAGCATGTCTGAACGGAGAGAATAATCCCGCTTTTGTGCTTTTCTGAAACATCCCGACAGGAATTTCCCCTGTTTGTCTTTAATCTTTATACTTTTCCCACGTGAAAAGTGTAAATCAGATGTTCCCAAACTTTAGAATACAAAGGCCCAATTTGAAATGTGAAAAAGCCCATTGAAACCTTTAATCACAACTGTGATCAACATGACTAGAAGCTATGTCCTGACATTAACGTAAGGGGTCAACAAATAAGGTGACACTTGTCATATTAAGTTAAGATGACGGTAGAATAACACTTAACTGATTTGTTACTTTTTAAATGTTTTTAAATCACATCATTAATATTTTACAGTACGTTACAAAACACATTTAAAAACGATTGAGGATTTAAAACACATTTGTTTAATTTTAATGACCTCTCACGGCCCACCTGCAGTACCGCGACGGCCCACCAGGGGGCCGCGGCCCACACTTTGGGAATCACTGGTGTAAATCATCATTTACAGCAGTAGCGTACAAACAGTAATTAGAGCCTCGAGCTCGGCGAGACCTCCCTCACAACTCTGAACAAACAAGCCGTTATCACACTGCATTTCACGGCCAGTTTTGAGAAAAGGCCAAATATGTGTCACTGCAGAAGCATCTGCTCGAGACGCCTCGAGACTGATGTCACAGCACGTCTTTGTTTGGGTCGGACGGACGGAGGGCCGGGGGCCCGGGGCCCCTTCTGTTGGGGCTTGTTTGTGTCTGTTGCCACAGCAATGGCCGGAGGACGGCCGGGGAGGGACAAAAGGGTGCCGACAGAGACCAGAGAGAAGTGAAGAGAGGCATCTGCCAGATTAGCGGAGACTCCAGGGCCCTCGGTGGTGCAACTTTAAAAAAAATAAATAAATAAGAACCGAGATTTTTCGATGGAACGCGAAAGCAGAGTCATTTCTTTGGAAAAGACAGGTGTTTAAAAGCTTTCAGCCAAACTCCTTCACATCTTAGATGTTTTCCAGCTTCAACGCACCTGATTCAGATGACAGGATCATCAACAGCTTGTCATCCAGGTGTGCACAAGTCTGTTAACGACCCGTTCATGTGAATCAGGTGCAGGCTGAAGCAGGTAAACGTCTAAGACAGTGGTTCTGAAACTTTTAATACTGCGTACCACCTGAGAGACTGTTCAGCTTGTCTGAGTACCACCATGATGACCAGTTTTAAATTATAACCATATATGCCTTCTCAATTAGCTTTAAACACACAGGAGTGATGTTTATTCCTTATTGTGGTTATTTATTTGAATTGTACTTTACTGAATCAGACATTTACAACTCTGTCCAACAATTCTCACACACTCATACTCTCATACAGAGAAAAATAAACATTTTAATGTTGTTACATCTGAACTGCAACTGAATCTGCAACAAATATTTTTTTTAAAGACAATTTTAATATCTCAAGCTACACATTTCATTTAAAAACGTACTTATAATGCATTGTATGGTTTCCATTTTTTTAAAGTGAAAATGTGGAAAAAATGTGGAAAGTCATGACGTTCCCTGCGTACCACCTGTGGAACACGTACCACAGTTTGCGCACCACTGATCTAATCATGCAGGACGTCGGTCCTGGAGGGCTGGAGTTGGACACCTTTAAGTCTGCAGAACACTTGACAGCTGGTGTGTTTATGTGTAGTTTCTGAGGAGTCGTAGAAATAAATGTCTCATTTAATGTCAAATTAACGTGAATCACTGAGTTCTCGTTGGATGTAGATGTTTTTAAGTGGGTCTTTCCTCCTTTTTTTTTTGGCTCACTGATGTTGGAAACACTTGCTGGACAGCCATCCTTGTTCTTTTTTCCTCTGGATGAGACTTTTTATTTCCTGGGAGCAGCACCGGTGGACATCTGGACATCACCGGACAGGTATGCAACCCTGGATAGGAACGGAGCGTCTCAAGGAGACGAGCATCAACAACACACGTCCAAAATGAGGCGCGGCGGAGTACAAATGTTGCCGTTTTCGGTTCTGTGGCAAGATTTGTTGATCCAACGTGTTATTAGCAATTCTGCAGCCATTTTTAGTTGTGGCATCATGAGTCATCACTTAAACCCCGCCCCCCGCCCTGCTGATTGGTTTGGTACGTTCTGCACCAGTGGAAATGGCTTTGAATGGATTTGGTAGACCATCAACCCATCATTTCTCTCACGGTTCCTTCCTCTGCAAACCATCATGCACTTTCACCTCATGATTACATGATTGGAACAGAAAGACCTCAAAGACTCAAACGTGCCAATTTACGGTCTGCAGATCAAGACTGGGGAATATGACCGACGTCCCCAGAGCTTTATGAGACCACTACTGCAAATGCAACCAGTATAAACTGCTTATAATTTGTGGATACCATACAGCTTTTATTGCTCTCTGAGTTCGGAGCTTTTGAAACCCACTAAGTGTATTAGAGCTCTGCTGCATTTTAAGGAGTCATTTAAGGGCAAAAACGGACTTAAATTTGGCCTTTAAAGACATCTGGACTTGTGTGAAACAGTAGCACGGAGACGGCAACAATACAGGGTTTAATGATGCTGTAAACGGGTTGTAATAGACAAATGAGAAGGTACTGATTAACAGATTCAACAAACATCCTTACGGTTCATTCAGAAATTCTGCAGGGACATGATTAAAAAAAAAAGAAAGAAATAAAGCAGATGCAATTTTTACAAAGTGTTTAATCAAACCGGTTAGACGAGAAGACAACCACCACCGCCTCAGTGAATCATGGGAGTACAAAAATCAGAAAACAGACCAGACTGATACAATAAAAGCACGTGCACTCAAAATGTGTCCTCTGAACGAGAGCACCGCTTGTCTGCAGGTTTTTTTTTTTTATTGAGAATGCGGACTTCTTCGGTATCGTTTCCTGGTAGCATCATCTCCACTGTGGAGCCGGACCCTGCAGAGGAAGCAGAGAAACTGCGTCAGATGGATTTGCCTGCTGAAATTAAAATGCGTGCGATGCGAAAACTGTAAGCAAATGAGTGATGGGCGGGAGCGCGGCACCTTTCTATTTATAGCTGTGGCTTTCGGTTCCACCGCGTCCAAATCCTGAAAGACAAGGGAAAAGTTTCAGAAGAATTTACGGAGATGAAGCACAACATCAGGAATGCAGAACAAATGTTAATGACAGATTAAAAAGATAAGCGGTGAGCCTATCAGCTGCACGTTTCCCACCCTCAGGGAGTTCCTGAGACAAAGTCCAACAGCTGAAGTTCATTGAACCTTCAACAATACTGCAGATATAAACTGCTAAGTCACAAAAAAAAAAAAAAAAAAAAAAGTCACCGCCTGTATTTAACTGAACAAACAGCAAAAATCCTCCAACTGGAAAAGCATCAGGGTGATTAATGATTCAGCTTCAACAAGCTATTTAACCCCAACTTCAAACAGCGAGGAGCCTCTAATCCCTCCAACAAGCATGTCAGACACATTCTGCGGTTGAGGAGAAAAAAGATGCATAAAAAGGGTCAAATTACTGGTCCGCATCAAAGCGACTGAAGCTACTGAAACCGTCCGGTGAGTCACTGAAACCTGGAAGGGCGGCGGTAAACCATCAGCTTTCAGGAGGAACGTTGGGACCGAACGGATGTGGAAACCAAAGGAGGCCACTTATTAGGCAGACCAAATAAAAAAAAAAAAAATGCTTCAGTTTGCCAGGGAGCATAATATTTGGACTCCGGAGCTACGGGGGAAGTAATGTGGTCTGATGAGTTCAGATCTACATCATTCCAGAGTGATGAAGAGCAGTGGGCGGAGCTACTGTGGCGGCGGCGGTATCATGGTCAGGGCCTGCTTCAGATGCTCACGTCTAATCTCAGCAACATGGACGGATGCAGTTTCCCATCGTCTCCTCTCTCTTCAATGGACGGAGAGATTTAGGAAGTTTTTTGATCCTGTGGCAATAAGACTTTTTAATTCTTTATTCTGTTTAAATTATTTGTGTTATTCATGAGCTGATGTATTTTTGAATTTCTCCCTTGGGGGATGATTAAAGCACTTCTAAAATAATCTAATCTAATAATATGGTCATCTGATAATTTAAATACACTGAACAAGAACTTTCCCCTTTAAAAAAAAAAAAAAAAAAGTATAATTCATAGGGCTGCAGCGATACACTAATATCGCAATACAATATAGTGATCCCTTGCCAGTTCGCGCTTTAAGTTCCGCGGTTTTAGATATTTGCGGACTTTCCGAAATATATAATATAATCAAAAAAATAAATAAAATTAGAAAAAAATCAAGAAAAAGATCACGGAAACATCACAGGATGTTGTAAGCGTTCTCTCACGGCGAAGAAATGTTGTGAGCCAGCCTGACCCCTTTAAGAAGGTAGCCTTATGGGTAATGGTGTGGCCTTATGGGTAATGTAGTGTGTGTGTCGTGGGACGGCAGAAGAAAACGGGGTTAGATGAAAAGTGTAGTGAGCATCAACAACAGCAGCCAGCGTGTATAGATTTACATTCTCTGTTAACCGACAGGAGCCCAACAATACAACCTGTGTGATGTTACAAGTTCCTGCAGTGCCAGAATAAAGTTCTCGTTCCATGTAGAGAAAACCAGACTTTTTCTTTTGTTGTTGTTAGCATGTTAGCCGCTAATTACGAGCCAAAAATAGCACAATACCAGCGGTTTGTTTACTACAGTTCAGAGACCAGAGGCTGTGAAGGTAACAGAAAGACCACAGTTGAGCCTTTGTCTTGTTTCGCTGCAGTGTCTCGCTACTTTTTTGCATTTTTTAAAACATATTTTAAATACATTATTTAGGCTCGGGGGGGCCTGCGGCTCCAGTTCGCGGATTTTGATTTTCGCGGGGGGGGCGCCGGTCCCCATTAACCGCAAAAAATAAGGGATCACTGTACACAATAATTTGGCTCACTATACGATATTCATCTTACAATACATTTACATAATTTTCTGAAAGATTTTAAAGGGACAAAGTGATTTTGGTGACATCTTGTGAGTGTTCCAATGACTTTGTTTGAATTAATTGAACTGAAAGCATCAATTACACATTATATGGCTGACAGGCAGCTTGCAAATGGTGGACAAAATGAATAAAAGATTTGTTGAGAAAAATAGTTTCATTTATTTAAACAGTGTTGCTTGCAAGCATTTAAAAGGTTGGACACGGGGGTTTTGAAGTTTAGAATATCGATACCCGTGGCTGAAAAATCGATAATCTCTGGGGAAATAAAATATCGATATATATCGCAGAATTGATAAAATCGCTCAGCTCTAATACTTCAAGATGATATTGCAAGGATTCACTGGACGTTTACTGGATCATGAAAGGAGGCGAGGATCGAACAGCCTTCTGAAACCAGACATGTCACGGTGGCCAGAGAGGTCACGTACGTTTGACCTTCTAACAGGAGGGTTTCACTCGTATCATTCAGATTTATTTGACGACGTCGGGCTCACCTTTAGGTCCAAACATTGCACCGTAGCAGGGGTTGTGACAGTAAGGCTTGCCTTCATGCTGCAGGTGAGAAACGTTAAATATGTTGAGAAAACTTAAAGAGCATGAGCTTTTCACTGCCGATGATAGTTCAGATAGTTCAGATTTCTCACCTCTGCGTGCGAGCCAGCCGACAGCGTCTTGTTGCACTTCTCGCACTTCAAACATGGTCTGTGCCAGTCCTTTCCCAGCGATGTCACCCTCTCAGCTACCAAACACATTAAAGATCAAAAGGGCAAAATTAATAAAGATGGCACCAACCTCTGTTACAGACAGAGATACTGTTTCCTGAGTCACGCCACATCCTGAGCTCATCAACAGTCAAATCTCTGTTTTAATCACACAGATGTACTCAGTGAGGATTAGTCTGAGGACATAGTTGGGTGTGGTAGTCGAGGAGAGAGTGGAAAAACATAAAAAATAAAAGAGGGAAGGACAGAGCGTCCCTGAGGAGTCGGGCCTCCTCCTCCTCCTCCTCCCGCCTCATAAAATCTGATAAAGACAGCCTTTATCTGCAAGAGCTGATGTGCTCAAATGCCATCGTGAGGATCGTAAAATGTTGGAAGGAATCTGACTCGGCAGAGGTCTGCGTCGGAGGAGACGGAGCAGAGATCAACGACCAGAAATGTGAAAGCACTGACGAACATACCCTGCTGAGGTTCAGACCTCAGAGGAAATGCTGAAAACTGGAGACGATTCACCTCAAACGCCGTTGAAACTGCACGGCGTGAATGTGATCAACATCACAAAGTCAGGAAGGGAAGCAGAAAGAGAGAAAGAAATCCCTACAATTTCAATTTAGTGCGCACGAAATGTCAGGAAATTACATATTCCCTTTCTAAAAATAACCCCGATGCAGCATCAGGTTACAATACAGCCTGTGGAAAAAAAAAAAAAAAAAAAAGACTTCAGGGTTGGGTCAAGCTCCATGAAAACATCCCAGCTGGATGTGGTGGAGTCTGGAACAAAAGTCTGACCTATAAAACTGAACTGGGAATAACAAACCACAGGGCTGGACACACAGTGGACTGCAGTAAAGGGATGAAGGTTTATTCTGATCAGTGATGACGCACAGATATTTAAACGGGATCAGATGAAAGCTTATGTTGGTGCCATTATTATACCTGATGACAGCACCAGAAATGCCTCTTTTTTTTTAAATGGAGGTGTGAAGGACGCAGGAGGAACCATCCCATCTGCATAAACTCTGGAAGCAGCCCAGTGTACACAAACACACAAATCTGATTGTCACGCTGTGTTTTTCCAGAACCATCTTCTACCGACGCCTCTGCCCTCCTGCTGCACAAACCACGAGTCTGCCAGAACCTCCTGCTGCTGGAGTTTGGACCTCCGTCGCTGCAGCGGAGCTGGAGGTGTGATGGAGGGAGCAGGCTGCAGAGCAAAGGAGGAGGAGAAAAGCCATTTTCCCTGAGCTATGCTCTTGAAGTCCACTTCCTCTTCGGAAAACAGATTTTAAATGGTTTGTTCTGGCAGAAGCTAATTGGTTTGATTGCATTAGCCAGAAGGGGGGGGGGGGGTCGGTCCAAGAAAATAAAAGGACAAAGGAAAGGCTGGCTCCCTGGTTACATGCTCCATTCATCTGACTGACAAGGCCAAAGGCTTGGCTCCGCTCGGCTTTGGCCTCAGCCGCCGAAAAAAATCTCTCTCTGGAAAAATAAATCTATCTTCTTGCACCGCAGGGCTGGAGACGAAGCGGCGAACGGAACGAGACAGAAAACGAATACGCAGATTCCTCCCTGGTCTGTGTTTTGGTGCCTTTTTCCTCCCCAGAGAGACCGAAAACAAGATTGTACTTGGAGGCCGGAGGAATATTTCAGCCCCCTGCTGTTGTGCAGTCGCTCGAGGATCTCATGATTCAACTGGGAGGACAGTCCAGTTCCAACTGGGAACAAAAAAAAACCAAAACAATCCTGTAACAACAGAGTTTAAGTGTCCAGTGACACTCGAGTCTGCAAGCCATTAATCTGGACAACGACATGCACACATGACAAGGGGCGGGAACTTAAATGCTATACTTTAATGCAATATTTCCTAATTTTCCTGCCCCTCCTCTCTCTATTCATCCACTTCTTCCTACTGAGGGTGAGTTGGGTCTGCTGGAGTCTAATCCAGCTCTGGACGGGTGAAAAGGCGAGGTCCATCCATTAAAACTCCGACCGAACATGCAAAACAACTCCAGCATTTACAGTTCTGGTTATCCGGTAACACAAATGTTGATGAAAATGAGTCCAGCCTCAGCCGACCTCATCATTTTAAAAAAGCAACCTGCATGCAAAAGCCTCAGCATCAATGAGGCGTAACAGGAGCAGGTCAAGACTGGGCGTGAAAAACACGTTTCCTGCAGCGTTATCAGCACTTATTATGGCTCCTGTCACTTTATCACATATATATACAGTCATGGAAAAAAATTATTAGACCACCGTTTTTTCTTCACTTTCTTGTTCATTTTAATACCTGGTACCACTAAACGTCATCATGTGACTAAAACAGACAGAAAAGAAAACACTGAATGCATAAAAGCAGTGTTTTTGGCAGTACAACACCATAGCTATTGATGTAAAACCTTAAGTGATTTAGGTTATAATCAAGAAAACCATGGAAAATGGTAAGATATCAGCTCTTAAATAAAACTCTTATGAGCAATCTTTGTGGTTATTGTTATGTTTGTCCAAACAAATGTACCTTTAGTTGTACCAGGCATTAAAATGAACAAGAAACTGAAGAAAACAAGGGTGGTCTAATAATTTTTCCATTACTTTTTTTTTTTTTTTTTTTTAATGTGGCACTTTGAAGGACTTTTGAGCAGCAGTGTGTCTTAACCCTTCATTTAAACCACTTTTCTAATCAAAATGCAGCTTCTCAAATGACGTTTCACAAATAAAATCTGGTGCAGATTTAACAACTCAGTACAATAATTAACGATTTTATTGACAGATAAACCCGGCGGTTCAACTCTCCAAATGTACCTGCGCGTATTTCTCATTTTCCAAATTTCTTTACAGTTAATCTAATCCTTTTTTTTCTCGTGTAAGTTGCACTTTAATGTCGCGTGCATGTCAAATCCTCATGCTTAAAGATCATTTTCCTGTTTCCTCATTTGCACAAAAAAAAAAAAAAAAAAAAGACGCACATTTTCACCAACCAGGAAACGCCGCCGCGCGTAAACACGCGCCATATATGACATCCTGAATGTAACGTTTAAAAGAAAAAAAAATGAGATGGAAAATGCAATTAAAAAGCAATCTTACCGAAGTAAACCTCCTTCTGGCACTTTGGGCACTTTGGCATTTTGTTGCAGCTGCGTGTGTGAGTTGGTTCGGAGGAGAAAAAGTAGATCCTGCGGATGGAGGGAGACTGCAGCTGTGCGAGATTGGCCCACCTGTTAAGTCTGACTGACCACGCCTCACTGAAGTGCAGATGTGAGCTCCTCCCGTATTTATAGCACCGAGGAAATAGTCCAGATGAAACTTTTTGATTTTTTTTCCTTCACAGTGGGAGAGGCTTCAGCCGCGCGAGCCCAAAACATCACGAGACAGTAAGTTTTGTTTTTTCCCCTCCACTCCTCCAACACACTATCACACTTGTTAAGTGATATGTTTAAAATCATATTCATGCACATATTTACAGTCTTAAATGCGTCACAGCTGTTGACATCGGATCAAACACAACTGAGGTCCTGAGATGTAAAGAGTCATGAGGTCATCGTTGTTTTTAATGTTTTCCCAATACATTTACTCTGAATATCTCATGAAATACTCTGGAAGTTTACCTCGGGCCAAAATGGTAAAAGCACTTATCACATGTCTTGAATGCTCCCTTCATTAAGGGGTCATGGATATATTTTGTTTACTTTTGAAAGGGGACATTTGTGTGCCTCAAGTGGACGCAAACCCAAGAAACAAAAGCCTTTCTTTTTGTTTTGAGCCACCCGAGTCTC
This sequence comes from Hirundichthys speculiger, assembly GCA_018398805.1. NCBI lineage: Eukaryota > Metazoa > Chordata > Actinopteri > Beloniformes > Exocoetidae > Hirundichthys > Hirundichthys speculiger. The sequence continues at coordinate 403,060 of JAGFBZ010000914.1, read as the reverse complement.
AAATATTTGTCACACAGTGAGGCGTTCAGATTTTCAGGATCCTGTGACGTCACAAACCCAGATCAGAGTAGACCAGAGGAGACCAGAGCGCCATTAAAATAGTGTCCACTGGGTGGCAGCACCGGTCGAAACCACCACATTTAGGGCTTTTTTGTGCAACGTAAACTTCCTGTTTTGAAGCGAGTACGAGAAACTGCCACTGACTCAGAAGGCGCCAAGTTTAAGGACAAAACAGAGAAGAATTTAAACAAGCTGAAGCTCGTATGAAATTCCAGGCCGCGTTCCCGTCAGTTCGACTGCGAGACAGGTGGCGATCCCGTCTACTTTTACTGGAATAACTTGAATACATGTTTTCATAATTTAAGTCTCTTCAGGGTCATTGTAGATGGTTCTAGCTGTAGGCTAGAAAGCATCTCCTGTAGTGGTCTGTGTTGCAGCCATCAACGGTAAATAAAGGACACAGCATCCAGTCACGTGACCCTCAGGTTTGTGGGCTTCTGAAGCCCATTTCTTCTCAAATTGTGCGGCTACATGTTGCAAAGAGGCGGGACCACCAGCACTCAGAAGCCAAATGAGAGATGCCCATCCGTTAGCTGTTTTTAGCTTGACTGGCTCTGCTTCGAAGAGTCCTTTAAGGATTTTCCGTGAGCAACTTGCCTCTGTTAGCCAAACGAGGTGGCCGGTCCGTCACGCTGAGCTGTTGCCCGGCTCGGCTGAAGGAGCTCACGGCCAACAGTAAAGCACGTACATCAGTTTAGGACTCTTCCAGTTGGAGTTATGCTGGCGCCTGCAGTAAAAATCATCCTGGGACCTATAGTTTCTAATGTTGTTTTGGTGCCAACATGAGGCCCTGGCGCAGTTAGCATGGCTAAGCTAAGCTTCGTCCTCAGATCCTTTCAGACCACAACAATTAACACAACGCAGAAGCACAACAAAACATATTCTCTAAAATATGACTGATCGTTTTGTAGTCATGGCGCTGAAGTCAATATGATGCTATGTGCTAAGTAGCTAAAACCATGACATCAATGAGTAGCTGACATGGCCAAAGGCGGTCAAATAATGTCAAATAATGCACGGCTATCTGATTGTTCACCTTTTTTTGCTTAATATGAATTTATCTGATGTGGTGCAATAATAAAAATTCAGTTGTCATAGATGTGAAATCTAAGTCAAAACCGTCTTTTTTGAACCGGGCTGTAAATACAGTGGTACCTCTACTTACGAATGTCTCTATATACGGAATTATCAGGTTACGAAACACCTCAACTGGAAAATATTGCCTCTTGTTACGAATTAAATTTCAGGATACAAAAAGCAAAAATACAGAACGCGCTGCTACTTGCGGCTCCCAGTTTACCAAACGTAAACATACTTTTAGCGACTCTGCCATTAGCTATCGGCTAACATCTTCCTGGCATCCCACTGAGATTTTAAGAAAGTTTCGGAATTCGTTGAAAAGAATCACCCAGAAAAAGTGTTCACTAGTCAGGCTTTCACTCACAATGATGATGTTTGCCTTGCACATTTTTTAAGGATTGTCAAAAGCGGACAAAACGTCCTTGGATCGGGTCTTTACAAAACGTCAGGCAAGACCCACTGCTGAGAGAGAAAAGGTGACGACAATAACAGTTAAGAGGTAAATGAAGATCATTTTTATTCTTTACTTTATTCTTTGTTTTTTATTATGTACGACTCTCATTTTATGTTTATTGTGCAGTAATCTAATTGTAACATATATTTGTTACATGTTTTGATGCATTTTTATGATTTATAAAAAAATTTATGTCCGAATTTTGGGGGGCTTGGAACAGATTAGGGCATTTACATGGAAAACGCGTCTCTACTTACGGAATTTTCAGGTAAGGAAACTACTTCCAGAACCAATTAATTTCGTAAGTAGAGGTACCACTGAATGTTTAATTCTGCTGTAGAACATTGGAGTTGAGGGGGATTTGCTGCGCTTTGGAGCCAGCACCTAGTGGTCATTCAAGGAACTGCATCCAAACGTACTTCGGGCATGAGCTTCGGTCAGGAAGTGGGACGGTTCCCGCTTGGTTCCCAGAACAGAGCAGAATTTATTGTACTTTGGAAGTGGATAGCATGTTCATTTGTTTATATAGATATAAAAAGCCCAGGGTTGAGTGGCAAACATCCAAAACCTCAACAGTGACGAGAAAACCGAAGCCAGCACAGATGTGTGAGCTGTAAAGAAACGGCTGATACGGGTGCTTTCGTCTTATATCTCTGCTGTATCTTGACCAGAACATGGGACAGAAAGTTCATACGTCGGAAAACTGTCAGTCGTCTCCAAGGATGTTCATGTTGTTTCAGTTCTGAAGAATCAAGTCAACAAAGTTCTTGATTTTAAGTCATGATTTATGACTGTGACTGCCCAGCTTTCCATGCCAGCGCCTGGTTTTGATAATCAGGTACTTAGTGGGCCGTCTTTCACACGGTATTAGCAATGAATTATTAATATTAGAATAAACACTTCATTTTGATCTGCTCTTCAGGTTTAATTCACCGTAGCAACCTAATATCAGTTTAAAGTGATAAAGAATGATTGGATTTATTATCTTATTTGCCTTCTGTGCGACAGTCAAACGGGGCCAACCCTGCTGTTTGATATGAGACTCCACCAGTCTATTCACTGCACCCTACTCGATTAATAATCCCGACCAAAACGAATCAACAGAGATGGCAGTGATTGAACGCAAACCTTTGTCTAGCAAATAGAGCTTTGTGAGGCGACTACAGCGGCAAGAAATGCGTCAACTGGTCATAAATGTGATCCGACCGTCATCTACGTCAAACACAACGTGCTTAAGGCACAAACAGTTTCAATCAATGTCTTTGGCTTCACAAGCCTCTCAAAGCTTTCGCCATGCAGCTGAGAGAAGGAAATCAATACCTGGATTTAATAGCTGCATGCAATGGAGGACAAGTATTTCTAGTCGCTACCAGTCTGATATCCACAAGTTTAGCTCGACTGGGTTGTTATACAGTTGAGGATAAATGGATTGTTGAGTCATCTTGAAAGTTTTTTTTTTTCTTTTCGAGGGCAGTCTTAGGAGATATTGGTTAAACATCTCCTTGCATCACCTGGAAACCCTGCCTGGGTTTCCACCTGCAGGGGTCCAGGGTGAAACCCAGAAGGTGGGACCTTGTGGGCCAACCTCCTACTTGGTCCTTTCAACTGTTTCATCTGTTATAGTGTCAAACCCTGCAGGATCCAGTGACATAAACACTAAAACACACATAAACTAACACTTCATTCTCCATCCTTTCGCTGAGAAACTTATTAGCTGAATGGTAGAGGCCCCGTAAACCTGCCCTGGGGTCCTCCTGTGGAGAACGGCCCAATGGAGCTCTGGGTGAGAGACAGAGACCTCAGGTATCGAACATCAGTACCTTTCTGGTATTGACCGAATTACTTCATTACCATCGAGTGCCCATTTTCAATGACCTTGTAGCGACGCCAACACCACTCTACTGCAGTAGATTTGGGTAATTTTAGGACACATAAATCACAAATTTACCTCAAAATGTGATTTTGTGAAACTCAACATTTTAAAACCAAAAGTTGTCGCATTAATTTAAATAGTCCCGATTTTTAGCTAAAATTTTTGTTTTAAGACAAAATGTTGTTATTATACGACACAAAGTTGCAGTTTTAGTTGCAAAATTCTCAATTTTGTGACAAAATTGCAATTTTATGTCAAAAAGTTCATAATTTTTGTGAATTTCAGATTTTATGACAATAAACTGCTTTTTGCAACAAAAAAAAATGATGCGATGCTGCGAAATGCATTAATTTACAGCAAAATTCTTGTTTTTATGTACAAAAAAAATTGCAGTCATATAAAATTCACAATTTTACGACATAAATTTTATGTAAAAGTTGTGATTCTGCAAAAGTTAATATTTTACAACTAAAAGTCGCGCAAAATTACCGATTTTACAGCAAAAGCCTCAGTTTCTACTAATTCTACGACAAAATGTTGCTTTCTTACAAAAAACGTGATTTTTTTCATAGCTTCAGTGGGAAATTGGTCTTTTATATTGTTGTTTGTTGCTTCATATTGTCGTTTTTTTCTGAACATGTGTCAATTTTTTATTTAGTTGCAAATTAAAAAACTCTTCAAACAGTACATCAGATGCACTTTATGTCCACTGTGTCTCACTGCAACGTCCCTAATAATATAAAATAAAAATCTGACGAGCATCTCTGTGATTGGATGGTTGAGGAAAAGAACAACTGTATGATTAAAACAAGTCTTTACATTGTATTATATCATTTAAATATTTTTTCCCTTCAGTGATGACAAGCTGTTCAGTCCCAGAGGCAACAAATTATGTTGCATGTTAAAGCTAATCTAAAATGGTTTTATATCATCAATGGAGCCACAAACTATATGAGTTCAATCAAAGTTGGAAAACAACATGCTGACAGAGTTGTTGGCTCATGACTCACACAGATTAACGTGATGATGTCATGCGTCTTCCTGGTTGGTGCTCTGAGTGTAATAACACACACCCATCTCCAGGTGACTTTTGACCAGATCAGTAGGTTTTCAGAAGTCGTTGTTACTCAATAACCCGACTGTGTAACGTCTGAGGTTTGTTTTGGTTACTCCAGTGAGGTGTTTTTACGAGCTGCACATAGAGACACACCTTCAGAGGGTTTTTTTTTTTTTCTTTCTTCTTCTCCGTGACCTCTGCAGCACAATTGAGTGACGGCTGAAAGATAGAAGAACCTCAGAGGATCAAAGCGATGAAGTCACCGTAGCAACCAAACAGACATCTGTTTGTTATCTGAGCCGCTGGGTCACACGGAGGAGAGGTGTTGCTCTGGCTGCTCCCGCCCCCTGAAGACGGTTCGGGTGGATTTAAAAAAAAAAAAAAAAGATGCAATAAACAACAGGATGTGATGCATTTCCCCGCAGCATCCAGACCGACGCGGAGGAATCGCTTGTTTACTGTTCGGTCTCATAGAGATGATGAAATGTTAATAAATGTGAACATCAGCGGTCAACATTCCAAAACAAGGACAGGAAATAAAAACCAAACCAACGTCGTGTCTGACTGCGTCCTCGTCATGGGAGGTTTTGGGCCGGGACGCCTGCGGGAAAATCACATTACAATGACTTGATTTGATGAAGCACACACTTAATTGAATGGGAAGGTTGTAATTTTCTTCACGGGATGGTTTCTGAGGATGCCAGGCCCCTTTCTGCCACCCAGGTGGGCGGACGGGGTTGGGCGTTTGGTGGGAGGGGGGCGTTTTCTGCCCTGGCTATCCCCCCAACCAGGGAGGTCTGCCTTGTAATCATGTCTCCTTTGAATTAGAGAAGATTAACTTGGAGCTTTCATGTTCTCCTTCACTAATTAAGAGTGAATACACGCAAACCGCTGCCACATTAAGACATCAGCGTCTGCAGACATACGGAGAGAAGGTACGCCATGCTGGTTGTGCTGCCAGGCCGATGGGAGTTTGAGCTCCGGTAATAATCCAGTTAGAGAATAAAATGAAAGGAAAGGAGGGCTAAGCTCCTCAGAGGTCAACGTCTTGGCAACGTTGACCTCAGGGAAGGAATTCTTTAGGTTTAGACTCAGTACAAAAGAAAGAAAAAGTCAGAGCTGAATCAACAGGATCATTATCACCATAACAGCTTTGAAAGCTCTCGTTAACTGTATAGTTCTGGCTGAGTGCGCTCATAAATGCGGTGATGCCCGTGAGCCGGTTCAGGCAGTCAACCTGAGCAACACCCACCCGTGTATTACACCAGCGGTCTAATTAACGAGGTAAATGGTGCCAATCTCGTTTGCCAGTTGATTCACAGCCGTCACGCCCGCCACAACCCAGACATCCAGCCGTCGGGTCGCAGCCTGAAGGTCGGAAGGAGGGGCTTAAGTTGTCGGATGGTGGAAGCAGCGTCATTTTCTTTCCTTGTTTCACTTTGCTGTTTGCTGTCGTGGGAAACAGTGCTCGTAAAAACTTGGCTACCTCTGGTTCAAACATCAACGGCTGACTTGGTCCGGTGATACAACCAGTCATCGTGTAACGTAGCAGTTTGTTGGCGTTCTATTCATTCAGTTCAATTCAATTTTATTTGTATAGCATCTGTTACAATGTCAATTGTCTCTAGGCGCTTTAGAGACCCAGAGCATGACCCCCGAGCAAATATCATTAACTAAAATTTTAATATTTAATCCAAATCAAGGATAATGGCAGGTACACAGAGGGAGAAAAAAAACTTTTAGCCAAACAGTGGCAAGGAAAAACTCCACTTTAGGAGGAAGAAACCTTGAGCAGGACCTGGATCATATGGGGGGACCTTCCTGATAAGGACCAGCCAGGTAAATAAAGAAAAAGAGAGGGGAGTCAAGGCAGAGAGAGGAGAGCACACAAATGACTGAATGAAATAACTATATAAACAGATGCAGGTAGCAGCACTGAGGTGAGATGGTCAGAGGACTAGATCACCGGTCACCACGCCAGCCGACACCCTGAACACACCTACACACACAGGTGGAGGTAAACGCTGGGATGGACAGAGGAGGGAACTGCAAGTCAGCATGAAACTCAGGAAACTCTGACCTGCAAACACACAGAAAGAAAAGAGAAAAAAGGAGGGAAAACAGCACAACAAACTACAGAAAAGAAAATGGAGCACAGTTATAGTAACAAGGTGCTCCTAATTATGGGTGAGTATTGGCAAGGACCTTGCAATACAATATGTATCATGATGATACTATCACGATATCATGATATAGTGTGATATTCTACCCAGGTAATATCAAAATTAAAAGAAGAGATGAAAAATCAAGTTGCTGTATAATGAAATGAAAATGAAAAATACTTTATATATACATGTTCATCAGATGATATTGATCATTCAGAGGACAAATTAAGACAAAACTATTTGCTTCAAAACAACCTATTTATTGTTTATTATTAGTGTTTTTGCACATTTAAGTATTCACAATGCGTCTAATACATGAATACATGAATTTTCCTAAAAAAAATCGATATTAGGAGCTGAAAAATTGATATTATATTGGGCGGCCAAAAATTCGCGATTATATTGCCAAATCGATTTTTTTCACACCCCTACTCCTAATTAAATGTGGAATGAGCTGGAGGGGGATGAAGGGACGAGGAAAGGAAAGGAAAGGGAGAAGAGCGGTGGAGACACCGCTCAGCAGATCATGTTGGAAGTGGGAAGTGGGAATACCATCATACCTGCGTTGACAGTAGTCCAGGTGCAAAGTTGGAAAATGAGTCGACGCAGATGCTTCAGTATTCAGCACATGCCAACCGAACAGGAAGGCATGTGCTGATGAAAGTCGAACGGCTAAAAACTCATGACCAGATGGTGCACCGTTTGAAATGTCCAACTAGGAACTAGGAAATTTCGACTTCCAAGTACAACTGGAACACCGCTTGTTAGTGGGAGTAGATCTGGGGCGTACTGTGTCAAATTCCAGTGACTCCAGTCATACAGTTATGTAATATCTGTGACAGATTTACAGGACGGTTCTAATTGTCTTTAAATTCAACATTAATGGAAACAAAGCTGTGAATTTGATTTTGCGTTTCCCTCCGAAATGTTACACATTGAAATGCTAAGCAGAGAGCAGAAGTTTTTTGTTTCATTTGCAGGAGAAAAAAATCCACTTAATCCAATGTTTGTTCCAAAAAACATTACGTCACGATTCCCTGTGAGAGGAAAGTTAATAATGCTCTTTTTGTTGTTGTTTGAATCCAGCCGTATTCATCAACAAAGCCTGCAGCGACCTTTAACTCGTAAAAAGACTACGACACATACGTCACATTTGTCAAACATTAAATAGCTCCTGGGAGACAAGGAAAAAACATCTCACTTCATTTTGCCCGACAAAATTCCACATAAACCACATTTGGATTAATTAGACAATGAAGAGAAATGAGGCGGGCCTGCTAACGAGAGATTAATACCCGTGGAAAAGTGCAAAATTACTTGCAGAGCAGCAAAATGAGCCCAGTTAATTCCACGCTGGTTCGTCTGCTCTGCGGGTTTGATTTCCTTCTCGGATTTTCCTGGATTTGTGTTTGGACGCCGCAATCAGGCACGTTGATGAATCAGGGGCGACGTGGGGAGCAGCACAAGCAGACATGACCTGTGTTTGGGGGAGGCGGGGGGGAAGGAGGGCAGCTCCTGCAGATTTGTCAGATGGAGGCCCAGAGGAGGGGAGAAGGAGGTGGCACTTTGACTCGGTGAAACACAAAACCCCTCTGTGGTGTCACCCAGGGGTTTCTGAACGCTGGTTTGGAAGGTTCTGGAGATACGCCAGTTTGGCAGGAGGTAGCTCCATCGAAACCCTGTTTAATCTGAAAACGGATTAACGTCCAGCAGGATGATGCACCAGGTTGCAAAGCTCAGGTCACCTCAACATGGTTTCTTGAACATGACAGTTCACTGCTCCAGTGGCCTCCACAGTCACAGTCAGAGGACCTAATGAAGTGACCGGTGAGTACGGTGTACGGTGCAATTAATAGATTTAGACATTTAAACATCGGCGTCAGTGTAGACTGGCGGTTTGCATCATAGGCGTAATTTATGGGGGGGATAATTTAAACCAGCCACCACAACTCCCCCAATATCATATCATCCATCTATCCATCCATCCATCATCTATACCCGTTTCATCCTCCGTAGGGTCACGGGGATCTGCTGGAGTCTATCCCAGGTCCACCCTGGACAGGTTCGCCGGTCCATTGCAGGGCATATCATATCATAATTATTGAAAATGAATGTTAAGTATTATAAACACAACAATGTGGTAGATTTTCTCAATGGCAGTAAAAAAGAAAAAAAAGTGACATAGATCTGCCCCCCCGCGATGAGATTTGGTTTCGCCCAACCAAATGTTTCGGAAGTATCCGCGGTGGTATGAGGCGAGCTGAAGGGAATAAGAGAGGAGCTTTAGAAGCGTTGCCAGGTGTACGATAATTATCGTATTTGTACGATAACTTGGCCCTCTGTACGATGTAAGATCAATAATCCAAAAAAATGCCAAATGTACGATAATTTGACTATTTCAAATTATTGCCTGCCGCAACTGTCTGCAGTAGAGGTTTTTTTTTTTTTGTGAACCCTGAAGGGATCTGTTCCCATGTGACGTGTTTCCAGCCAATCGCGCTTTGCTGAGAGTGAGATACGAATGTTTGTCTCAGAACAACGAGCATGATAGGCTGAATGGTCAGCTCCGCCCACTATTTAACGCTGGAGTGATTAAATTTGACGATACCGCATCATCAGGGCTTGTTATTTTGGTTATGACAGATGTACGATAATTTCCCTCAAAATACGATAATTTTGAGTCTCTGGTACAATGATCCTACATTTCCCACCTGGCAACGCTGAGCTTTAGTGCTCTTAGAAGGTTGAAGACTTGGCTACGTTCAACCATGACACAAAAAAGGCAGAACCATGTTGGACCTCTTAGACAGAAAGTCAGTGTGCAAACAGTTTATTTCTGTTTCACAGAGGCGTAAGCAAACGTTTGGTACTTTTGGTGCTGGTGGGCAGTGAGATAAAACACACATCAGTAAAACAAAGACTGCAAAATATAAAATTTAGTTAGCAAGTTCAAAAAATATACAATCCTGTTGGATTGTAAAGTTGAGGTTTATGGTTAAAACCTTTGATACTTTATTATTCTGTCTGTTCTTTGGACAAATAAACCTAAACCTTAACCTAGTTGTAAATGTGATTTATGCTATATTTTCATTATTGATCTCTCTTTCTACCTGAGTGGCTCATGCAACCTGTGTCACGCAACTCCCCCAATGTTCAACTCAAAGTTACACCCTTGGTTCGCATGCATGTGTCCGCTTCTTTCCCCCGGATGAGCCGTGGAGGGACGATGCTTCACATTCTCGTTTCTCCGAACTTGCAGATCCACAGTTACTGCAGACAAACTCACTTTCATCACATTTTAATATCCTGTAAAGCGAGCTCACGTGTTTCATATTCAGATACTCGAAGCGTCGATTGAGGCTCCGGAGGAAATACAGACAGCAGACGTTGAGCGGTGAGTTTTCCAGATAAGTGCAGAATATCAGACACAACTATACTTTGATGAGAAATAACTCAAAACTAAAGTAGATTTGGTAGCTGATCTCTGAGCAGTCCTCCGCCTCTTTCAACTTACCCTCCTCGCTTCTCCTGCTAATTTGAGAACCTAAGAAGCTCCCGAACTCTGCTTTTCTTTAGTTTTTTTCCAGCATACAGGCAGTTTTCATGCCAGTTTTCCCAAGGCTCCTGTCCATGCTCTTTATCTCTGTTTGCTTCTGATGCTGCCATTACTTCACCCTCTTCCTGCGATCTGACCAGAAGGGAGAAAACACAGGAACATCTGCACTTTGTTGTGGTGTCCAGGGAGATTAATAATCTCTGGTTTTGGCCCCCCACCCCCCATGTCAGAGGTATAACACTTGATTGCCTACAGTGCAGAACCAATCTGTACTGTCAACCAGGACTGCAACGATATCTGTGCAATCAAGAGAAAAGAGATCATTTCCAGGCAGCTGTAACGGTCCACGCCAGCACGATGACTGCACCGTGACCTCCGATGAGATGTCAGTTTAATGCAATATACCGGTCTGGATCCGGACTGGGACATGGTTCTGTCCGGACCCGTGACCAATGCAAAAAATAAGTACTGTAGTGTCATTTTCACAGAGCGGTTTTGAACGACCGTGGATATTTACAGCGGGCGCTGCTACTTCAGTTAATACGGTAACTTAGCTGGTAGTCAGAGACATAGCTTGGAAACGCTGTTTGTTGTTAGCAACGGAGCCACACATGGCCGAAGTCCATCTCTGACATCGCATCAACTAGAATATAGTGGCCACATGCAAATTCTCTGAGCAAATCATGATTATATTCCCAGAATTCATTGCACCCTTCAAACCAAACCACCCTTACATTATTCCCAGCAAACCCAAATCAGTCACACGAGCACAAACTTTAGCACTGACGTTAGCAACAGCGCAGGAAGAAAGCAAAGTAGATGCTCGGCATGCTCGAAAAAGAGAAAGGTAGACACTAAAAACCGTTGTTTTAAAGACGAATGGACAGCAAAATATATGTTTATACTCCCGGTCAGCAGTTCATACCAACTACTGCCTCATAAAGCTCTGAGACCGCGGCACTGATTCAAAGTGGGAAGCGCCACTATGAAACAAAACACAGCATTTTTTTTTTTTTTTTGCACTTTTTAGTTAATGTTTCCTGAATGTACATGAGTTTAGCTTTTTTACTTAAAGCGGCCTTTAATTCAAGAAGAAAGGACAGTTCAAAGAAAAATGTTTTATGAAAAAGTCAACAACCCTTTTTTGCACTTTTTAGTTTTTTCAGGGTTTAATTTTTTACTTGAAGAGGCCTTCAATTCTTCAGGCGTAGACTTGCACTATTATTGATTTTATTCTGAGGTTTCACTTTTGGTTGATTTTACTGCTTTTATTTATGACAAAAGATATGGAATATGTTGGAATATTTCCTCCATTTGAAGTTAAAATAAAAATTAGTTACTTTTTCAAAATACGTACTTTGGCTCGGACCTTCTACTTAGGCAAAATTTAGTACCTGGACCTCGGTGACTTTTAATTGAATACCCCTGGTATATAGGCTTTTTTCCCCAAATGCATCTCCCACTGTAAAAGGTATTAAGACATTTAAAAAAAAAACCCTGTAATGTAAAATATTCTTCTCACAGGCCTGCAGATTAGTACGTCTCAGCCCACTGACATGTGTGCGCTCATTTGTCTTGCATCACATCATTTTTGAGGCTTTTTGTTTGTTTTTTTTCCTTCCTTTTCATCACGCTGGATTACTCCTAACTAGTTTGAACGTACATACGCCCGCTAATGCTCCCTGGAAGCTCTTTCCACAGCGGCGAACGCGTGAAGTGAGCGCGCGCTGTTGAAACGGTGAGTGGATGCAGGTGTCACCATGACGGCGGGGGGAGATTCTCCGTCGACAGAAGAAAGATCGATGCGTGTCTCCTGCCGGTCCGTGAGTGCGGTGCGTGGCGTTTGGCCGAGGAGCTGACAACAGATCTGCAGCTTTTTCAGAAGGCTGAGCACCGCCGGGCCTCTCGGATCATTTGGGACGGGGATAGAAACTCAGACGATAGAGCTATCTGTCACGCACCACGTATCAATCTGGGGAAAAGCGCCTGACCTGCTCCAAACCTTCGTCCTTTTAAATGTTTCTGTTGCAGCCACTTTTTGCAACAAATGGGACTGTTCACCAATTCATCACAGGGACGACAACAAAAACCTTCTATTTTGCCATTTTGTTACAACAGGTTTTGGCTTGAGACGTACTGAAAGATGATGAACCGTGTTGTCGTGAGTTATTGAGGCGCACTGCTGAACAAGTAGACATTGATTTTCCGTTCAGGATTCTTGGAGCTGGCCTTAAATCAGGGCTCCAGACTGCAGGGGGAAATAAGTATTTAAGTTGAGAAAAACCCCCTGTCCCCAACGATGTAATAGGCCTGCAGTTGGCTTTAGCCTCAGACATATAAACTAGACTGTTTAGCCGTGTATCTGACAAATAACTACCTTAACTGCTTCGTCTCATGCCAGAGCCATCCAAGTACGTCCACGTGGGCCTCACCTGGATTAGAAGTGGGCTATTTGGATATAGTGGGTTTGGTTTGATGTGGGCATCACGTGTGACTTCGGTGACATTAAGAATACAAGTGGGATAAATGGGCTTTTGAAGCCCGTTTTTAATCCACGTGGACCCACATGAACATGGTGACTAGGAGTTGGCAGAACCTCGGTTGCCTCCTTGAATCTGCAAAGGAAGAATGAGAAGAACCGATCTCGTTCTGTAGAGGACAAAGCAAAGGTGACGGTGGATTAAAGCACCAAGTTGGCAGTTCCGGGTTTCGGGTTCCTGTCTGTATACATTCAACATGTAGCATGTAGCAGTTTGCTAAATAAAAATGTTTTATTCATTTCACCAAAACACCCTCAATTTTATTTATTTTCTCTTGGTTCTTCTTTCCTGCCTGTTGATAGTGTAATAGTGTGTAAGTGTACGAGTACGAGCAGCGTAAATCCCCCTCCCCTCCATAAAGTGGCGCATGCGCGCTCCGTTCACTGCCATTCGGACTGTGACCAGAAGTAAGTGTAGGAAAGTTTTCTAAGCCATATATATATGAATAAAAGAATAGTTAAGAGGTTAATTCGGTTCATGAAACATTAGTAGGTTGAATCTGGATAGCTATAAGGATGATTATTTTGTGTCCCAGACTTGTTGCATGTTTTTCTTCCCTTGTTTTTGTGGCGGCTAACTACTGCTAGTTTAAATTAGCATTAGCATGTAGCGTGAGCCTTGCAAAGTGGTCTGCGGTTTTTAGAATAGAGATAGAACAGAATAGAATAGTACTTTATTAATCCCTCACCGGGGAAATTAACTCGTTACAGCAGCACAAGTTGGACCGATAAAAAGTAAAAATTTATACAGGGCTTGTAGAAGTACTTGTGAAAAATAGGCTAAAAAATAATATAGAATGTATACAGTGGTATGAAAAAGTATCTGAACCTTTTGGAAATCCTAACATTTCTACATAAAATCACCATCAAATGTGATCTGATCTTTGTCAAAATCACACAAATGAAAAAACAGTGTCTGCTTTAAATAAAACCACCCAGACGTTTATAGGTTTTCATATTTTAATGAGAATAGCATGCAAACAATAACAGTAGGGGGAGGAATAAGTAACTGAACCATCACATTTAATATTTTGTGGTCCCCCCTGTGGCAGCAATAACTTCAACCAGACGCTTCCTGTAGCTGCAGATCAGTCTGGCACATCGATCAGGGCTAATCTTGGCCCATTCTTCTTTACAAAACTGCTGTAGTTCAGTCAGATTCCTGGGATGTCTGGCATGAATCGCTGTCTTGAGGTCATGCCACAGCATCTCAATGGGGTTCAAGTCTGGACTTTGACTTGGCCACTCTAGAATGTGTATTTTGTTCTTCTGAAACCATTCTGAAGTTGATTTACTTTTGTGTTTAGGATCATTGTCTTGTTGCAGCATCCATCCTCTTTTTAACTTCAACTGTCTGACAGACGGCCTCAGGTTTTCCTGCAAAACATCCTGATAAACTTTTGAATTCATTTTTCCATTGATGATTGCAAGTTGTCCAGGCCCTGAGGCAGCAAAACAGCCCCAAACCATGATTGCACCCTCCACCACGCTTCACAGTGGGGATGAGGGTGTTGATGTTGGTGAGCCGTTCCATTTTTCCTCCACACATGACGTTGTGTGTATTCCTCCCAAACAATTCAACTTTGGCTTCATCAGTCCACAAAATATTTTGCCAAAACTTCAGTGGAGTGTCCAAGTGCCTTTTTGCGAACATTAAACGAGCATCAATGTTTTTCTTAGAAAGCAGTGGCTTCCTCCGTGGAGTCCTCCCATGAATACCATTCTTGGCCAGTGTTTTACATATAGTTGATGTGTGCACAGAGATATTGGACTGTGCCAGTGATTCCTTCAAGTCTTTAGCAGACACTCTCGGGTTCTTTTTTACCTCTCTGAGTAGTCGGCACTGAACTCTTGGCGTCATCTTTGGTGGACGGCCACTCCTTGGGAGAGAAGCAACAGTTCCAAACTCTCTCCATTTGTAGACAACTTCTCCGACTGTCGATGGATGAACATCCAGACTTTTAGAGATGGTTTTGTATCCTTTTCCTGCTTTATACAGATCAACAATTCTTGATCGCAGGTCTTCAGACAGCTCTTTTGAGCGAACTATGGTGCACATCAGACAATGCTTCTCATCAAGACAATTCTTACCAGGTGTGTTTTTTATAGTGGGCAGGGCAGCTTTAAGCAACTCATCAGTGATTGGGCACACACCTGACTTCAATAGTTTGGTAAAAATTGGTTTCAATTACCCTTTAAGTCTCCTTAGGCAGAGGGTTCAGTTACTTATTCCTCCCCCTTCTGTTATTGTTTGCATGCTATTCTCCTTAAAATATGAAAACCTATAAATGATTGGGTGGTTTTAGTTAAAGCAGACACTGTTTTTTCATCTGTGTGATTTTGACAAAGATCAGATCACATTTGATGGTGATTTTATGTAGAAATGTTAGGATTTCCAAAAGGTTCAGATACTTTTTCATACCACTGTATATAGCTCTCAAAAAATATTCAAAAAATTAAATTGTTAAAAAGTAAGAAAGTAAGCTTATTACTAAGTTTTTTTTAACACAAGTTTGTTTTTCATCCTTTCAGTATATGCTGCGGAGTGCACACCCACGCACGTCATCCACTGTTTTTTAAATTTTTGTTAGCAGTAAATCTGTTCAGGTGGATCTGTGTCCCTGCCTTTTATTCATACACAACACAGGAACAGTTCGTGAGAGGGCGGACCACACCAGTAACAAACACGTTCATGTTACACAGGGTAGTTTACCTTTATGAAGAGCCACTGCTGCGTTGCCCTGATTAGCGGACTGTGCACCAGCTAAAAGAACCAACGTTAGCCGTCGCATTCAGGTGATGCGTAGTGAATTGGTTTTGGCCCAGCGGCCTACGATGGAGTATTAGGGCCACACTGAGACAAAATTGTGTGTTTTTTTCAATCCTCACTTAGAGAATAAAGTCGAAATGTCGAGAATAAAGTCGAAATGTCGAGAATAAAGTCAAAATGTTGAGAGTAAAGTCAAAATCCAGTTTCCAGAATTACAGAATCGGTGTAGTTTCTTTTTCTGAATAGACGCAATTTCTGACACAATCTCTTCAAAGTACGAATACTAATTATAATACTGTGTCTTTGTGATAAAAGCACATCGACACAGACATTATGTTGGTAGAGTAAATCTGGTTTGAATAAATCTTTAAGACAACTTTATTGTGGAAAATGCATTTCGATTTTATTCTCGACGCTTCAACTTTATTCTCCACATTTTGACTTTATTCCCTAAGTGAGGAATGGAGAAAAAAAATAATTTTCCACAATTTTTTTTTCTCATTCTGGCCCTAAAACTCCATCGTAGCGGCCAGACACCACTTAGCGGTGTAACATTTTTCTGTGTTGTGATAAACTCAGAGTGTATAAGTCTGATTTCCATGTTTTTGTTTTTGTTTTTTTGTCCTCTGAATTGCTAAACCAGCATGGCCTCAGTCAGAAGTTATGTGTGTGCTTTTCTTCCCATGGTCGCAAAGTGTCACCGAAAATACTGCACAGAGAAGTCGGAGATGGCAGATAAGTCCAGAGCATGTTTGTCTTGGGCGTCTTTCAGCTGTGGTCCCTCAGCTAATACACACACACACACACACACACACACACACACACACACACACACACATGCATGTGCAGCCACGGCCAGTATGGGGTCACATATTTGACCATGCATGGGAACTGTCAGTGGCGGAAGACCAAACTGGGACTCGTCAAAATGAAAACTTGGTTGCAGACGGTTTTGATAAAAAAAGAAAAAAAAAGAAAGGGGGCAAATAAAAGCCAGTCAGATTGTGCAAATTCAAAGCAGCTATTTAAACCACTGACCGACGGTAAACTATTGTCATTAAGGCTCATTTAACGCTGGGCCCTGGCAGGGGATCAACTATTTAGACGGAGAAGAAAATGTCAAACAAACGAACACTGCGGTGAGCTGCAGTTTCCTTAGCAACGGGTAATTGTTTATCGGGACGTTTGTGTCCGCTGCCATGGCAACCGCAAGTTCCTCCACAACAGGAAATGAGGAGGCCAGAGTGATTCTGAGATAATTTCCTTTTAAAGACACGAAAGAAGCTTTGCCCTCATGATTCGACGTCAAAAATACACACAAATGGCGACGACTCAGAAGATGGGAAACTGAAAATAACAGAGGGGCACTTATTTTAACATAAACATCGGTGTTTAGATGCATCAGTGTTCATATGTGTGTGTGTGCATGTGTGATAGTAATTTTTGTTCTAAGATGTCCAAAAAAATCTAAAAAAAAAAAAAAAAAAAAAAAGGTGGAGATAAGCTGAAAACTGCTGCTGTTCATCATGTCAGCAGATAACTTTGAAAACAACTTTTGGTCACATGACACAAGTCTGATGGGAGGGAGACGCAGATAACGACAGGATCAAGCGCTGAACCATCTCAATGAAGGAGAAGAGGATCAGAGGGAGGTGCAGGGTGACTGAGAAAAATGACAGATGATCTCGGTAGGACAGATAACTCGACCGAAGTGCAGAAAACCCCTGCTTCAGCAAACCTGTTGGTATTTATCTATTAATTAGATTATTCCTGTCTTATTGTATTTCCCTTTATGGGATAAATAAAGTATTTTTCATTTCATTTCATCTTGTGCAATGACAGTAAAGATTATATTCTATACTCTGTTCAAAAGCACAACCAGTAAAGGAAGAGGATTTGGAGGTCGGCACCGTTGAGCCTCTATGGGCCGACGCATGAGGATCTGAGCCAACAAACAGGGCGGCAGAGTTAAAGCTTTTTTCCCTTGACCTCATTGACGGATGACAGAAGGTTGAGAAACGACCGCCACACCTACAGGACACGACGTCTTGTTTTAAGCTTTCTCCTGTTCCCTCGGTTGGTGCATCTGTTCAGAACTGTACTTCCTTAGTTTGACCACAAGGGGCACATCGGGAATTTTATGTGGTTTTTACGGAGGTGTGGCGTTGGTGTGCGAGAATGACTTCACAGATTTCAAAACACATTCTGCCAATAAAAAGGACGTCCCCACCTATGTTCTTATGTAATCCTCTTGTTTCATGGAGATTGTGGAACAAGATGAAAAATATACCATACACACGAAACTAAAACATAAATGCAACACTTTTGTTTTTGCCTCCATTTTTCATGAGCGGAACTCAAAGATTTTTTTCAACGTACAGTCATGGAAAAAATTATCAGACCACCCTTGTTTTCTTCAGTTTCTTGTTCATTTTAATGCCTGGTACAACTAAAGGTACATTTGTTTGGACAAACATAATGAAAACCACAAAGATTGCTCATAAGAGTTTTATTTAAGAGCTGATATCTTACCATTTTCCATGGTTTTCTTGATTATAACCTAAATCACTTAAGTTTTTACATCAATAGCTATGGCGTTGTACTGCCAAAAACCACTGCTTTTATGCATTCAGTGTTTTCTTTTCTGTCTGTTTTAGTCACATGATGACGTTTAGTGGTAGCAGGTATTAAAATGAACAAGAAAGTGAAGAAAAAATGGTGGTCTAATAATTTTTTCATGACTGTACACAAAAGGCTAATTTCTCTCAAATACTGATCACAAATCTGTAAATCTGCGTCAGTGAGCACTTCTCCTTTGCCGAGATAACCCATCCACCTCACAGGTGTGGCACATCAAGATGCTGATTAGACAGCATGATTATTGCACAGGTGTGCCTCCGCCTGGCCTCCATAAAAAAGGACATTAAAATGTGCAGTTTTATCTTGTTTTGAGGGAGCGTGCAGTTGCCATGCCAACTGCAGGGACGTCCACCAGAGCTTCTCTACCCTAAGTTGTCTCCAAAGGTGTTTCACAGAATTTGGCAGCACCTCCAGTCGGCCTCGCAACCGCAGACCACCGACCACCACAACTGTACAGAGGCTGTACCACATCAAATATTTAATATTAAGCAGTAAAGTTGACCAATCAGGTGACCGTACATCATTTGACGGCAGCGAGTCATTAGCTCTGCTGTTGGCTAAGACAGCCGGTGATTGCTGTTATGATTTTAGCAACTTGGCACTTAGCGTTACATTGGCTTCTGATCATGGTTCATATTTTAAAGGGAATGTTTTCCCGTGCTTCTGTGGATTGCGCTAACAGACCGCCGTGGCTGGCTGTGGTCGGTCTGGAAGGATCTGAGGATGGAGCTGTGTTTAGCCGTGCTGACCACCGAATCACGCCCGGAGGTCCGACTACCGGGGATGATTTACCGCAGGTCCCAGCACGGTTCCAACTGGAAGAGTCCCGAATCTCTGTGAGGGTTCGGATTCGTCTGCCAAGCTGTGACACACAGAGCTGTTCGCCCAGAGAGCCTTTAGGCAGCAGCTCCGTGTGTTGGACCGGCAGGACGGCTTGGCTAAAGGAGCTGAGCTGTTCACGGAAAAAAATCCTCTCTGGACAGAATTATTTTGGGTCTTGGTGTCAGTTATCCTGGCTGGTCCCTCCGCGATTACCTCCATAGCGACTTCAGCTTCTGCTCCCAGCCACACCCATCTGAGGCTCATCCTCGGAGCTCCGCCCTCGGACCTCGCATCTTTATGAGTCTTGGCCCAGCGGTACTTGTTTTTATTCCAGTATCCACGCTTGATATGAGCATGTTTGGCCACAATGAAAAGAAATGAGCATAAAGTCAAAGAACATAAGCCTGTCGAGCTGAAAACAGCGCTGCTGGTCCCGCCTCTTTTCAACATGGCGGTACGCAGTTGGACGAAAAAACAGACTCCAAAAGCTTTGTACAAACCTGGTGGGTCACGTGACCATCAATTACTGTCACATGGTTACCCAGGAGAGCTCACCTATGACTTTGGGTCATTTCATTTGGTTACAAACCTTTCCGAGCGAGATCAAGACCAGTCGAGTGGATCTAATGTTCTCAGATAGGAGAAGGGTGACGAACAAAAAAATAGAAAAAAAAAGTGTTTTCATGCAGAAGATGAAACGGCTGCAATGGGACGTCATCCAAAGACACAAAATGAAAAACACATTTATTTTTATTTTTTTTATAACTGAATGATTCCTTATGAAACTAACATCTGTTCAGCCGTTATGATCTGCTGTATGTGTACGTTTACCTTTCAAATCTGAAGCAAAGCAGACGTCTAACCAGCATGTTCCAAACATGATAAAATATCAGGAAGTTACAGTAAAAGCTGAGAGTCCAACTTCTCAAATGTTTATCATCTCTCGTTTCTAGTTTATTCAGAGGGTGAGAAACAAAAGGGTTGAGTTACATTTTTTCAGAGCTTAGCTCAGGTCTTTCGGCAGCCAGACGAGAGTCAATTACCATATTTACATTTCTCCTCGGCTGCATAATAGACCAACAATTACTAATAATAACAATTACGGGAGCTCTGTTTTTGGACAGAAATGAGAACCTTTGTCCGAAACCAGGAACACATAGGAAAAACATCTGCATTCATGCGGCATGAATGACAGGAAAATGAAGTATTTAGACCTAATAAATATTATCCGCCATAAATTATCGAACGAAAAAAACGGGACGTGCGCTGAAATGAAGAAGCAGACTGCTGCTGAGACATCACTTTACCAGGAGAGTCTGCACACACCGTCAACATCTGGTTTTTCAGCTACGGCGCTCAGACCGACTCCCCCCCCTGAGCTTTAACATTTTTTTTTTTTTGCTCATATTTACCTCTTCATTGTTCTGGAACTTCCTCCAGAATGTCTGCTTGCCGTTTAGGAGAAAATGATTAAGATTTAGCACGGGCCCGGGTGATAAGCTGCCTTTATCCTCCTTCCGACCTGTTCATTTGTGAAATCTTTAGCTGTGATGACAGCAGAGGCCCCGAACCTGTTGTTCGCTCATAAAAACCTTTATATTATACAGTTTTACCGTCCAAATCTGCTTTGCTGCAACTCATTAGCCGCATGGCAACCAGCAGAAAGGGCACGCTGGATCGAATTAAGGGGAGTTTTATTCTAAGAAAGCATGACTCCAGTTTTCCATAATTGCTCTTTATGAAATAGGTGAAGGTGGGATTTTTTTTTTTTTTTTTTTTTTTTTGCTTTGAATGAAACCACAGCAGCGATCTGATTAAGCGGAGGAAGAATGTGGAACAATACCACACAGTTATTGGCTTTTCGTGGCTTTGCAGCACAGGTTTAAGCGTTTACTTCAAGGATCTACAACATGCTTTTGTGCCTTTGTAATTTAATCGTTTTTCTTGCTGTCAGGAAATATTTGTTTGTAAAGGGAAAAGGGATGAATGCATGAACTACAAAGCTCAGAACCCCTTAGAACGACAGTGTGCCTCATGTCAGATGGTGAAATACTTTGGAAACCGCACCTGAGTGATGACGCATGGACTTCTAAGATGCTCTGAGGTTTCTGGTGTGACTACAAAGGCCGTCCGCCTCTAATATATGTGATGCAAAAAAGGAGCAGCTGTGGTTCAGTAGTCGTCTAAGGTGGTTCAGTCCGCGGACCTCTGCACAGTTGTGTCCTTCAAGCAATAAAGTGAATCCCACATTTCCCCAGATAAGTATGAAAAGAACTGGACAAGGAAGTCACCAGTACGTTTTCTGAGGAGAGGTTGACGTTGCATTGGCAGGAGCTGACTGCCTAACCCCGGTTAATCCCTAAAGGATCAAACAGGCAGAACAAACAAGCCTGGGAACTGGCTGGAACATCTCCACCAAACCTCAGTCACCATAAATTAGCCATTTTAGCTTAGCTCGTGCCAACTAAAACCTCACCTTTACTCTGATCAAATTAATTCATCCATCCTCGTTTCAGAAGTTTCCCGGAGCTGAAAGGAGGACTGCCAACGGGACCACCACGGTCTTTTGGGCCCTAACCAAGATTTACTACAGTCCGGGTTGGAAACCTGGAAGGGTTGCTTCTGGATCCTGGATGGGTGGCCCGTCCAAACCTGCACCTGGCACCACGCTGTCAGACGTTAACAGAAAACAATTCTCCAGGTTCTCCTTGTAAGAACAGAGTTCCTCCTTCGATGCTGAAGTTATCTATTGATTCGACAGAAGGGGGGGAGTAAAGGGCCATTCCACTGTTTTTTAGCCCACCTTAGCTCACTTTAGGCCAGATAACTAGATAACGCAAACCTGGATTAAGTTATCTTTTACATCATAAAAACCAGATTAAACAGTTTGTGCTTCAGAAAACCTTATTCCAGTTTGTGAAAGTACAAAAAAGGCCATCGCCCCTCAGGGAGTTTATATAACAGTTCTTTGGTTTGTGAAACTATTTGTGAAATGCAATGCTTTTTTAAAAAAAAAGAAAGAAAGAAAGGCATTTTTGGCCTCTGCCAGATCAGAAGCCAACTCCAGGTTGGCAGTCTTTGGCCATGAGAAATCAAGCACAAATACCTCAGATATGGATGAGTTTGTTTGGGTTGTTGCCACAGGAAACAGGAAACTAGTACTCTAGATAGATGATATCATATTGTACCAGCCCTGTCTGATGTAACTGGGTCAGGCTGGCCCTGCCGTGGAGTAGCTGTTCCCGCCTTATTCTCAAAACGTTCGAACCTTTGGCATTCATCATGAAGGTGAAACGACGCAGTCATAGAAACGTGTTTTATTTGTAACAAACACTGGTCAACGGTAACTGCTGGGTTCTTCACAGGAGAACAAGATGCCAGAGTAACCGTGTTAATCCTTCAGGTCCAAAGACAGCAACCTCTTATCTGACAACAAAGATTAATCTAATCTTTGGTAGGAAGTTAGAAGTAATTCAGGGATGAAAGTAGTCCAGCTAACTGACTGGTTTCTTCTGGTTCATCTTGTTGACGTTTTTCCACCAGCAGGATGTGGGATATTAGTCAGAAAAAGAGTGATTGCTTATATTTCGCAATATCAAACAATCCTGAGAAAATCCTGTTTTGGTCCTCAAGAGAACTGAGGCTGGGACAGATTTTTTTAAAACTCTGAACACGACCATGTGACCGAGTCTTTCACCTTCCACGGTAGGCGACTCATGTTGACCAGTTGGTAAAAAACACGTCCATCCACCCCCCCCACTTATTCATTCGGCCTCTGGGAGCAGCATCCTGATAAAAGCCTCTCCAGCCACCTCTTCTGACGGGATACGGAGGCGAACAGCTCCCCAGGGAGGCATCCAGAAAAACTCCAGAGGATGTGAATACCATTAAGAAGCAGTGTACACATCCAGGGAGCAGAGTCCTCTGAACTTTTTTACTAGGTGCTTTTGATGTGGTGATGGCACGAGATAAGATCGTAAACGGTTACAGTTTCATCCCGCGAGGACGATGATTCAACGGTTTTCATAACAGTCCATCCAGCCGTTTTGGATCCATTTGGTTCCACGGAGATGTTTCCAATTTCACGGCAAACCCGTCCAGCAGCTGTAAAGATACAAAGTGATGGACGAGCAGTGGACAATGGCATCCAAAAAAAAAAACTATGTAGTTTAGAGAAAATGTCTCACTTCCATCACTTGAACACCAGTTGTTTACTTTTTTTCCATTTGTAGCAGCTGTTTAAAAGTTAAAGACTGTACAAATATGTCTAGCACTGTTGGTTAAATATTTATGCTTTTTTTTCCGGCTTGGATTGGGTTTCCTCATTGATCTTGGTGAGCAATTAGAACAATCCCTGCTTTGTTTGGTGGGTTCCAGCAGTTCTCCAACAGCCTGCAGTCAATAAATCAGATTTCCCTCCTCTGCTCTCCTGAAGGCTTTGCACCGAGCCTCCATCCTCGCCGTGGATCAAAAGTATTAAATAATAACAGTCTATAATTCAGGACATGTTGACAGCCTCTCAGTTGTTCATTTCTCTCCCGTTGATACCTCTAAAACTAACATTTCTGCTCATTAGAGCCTCCATTTGGCCGTGGTGTCACCAGATCTGTTAAAATTAAGGGAAGTCCACTGTTTTTTGAACATATATTATTTTAAATCTTTCGGAGCACAACTGGTAACACTATATACGCGAACATGGGATCTGTGGTTTCCGGATCAGAAACTCGGTCTCACCTCTTGGCCGACCTGGCGAAGACTCAAAACATCACACGTCTGGAGGCGTTTCCAAGCCGAGCAGCTCCACGCCTTCGCAGAGGGCGGACGCGTGGTCCGCTGCAGAACCGGGCTTCGACTCGGAGAAAGGAGGGCTCGTAAATCTGAGCAGCACAGCCGTTGGTGATGACTTATGCCTGAGAGCTGTTAAGGCACCAAATTGGCCTTTGAGGTTGGATAAAGCTGCGGCTTCTTTTCTTTTTTTTTTTTTTTTTTTTCATGCCTCTGCCATGGTGACCAAAACCTTTGAATAATATTTATAAAAGAACACCAGGCTTCTGTTTGAAAAGTTGGCATCGACTTCTGTCGCAGGTTTAAAGAGAGAAACCTGCCACACCGCCGGTGGGGAGGTATTCACATTTTAAATTTCTGTGAGAAGGGTTTGTTAATTTGTTGTTTTTATGACTACATCAGAAATGCAGAAAAGTGCAGTTCTTTAACTGACCACCAGGGGCAGGTGGTCAGTTAGTCTCCATTCACACCCCCATGTTAAAGAAGAAAATCTACAGCTCGACTTCATTTCACATCCATGACAACTTACTGAAGGGCGTTTCTTTGGGGGGGGAGGGGTGTTTAGTTGTTTTTTTTTTCTCTGACAGCTACATTACAGTCTTTGATGTCAATGACTAGCTTCTTAGCATTTTTGGTGACTTTGACAGCTGTGAATAAAGACCAAAGAGAGCACAGTCACTTTTATTTTTGCTTCACTTTTAAAAGGAACGATAGGTCAGTAGATATACAGATATCTTCATCATTCAACCAGTTACATCAAGGTGGACTTGAGAATGAAATAATGCTGCTGCTGTTGGCTTCGTTGGGTCGTGGAGCGTCACTCTGGACCGGAAACACGTGACGTCCACTTCACGGAGAACCTTTCCCCGATATGTTGCACCAACCTAACGTAAAGCCGTAGAAAAGTTGACGTGGGATTTTAATAAATCACTTCTGGTCTTCATCAGTAGACAGAACAGCATGCGTAGTTTATTCCGGCTATCTTCTCCTGGGAGACAAAACATCTACTCCCTCAGGAGCTTCAAGGACTCTTAATATGCAGCAGAAGCAACAACAGCCCGAGACAATATTTTCCTTTTGGTTTTCTCCTATCTTTGTTTTTCTCTATTGCTTAAGCCTGTTGTGCTCTCCTGTTTCCGAGGCCACATTACCATCATCATCTGAAGCTGGCTGTGCGGCCCCCTTGCATGCGAAGGGATTAAACTTCATGAAAACCGAATGTTCTCTGGTCCACAGATCCTCTTGCCCAGCTGGGCCGAGGCCAGGCTAGCAGCAGATGTTCGCGGTGGAGCCCGCCTTGAGCGGTAGCAACGTCATAAGACATTTATATTACAACTAAAAATGTGACCTTTTTCATCAGATGTTTCAATTTCGAGCAGATGTGCTTTGCTTTCAATTCTGCAAAATATTCAAAAAACATTTTTTTTTGCGTAAACAGTTTTTTTAATTTGTGGTAACAGGGGCTACCCGACTAGCCGGGAATACGACATGTATCCGGGGCTTGGCAGACGCGCGACTCCAGTTATTCCAGTTAAGGGACACAGGACCACCACTTGCCTCATGGTCAGAGTTGATCTGTTCCTTGCCAAATTGACGGGAACGTCGCCAGGAATTTCTTTAGAGCTCTTCCCTGTTTTGTCCTTGCTCTCGCACGAAATCGGCACCTTTTGAATCAGTGGGAGTTTGCATAGTCGCTTCAAAACCAGGAAGTTTATAGTTTAGAAATCTAGACGGGCCACCTGTAAATTTGAGTTTGCTTTTCAGGTCTGTCCAGCTACCACCCGTCAGAGCTCATTAACTATGTCCCAAAGTCTTGGGGTCCCAATCACATCTTCGTAGAGAGTCTCTGGGTGGGCTTAACAGTGACGACAGAGCTGCGACGTGGTAGCCTGAACGGCTGCCACTGAAGAACCAGCTTTGGCATCAACTGTTAAAGAGGTTGTCATCTGTATCATCCCCTGAATACATCCTCTACCCCTCAGAAATACTTCGAGGTTGCTTTCGTTTTTCGAAGACATTGGTTGGCTGTTTGAGCATACCTGTTGTTCTCAACTTCTGCTCACAAAAGGAGCAACAATTGTTGGATTTAATGTGTTTTATTTTGCTGTCTCTTTAAATCACTTTTTGCCGAAATAACATCAAAAAGCGATTTAAAAACCACCTTAAATATGCCACCTACAGTAGTTATGTTTTTTTTTTTTTAACATCAAGCTTGGCGTTGAAATCAGTCAATACAGGCAGGAGACTCTTGAATCAAGTCCAGTGAACCAGCCTCTGAAATTCAGGGTTTGATTCCCACTCCTTTCTGAACTTTTGAGTGTACGGCAGACTATGATGAGCTGGCCAGATGAGACGTTTCGCTGATGTCACGATAGACGCTCACAAATACTTTGGACGAGGTGAGGAAGTAACTGAGGCTGTGAGCGGTGATTTATTTTAGACAAAGAAAATTTTACATTCACATCCCACCCAGGATCAGTCAGCAGCAGCTACGCGCATGCACGATTTGCATGTGCGAAGCATGGAGGGGTGAAGATCTTAGCTGACTGCAGTTGCAGACTGGGCCAACAGCTTTTGGATGGGGGACGACCAACTGTAGCTACGCGTTGAAATACGCGCTTTCACGTCAAAGTCTCCAATAACACCTAGAAAAAGTAGCCAAATTTGTCGCGAGTTGCTTTTTTTTTTAAAAGCCACTGGAGGGGTCTGAATACTCGCTAAATAGAGCAGCGAAGTCTCTAAGTTGGCAGCTTTGCTCTGCCGTAGACGTCTCCTTGTTCGTAGCACTGATTGGTTGTAGCGCCGACCAGCTGCATAGAGAGACAGTTGAGAAGCAACCGCTGGTATTGGGAGGGACAATGGATCGTTTTCGGACCCTAAATCTGTCCACATATGACTCTGATCTATCAGGCTGGACGTTTACTAATCCAGCGGTGAGCAGTAAAGACCAGTTTCAACCAGTGCTGCCATCTAGTGGAAACCATTTTTCTGGTACTTAAGTTTGCTGTTTTGTTTCCAAAATCATTATGTAGATATTCCTTATATTTAGGATTTGACTGTATTATAAATCATCTGCTCCTCCTGACTGTCAAAGGTCTAATAATGTGTGCTCACCAAGTGGAAAGTTCGTATGTCCCGGGTTTCTGCTGCTCTTGTTGGGCCCAGCTTTAACTTTTTTGCAAGAACTTGAATAAACATGTCTCTCTAAATACCTATAAACTAGTCAACTCATTAAAAAGAGAACGTGGCTCCACGGTGACGTAACGATCATTTCATAAACAAAGCTCCTTCAGTAACGGTCCGGCTGTTGGGAGATAAACTTCTGCCGGAGCGTCCGAAACAGCTCGTCTCATCCGCTCGCTAGCTTACAACACGCAGCGGTTTCCCTTCGAGTCTTTTAAAAGCTTCACGGCTGGTTTCCGCCTCATCTGTGGCTGCGCTTGAATCCCGAGCGCCGTAAGGGATCTCTGACCCAGCTGCTTTGAAAGGTTACATTTTTACCCTGTAAATGCCACATGAATCCCACGCCAGATCAATCACCTAACTAATGGTACCAGAATCCTTCGAGATCACATGTTTGCGCTCTCCGTACCCTTCATATGTCATGTCAAGGCGAGGCAGCAGCCACAGGCCATGGATTGTAAATTTTTACCACCGCACTCTTAATGGTCACTTGAGTAGAGAGCAAATTGCAGCGTTACGCTTTATTAATGGCGCGCTCCATCAGGAATAAATCAGACCTTGGTAGATTAACATACTCGCAACCGTCTAGAGCCCATTAATCTTCCTTTGATCGTGATCATCAGTCGACAAAACTTAAAGAGTCCGCGTGTGTTCACAACCTCATAAACCAGATGTGTACACAGCGGTCCACAAAGCAAGAGGATTGTTACCCTGAAGGTACGCGTACATCCACTCAGCTTTCTAAATCTTCCCGCTCTTCACTCTCACTTTCCCTAAATGCCATTTCTGGTACATTAGTGGGTCCAAATGACTGAACGCTGAAATTACAGCTGCCGTACAGCGAGTAACTGGAGAGGTCATTAAGGGGGACGGAAAACTGAAAACACACACACAAGGTCTGGTGATATTTAGGCCAGAACACTGGCGGAAAACCAATCAGGCCCTCCCGCCGGCAGAATCTGAACGTCGGTGAACATCAGGGTGCACTCAAGAGTCCATTTATCATTCGACGTTGGAGTGTCTGTATTAACATAAACTCTCAGAAAGTGGTTCAACAGCGGCTGAAGAGGCGGCTGGAGGAGCTACGGAGGCCGCGGTGAATCACTAAATGTCTCCACTTTGATTCAGATCTCTTTAGCACGCTGAAAAAATAATTTATTTACTCATTATTTTAGACCATAATAATGGATTTGATTTATAAAAAAAAAGAAAAAAAAACACACACAAAACAGACAAAAACAGTTTTGATATGTATGATTAGAATCGATGCTAAAAAAAAATAATTAAAATAAAATTGAAAAAAAAGTACGACATTGTCATAGCTTTATATTCTTATAATCACATTTGTATGTGATGAGACTTTAAAGTCAGCATTTTTATAAAATGTCATTAATAAAAATGAATAAATAAAAAATAAAATAGCTGCAAATCTTTCACATTATACTGTAATGTAAAATAATTAAAGCATTAATAATCCAGTTTGACTGAAGTATACTGAAAATAAATCATGACAAAAACTTGGCAATTTACGTGTTTAAGAAAAAAAGGATCACTGTTTGATTTAGGTTTGATTTAGCATTTGGGTGCAGTTATATGACCCAAATGCAAAGCCACTACACTCTCCGTTCCCAAAGCACCTTACAAATGTAGGTTCCAAATGTTCACACAGAGTTTGGAAAGAAAGCTTTTAAATATGCTGCTCCATCCTCTTGGAATAATTTTCAAATGGACATGAAACTGACTGAACTCATTACTCTGGGTGAATTTAAGTCAGCACTGCGGGAAAAGAGTTCCCTTGATGGGTGTAATTGTTTTAATTGATTTATTCTAACGGGGCTGATTGTTTGTTGATTTGTTTTTTCTGATGTCTTTTTAACCAACTGTTGCCAGGTCTCTTGAAAAAGAGATTTTAATCTCAATGAGACTCTTACCTGGTTAAATAAAGGATATAAATAAATAAATAAAATTTGTATGATTAGGACAGATGTTGGTTGAAAATAAATAAATAATTAATAATACAAACTAAAAAAGACATTTTCTCTTTTGTTAAAGGGACATTAATGTAACTGTGTTGAAGGTGCATGAAAGGGTTAAACAACAATCATAATGTGGCTTTATTTTGTTGTTTTTAATTATTATTTTTTACGTAACCGCAGTGCTAATGAACTGCTCTCATTCTCAGAGAATCTGTGGAGGCTTGACGCTTGACTTCATGTATTTTTTCCTGTCGTCGAGCTGCCAACATCGTGGTCGACCGTTTATGACTGCTGGTGGTCTCTTCGTCCCGCCAAGAGCCAGTAAATCGAGAAAGTGTGTGTAAGCTGCGTGATTTAATGCAGAAGTCCTCAAAACCCCGCGTGCAAGGACAATAGCTTTTCACTGGAAGCTGTGAAAACAAAAGCATGTCCCCGAGCCGCAGGGTGTTTACATCGTCGTCAGAGCTCAGATTTGTAGCTTTGAGCCTGACGATGCACAGACCAGCGATGGTTTCCCTTTTAAAAGCTTCCAATCAGCTCCATGTGGATGGAAAATGGTCCCATTCCTTCAGATTTATGCAGTTGTCCTGTGTGGTCCGGTCCGACGGGCTTGGCGCCGGGCCCACGTTGCATTGACCAGAACCCCCCCAAAGACGACCGAGATGTGCTTGAAGTGGGTGCAGAGGTAAACGGGTTCTGACAACGCTCAACGTAAACAGATTCATCGCGGAGTGTTCTCAACCTCGAGGTTGTCCAGGAAAGTCTGACTGTGTGTGTGTGTGTGTGCGCTCATTTCCACTCATGATATAATCACACACATTTACAGCTGGAAATGGGACCTCATTTGTGGTACCCCACCCCCCATCCTTGATGCTGCGATGGAACCGATGGTGGCTGCACGCTTGGATGTCCTAAAAAGGGACTTGCTTTGAAAATAAACTGGCTTATTTTATGACTTCGAGCATATATTTAGGAATTTGAAGTAACTAAGCGAACTCAAAAACACAACCAACAGTTAAGATGTAAATTAGACGCCCTTAAAACCAGTATGACCAGTACTGAAAAGATGTGGTTGAAAGAGGAGCTTTTTTTTGCCAAAATGCATTTTGTCAGAACCTCAGGGTACAAAGTCAGTTATTGATGAACGATATCAAAGTTTGGTTAGAAGAATGAACGTTGTGTATTCGACTCTGCTGAGTCCCTCATAATCCAGCAGTTTATAGATCCAGCAATACCCCAACGTGGTCGTTTCTCATATGACTTCCAGCTTCTCACATCCTTTTGGCTCATTCTTCATGGTTTAAGCTCAAAGTTGCGTGGCACACACCCTCCTAAGGTTTGGATCTTGACCCAGTCGCTCAAAAGCCTCAGCTTTTTGCTTTTCGGCTCTTTCAGTGTAGATTTGCTGCAGCGTTTGGGATCGCCACATGACCCAGTTTTAGACCGAGCATCATTCGTCGGACAGATGGTCCTCTAAGGTACTCGTACAAAAGGGGAGCTGATGGTCAACTCAGCGATACACGATCCGCATGTCCTGCGGTCTGGGCTGTTTCTTCTTCTCAGACAGAAGAGGCTTTCTCCTGGCAACCCCTCCAAACAAACCGTACTCGTTCCGTCTTCCATTAATCGTGTCGTCATGGACCTTAACGTTTCAAGCATGTTCGGCGAGGCCCGAGGGCTCTGAGATGTAGCTCTTGGAATACGAAGAACTGCCAATGGTTTTTATTTGTTTGCAATTTTCTCCTCACTGAACTCCAGCTTGCTTGGAGATAAGTTTGCTTATAACCCTTTCCAGGCCATGTTCAGCAACTGCTTCTCTTAGCGGCAGTGACACGTCTGAATGCTCCGGCCCGGGAAAACATCAGCTTTTATAGAGGTGTGCACACCTGCCCGTGGTCAGTTCATCAAGAGCTGTTGACTGGCAGCACCTGGGTTCAACCCAGTTAACCTTTAACTTAAAAGTTACCTGTTACACCTACAATCAAAGTTACAAGATGGACTAGGAAAGTTAACTGCAAGTTGTGTTGATGACATAAACGTACTCAGATGCAGAACCTGATGGCATGACGTGACGTAAATTCTGGCTGCCGCGTAAAGCGACCTAGCTCGGATGGCGCCCGCTCACTTAAATTCAATTTTGCTCGCCTGACAAAAAAGGGGCAGAAGAGGTTTTGGCGATACTGTGAGGGGGCTGTAGGAAGAAGACCGGAGCGCAGGAGCAGCTGGGAGGATCACCTGGTAAACTAGAAAAGCACTTAGAGAGCGCAGACCTCCGCTAAGCAACAGTCCTCCCCATATAGCGATTTACAGAGTGCATAAAAAATCCGCGTTCTGGATCAGATCCGGATCAGCCTTTGAAATTTGATAGAGGTTCCCATTGTCAATCCCTGAGTGAAATTTCATGAGTTTTGGGCAATAATTAACAGAGATATTGAGAAACAAAATTTTTGGCCCCATTTACCGCAATGTTATCGAAAATTTGAAAGTGATCCAAACCAGGATTTCTTCCAGATCACACACAAAATGAAATCAGTTATTCCTTTTCACATTTCTGACAACTCCTAAAAAAATTTCATCAAAATCCATCCATAACTTTTTGAGTTATCTTGAACACAGACAAACAAACAAACAAACAGATAAACGCCGGCAAAAACATAACCTCCTTGGCGGAGATAATTACAAAATGGCTACGTTGCACTCATGAGCCAAACTCAAGGCGCTGCAGCGCTGGAGCCACAAATGCACGGGAACGGGAAGTAACAAAGCAGCAAAACGACAAGAACAGAATGAGACAGGAAACACAGGGGTACACCTGGTACTGGACACAGCTGTCCACAAGGCAAAAGACGCCAAATCCCACCGATCATCGCGCTTTGAGCTCCTGTGCTGTGTTGATCTTCCTGAAAATGGTTCAGGTCCAAATCTGCAGACTCCCACTCACAGGGCTTAAAGTATTCCGGCACCGTGCCGGATCTCTGGCGTTTGACTATGATTCAGAAAAAACATACACAAGTACGTCATCTCTGAGTGGTCTTGAACACATCATCTGAGGTGAGCCGTTGTTTGAATGGAGACAACAAGTGGTATAGAGGAAAGACGGTTAGCCGTTTGGGTACCAGAAGCTAAGGAACCCTGGTACCTGTTTTTGTGTGTTGTGCTCCAAGAAGCTAGTCTATGCAGCTAGCGGCAAAAAAAAAGCTCTTCACCCTCCACGAAGGAGGCGCCGGCCACAAAGCAGCTGCCTGCGCGCTCCAACACACAAGCCGTTACCCGGGAGCAACAGCGACAGCGGACGTTAGCGGTCACCAATGACTCATCAATTTGTGACTTGAAAATACGTTTGTGCTCGTTTATTGCGGAACTTATTTATCATTTACGATCGCTCAACCGCTCGTACATCTGTTTTAAAAAAAGAAGTAGCGGTTGATAAAAACGCTTTAAAAAGAGTTCAAGAAACATCCGTGTTTTATGTAAAGCACCTTGAATTGTCTATACAATGTGCTCTACAACTAAACTTGCCTCGTCTGTCTGATCAGCTCAAAGGATGGATGTTTTTTTCTGAATGTTGATGAAGCAACCACCCAAAACATGGAAAAATACTGAATGTAATGGTTCACTTTTTTGATGATGACGCATCCAGAGGAATAACATCTAATAACATAATAACTGCCTCTGCAAATGTGTTTAAGAGGAGTCAAAACCAAATGGAATGTATTTCCTTTAACTTAATTTACCATTAATTTTGAACAAAAATGATAGGAATGTTGCAATTTATGTTTTTTTTGTACAAATTCCCCTTTACTGAATTAAAAGGTTGTTAAATGAATCAGATTAATCGGCTTGACTGAGTTTCACATGTTTTCACTTATAACTTAATAACCTTTACTTTCTAGAATTCACATTTAAATTGTAGGTCATCTTGTATATTACCAAGCACAATGTCAAAAAGTTGCCAATAATGTGTACACGTTGGATCCGTAAAAAAGTTCAGGCTCAGGATTTTTCCTTTCTTTAACCTACTTCGAAATTCATGATGCAAACAACGTAAAAACAAATTCAGAGGGTATTGGAGAGTGTGATCACCATCTTTAAGAAAGGCGTGACTGGCTGCGTCAAATCCAGCCTGTTTCGTCAGGCCTGAAGGATCCACCACGGACCTGGAGGTGGTTCAGCAGGTTTCTGGACTTTCACCCAGCAGCATCTGGGTTTGACTTGCATCACTGAGGATTACTGGCTAGAAAGACAGAACTAGTCACCTCACTTCCTGTCATGAAATGTCATAACAGAAACAGTTAAATAGAGACAATCTGATGTAATTTTAGGATCAAGGAAGAAAAAGAAGAAAGAACCCTTTAATGCATCCACTTCAAATGGATAAATCCAAAAACTATATTTAAAAAGTGCTTTCCAACTGCAATCTTAGTTTTAAAAAAAAAATCCCACACAAACTATATAAAAGACTGTTATGAGGGAACCGATGAGCCATCACTCATCACTTTCCTGAACATTGCAGAGACGGGTGATTTTGGCCGACCGTTTTATTCGCTGTTGCAGGGAACCGTTAAATTTGAAAACTTTTTTCCGTGATTGCTTCTCTGCTTTTAATCACAATCAAATAAAGCTTCTTGCGGTGGACCAGATTTTCTGAAACACATTTCTGGCAGCCCTCGCGGGCGTGTTCGGGCACAGGCCGGCGAATAATCAAGCAGCTAATAGCACGACTTCCCCCCGCGCGTAGCACGGATCTTCAAGCTCGGTCGCATCAGAGCGATTGTCGATATCGGCGTGATGTTCGTTTTCCCCTTTGGCCTGGTTGCTATCGCCCACGCATGGCCCGGATGTTCGTGGTTCGAGAATACATTTGTGTCTGATCTCTCTGTTTTCCTGATCGTCCTCCACGACTGAGGATGAAACGGGGTCACGTGTGACGGGGAAGGAGGCCGTCCAACTCATACAAAAGTCAGAGATGTTCGCAGGAACTGGAATTGCCTCTCGTCTAGAAAAAAAGCCGCGTCTCTGTGGCAACCGCCATCCCGATAACACAAACAGGCCTCCGTTCCCTGGGCCAGGCAAATAAAAAGGCGAGACCGGAGAGAATGTTTTCCCAGGCGGCGGGCTGTGGAGAGTCCCTGCGGTGGGCTCTCATCACGTGGGAACTCACTGAAGAGGTCTGTGAAACGGTACCGGAGCAACAGCTGGGGCTAGATCCCGTCAGTGCCCCCTACTCCTTTTTTTGTTTTTTCTCATTTTGTGGTTTTTATTTCATCCATCCACAGCAGATTTGCACTCAGACTGGAATGCGGCGCAGATGTTTTGACTTCTTACGTGCAGAAAAATATCAGATAACCTTCAAAGCCACTGGCAGCTCGCAGCTGCAAAAATCAGTAGTTTCTAGACGTTTTCCTGTTTTATCGCGGCCTTGTTTTACCGCTCAGAGCGCAAAACAAAGCATCCTCGTCTCGGTGGCGTGTCGGGTTAGCCACAGCTCTCTCTCGTCCGTCCGTCTACCTGTCATCTCCGCTCATTGACATTCCAGTCATCGCTCATCCTCCTCCACAGGCGGCTACAAAGCACTTGCGGTATTTTTTTATTTATTTTATTTTTTTTGTGCAGCGCCCCTCCTCTCTTGTTTTCCATCCCAGACTGGCAGCTGCACACTGGGTCTCATTGTGCTCGGAGGCCTCGCCCGTCAGACGGAAATGAAACAATGAGGGAAGCTGCTCTGACGTCAGCCGGGCCGGGCCGGGCCCTTGAATACGGACAGACACCCTCATTGATGAAAATGCACCATACAGCATTTTTGAAGGGCATTTAAGCCAAAAAAATAAATAAAAATGAAAAAAAAAAAATTGATTGGAGCAAAAATGCACAGAACGAATGCTTTTAGCTGAGCTGCTTTCTTAAGCATGAGGTCGTTGTTTTTGTATCTAGATAAGAGTTAGGTGGAGTTAGCCGTGGCAGCTCCTGCATTCACAGACATGAAATCACTTGTATTTCAGGAAATCCCAACAGACCAGCCTCTCAGCCAGTTTTTGGAATTAAAATCACCTCACATAAAGTGTATTTTTCTCTTTAAACCAGTCCTTCTCAAATAATGGGACGTGACCCGTTGGGGGGGGCGCAGTGAGATGTCGGGGGGGCACGTGTGACCCTGAGGGACATCCTTTATATAATATCTAATATCTAATATAATATCTAATATCGTGCAATTTTCTATTTTTCTTTTCACGCTTTCTTTATTTATGCCATATTTATTTATTATAATTGGTCCCTGTAAAATATCCACTGCTCCATCTCATGTAAGGTATAAAAGATCAACCGCTTCACCTCATATTTATCAAAGCGAAATGTGTATATATGTGTATAAATTGTAAATAGCCGGTGTGTAGCTATATATAGCTTATTTTTTTAACAATTTATTTTTTTGAATATTTTTTGAGAGCTATATATACATTTTATATTAATTTTTAGCCTATTTTTTAAAAAGTATTTCTGCAAGCCCTGTTGAAATTTTTACTTTTTTTGTCTGTCCAACTTGTGCTGCTGTTACGAGTAGATTTCCCTGGCGAGGGATTAATAAAGTACTATTCTATTCTATTCTATTCTATTCTATTCTATTCTATTCTATCCTTTTGTTTTTTGCTGTACTGGAATAAAGTGTAGTTAGACATATATTCCAGTAGGGGGCAGTGGCGCTCTCATTGTCACTGTGTGTTCAGGGAGTATTAGCTATATTGTGTCGGCATTTTTTTTGCACGGACGTGCACGCACACAGCACAGAGCAGGAGATATGAGGTGGACAAACCCTCAAGAGACACCACTGAAAAATATTTAACAGGGATGAAAAGAAAGATGGAGAGA
The DNA here is from genome assembly GCA_018398805.1 of Hirundichthys speculiger. Taxonomy (NCBI): domain Eukaryota; kingdom Metazoa; phylum Chordata; class Actinopteri; order Beloniformes; family Exocoetidae; genus Hirundichthys; species Hirundichthys speculiger. The sequence continues at coordinate 367,239 of JAGFBZ010000914.1, read as the reverse complement.
TGGAGATAACGAGACAAACGAAAGTCACCAGAAAGATAAGACGAGGAAATATGACGATGCCTTAATGTTAATAAGGATACAGTGTTATGCAGAGGGTTTACTTATAACAATTTGATACTAATGATACTATTTATAGTCGTGGTGGAGGAGGTGTGTGAGGCACAAAATGTTTCCTTCTTCCTCTGGGGGGCGCAGCAGAGAATAATTGAGAAACGCTGCTTTAAACCAAGATTTCCACAGTCTATTGTTGCCATTTAGTATTCAGAGTTGGCGGGGCTGAAATTAAAGCACATTTATCTAACAAATAACTGGCAGAGAGTAAAACGCAAGTCACTCGAAGTTACTGAGGTGGTTTTTCTGCAGTAAATATCATGTAACCGAAGGTTTCTTAGTTTTAGCAGTCAAATGATGTCACAACTTCCGGGTTACAAGCCTTCTGCCATTTTGTGGGTCAAGAGATCCATTCGCAAACACGGTATGCAGGCAGTGTGTATGCGTAGAGAGTGTTGGGGCTCCTGCACACTTGAGGAAATAGGAAGTAGATATTCACACCATTCTTTCACCACAGAGATTAATCTCATGAACTTACATTCTGCACTCAACCAAGATTTATGGGGCTGAAATCACCATCAAAATCGCTAAAATGCCACATACGTGTGTCGTTCGAGGATGCAAGAACAGATCAGATCCATCAGTGAAACGAGGTTTCTGCAGATTCCCTAAAATTCAAATGCATGAAGGATGAAAGGCCGGAAGAACTCAGCAGACGCCTGTTAGAAACGTGGTTTGAAACACAAAGATCCCATTCCAGTGGATTATTCTCAAGTGTATTCTGACCATTTTGTCAAAGGAAAGACTCATCATTTTACGTTTCTCAAATCAAATCTGGAAATATTAGCATAGACGGACATCACTCGTTTCTCCTGATACGATGAACGGTAGTGACTCCAGACTCAATTAAACATGCAGGCCTTGACTAAATGCTTTGAGGAAACATTTTGGGGAGAATTTAGGAACGATTGTCATGTCTCAAATAGAGAAATGGATTTCGTGTCCTGTTAACCAAATCACATCCTTCACCCAGCTGCACACAGACTGATCATAAACCCTTAAAGATGTGTAACTGTAGCCTCGTCTTTTAGATCACGTGGCCAGTCCTTTTTGGTTGCCTCGTACGGGTCGATTTTCTCCACGTGACAAGATCTCGATTGGGCATTTCCACGCAATGAAAAACTTCTGAAGACGAGCGTTGGCGACTTGTGAACAACTTGTGCACGACTGCACTAGAACGAATGAATGACGGGAGCTGCACTGTGAAGGTTGACGTGCACAGTAGCGATGGCGGGTCACCGTATGTCTGTCGTCTCTTCCTCCTGATGTCTTTGCTGATTTTTGTCACCGGTGTCTCTCTGTCTCACCTGCTCTTGTGACGACATATTATACCGCCTTTCTCTCTGTCAGGCTTTCTCTGTTGCACTTTTCCTTTCACGATGCACCAAACGTTTTTCATTTTTGAAAAGTCATGCCTGTTGGCGCCCAGTCTCTTCTTCACGTGCTTTTGTAACAACTTGTTCCACGTGTGCGTTGATTTTTTTTAGCTTGTTCCCGCTTCGACGTGTGCGTCAGCTCATGGAGTAACGGCTGCACAGCTGGAGTTAGCCAATGAAGTTAAACACGGAGGCGGGACATATTCAAAGCATGCGGCTTATTTGTGTAGCGAGAAGGAAGAAATTTGATCGTTTTTTTTTTGGTTATGATGAAGAAACGTTAAACACCATCCTGCATTTATTGGCGCAAAGCAGCAGCGTGAATCCAGCTTAATGGATGCAGAAGGCAGTTAGCATCGTGTACGGCTTTTCCCGAGAAAGACATTGTCACTGCCACTGCATGTAATAGGAACACAGCTTTGCAGACAGGTAAACTCCTCAACAAGGTGCCAGGTGTGTATCTTCTTTATTTTGATGTATCCTTCATATTGTTGACAGAGTAAAAACTATAAACAGAAACAGTATTTGTAAATTTATAGCTCAATCTACTCATGAAATTACCTAAGTCTAAACTCATGTAAGCCATAAATGTCTTCAAAATGATAAATCTGTAAAAGTTATTACATTCTGCTGATCTTTATGTTACAAACATACTCACAACTGAATGCTCTCTGTGCTGTTAACAAAGCCAGGATGGATGAGGATTATTTTACAAAACAGAGAGATTTTCAGCCATGTACCGTACACCTGGCAACGCTGGTAATAGCTTGCAATCTTTTTCTAACAAAATGTAAAACATTGAACACAGAGCTTCAAATGCAACAGCGCCACTGCTGGTTGGGAAGTATAACTGCTGGCACACTGGTGTTTGTTAACCATGTAACACTGTAACACTGTCCTGTAAATGCAGTGCCACGTGAGGGCCTGGCTTTGACAGGCATCTAATACAAATTTTTGGATTTGTCCCAATGCGCACAGAGATTTCTCCAGATTTTATGTTCTTTATACCCGGACACGTTACCGACCTGTTGTCAATGGATCTACTTTGCAAGATCTTTTGTGATCCCAGGTGTTTCTTTTCAGACCCACTTACTTCACATCCCAACCAATCTTTGGCTGCCATCTGATTCAAAATGAGCTAATATATTTTTTTAAGGAAACTTTAAAACATCTCACTTGGTCTTACAGGATCTTAAAGTCATTGCATTCTGCTTTTGGAGTTATATATTTTTGTCAAACTGATTTAAATAGATGAACTATTAGTGGATTAAAAACTGGAGTGTTTCTTTAAGACAGTAGATTAGAAAAAAAGAAAAAAAAATGATTACACCGCCAGCTTTCCTTTCACAACACCCACCCTGGCGATCATGCTGCATGCATAATATATTAATATACATGAAGGAAACTTGTGATAAATACAAGAAAAACAGGAAAAGGTGACAAAAGAGAGGAAATACAACTCAGGATAGATGTGATGATGAGATGTGGAGCGGTCCGTGTTATCGGTTTCACAGCTGCTTCCTGTCGATCTCCAAGGCGTGGCTGGACGTTACGTAACGGTGATAAACGCACGCGGGCGCGTTTTCACGAGGTGTCTGTTTGGTGCGTGTGTTCGTGTGTTGCAGCGAGGACGGACAGGAAGGTCTGAAGAGGCTCAAACAAAACAGTTCATCCGGAGACTCGGCAGCATCCAGTCAGTATCAAACACAGCTCTGCCTCTGTTTTCCTGATCATCCTCTCCCTCCGCGCTGCTTTTCTTCAGCTTTGGCAGTCCTGAGAAAGGACAGTAGAAGGCTGCGCTGTTGCTCTTGGATTTGAAACAGAAGATGCTGTCACCGTGTTCCCCGTTAACTTATCTGTGTTGTGTTTGGAGGCGCGAAAAAGGAGGGCGAGCCAAAGCTAATTTTTATCCCTGCTGTCTCTGCCAATTACCCCTGTCGTTAAGGGCGAGATAACCTGATACCAGACCCAGGCAGCTGGCTTCTCCAGGTTACTGATATCAGTGAAAAGTTGACTTCCCTTTAACGAAGGCGTGATAAAAAAATCCCTTCACCGTGGGTCGGATGGCCCCTGAGGGGCCGGTGGGAGAAAGGGAAGGTCTTGGCTTCGGGCCTGGACGGTGGCAGCCCGTCTCACGTCTCTGGTTCTGTTTGAAACAGGAGACGGCCCACCTGCGCTGGGACATTGTTCACGTAGCGTAGCGCTGGGGGGCAGTAATGGAGAAACTGCCTTGGACTGAAGGTCCTGGGGTTCAGCTTCTCTGCTGTTATTACAGTGACTTGATCCGGGGGGGGCCGCGGGGAGGACGTCACGGACGGTAACAGATAACCGCCACGTTAGACGAGTAAAGACGGAGCTCCGCTGCGTTTGTAGCGGTTGGAGAGCAGTCAGGGCCGGTGGAGGGATGTGGATACAGATGGCGCTGCAGGAGTGATGGAGGAGGATGAGGCTTATAAAGCCCCAGACGCCTCTCACAGATACAGAGGATCTGATATCACCAGGCCGAGTGGAAAACCCTGAAAACGGCCCTGCTGCGAGTCTCGGGCGTGAACGCGTCCCATCGGACGGTTCCTTTGACTAAAGTCTTAACTCTGTTTTAGTTCTTCCATCTCCTGCCGGTAGCAGATGGCTCAGCTCACCAGCTGTTTAAAAATTTGTCGTCATTGGTTTGTTTCACGATTTCAGGAAAAGAAAAGAGGAATAAACTGAAGTTTGAATTAAATCTCAGCTTTCTGTACATCAAAGCCGACTTTTAAAGCTTGAAAGGCCGGCCGGAGAAGGTAAAGAGGGAATCCTGGGAGATTCGTTCCCGTTTCCGTCAAAGCGACATCGACTCCTTCCCGGTATGACTACTGACCACTTTGGTGAAGCTCTCAGACATCTGGTAGATGTGTTGAGTCCGCTGAAGTATGCACGATCTATTTGGGGAATACGATGGAGGAAATATAGTTTTATGATGTGAGGCAAACTCTTACTCCCTCACCGAAGAAGAAAGAGTCCAGAATTAAAAAGGAACGAGGCAGAGAGGTATCGTTTTAGTGGAAAAGCAGTCATGAAAGCAGACATTGCCATACGTGAGAGCTCCTCTCAGGCTCGACCGTCTGGTACAGCAGTAAGTTGGCTCAACCTGTTCAGGGCGCGTTATGTTTTCAGGCACGAAAAAGGGGCGAGTTAAAGCGCCGTCCTTCCCAATCACCCTGTCAAGTTAGCGTAAGATAACCTGAAACAGGTTAAAACAGGTTACTGAAGTTCCCCGTAAAGGCTTCAAATCCCCTCATCGTGGGTTGGATGGGCCCCGAGGGACCAGATGTTCGACTAAAACCCTTGTCATTTTAATAAAATTAACAAGATTACCTCATCTGTACAGTTAAAATATCTTATCTGTGGACTTTCGGCTCTTTCATGGCCTCTTTTTTTTTATTGAGCAGTGATGTCATCGCCAACTGAGGACACCTCTGACGTTTTCATGTCAATGGACAGCAAAACACAAAATAAACACTCACTTGAGACAATATTTATTCAAAAAACATCATTCCACTACAGAATTTGGTGGCGTGAAAGTTATGAATACTTAGACTTTGACTGTCCTTTAAAAGTCCACTTGTTTCCGCAGCGTTAAGAAAAAAATGATGTCATTTTCCTCTGTTGTAATTAGAGGTACCAGTGGTGTCATAAAAAAGTGTCAGGGGTTATTTAAACTCTTCAGAACGCCTCTTTTCTAATGAAGCGGGACACATAATTAGTGACGCTTGACTTTTAGAGCAGTTCTTGGTGCAAATTGAGCAACTCGGATGGGAATGCCGAAGCATTGTAACAGCTGGGTGGAGCGTGGGCGACGAGTCAGAGTGCTTTAGTCAAAGCTAAAGTAAAGATATGTCATTTATATATTGCTTTTTTTTTTTCTTTTCATTGGAGGAGCTGGCACTACATTTGAGTCCAGCCAGTCCACATTCAAATATACTTCCTCCTACAACAGTGGTCCCCAACCTTTTTGCAACACTTGACAATTTTACCCCGGACCGTGGAGGGGAAGGGGCTTCCTCGATACTCGTTACATTACAGCAATAACATAGCACAAGTATAACATCAAAGTCTCTGGTAACATCATCTGTACCCATTAAGAAAAAAAAAAAAAAAACTCACGCAGAGCGGGTTTGGTGGTAGAATCACCTGTTGTGATAAATCCATATTTCAGCAGGACTCCTGGTATTGTCTGTTAAAAGTTTTCTTTTTCTTGGAAGTCGTCAGCTGTTCTTCTTTCTCTTCACTGTGAATTTTCTCCTTCACAAGGAAACTTTCCAAACACGTCCGTTTCTTTCTTATTTTGCTAGCTGGGTTAAATTTTGGTGCTCAAGTGACCGAGATGTAACCAAGAGAATCTGATCATTTTTCAAAATAAAAGATTTTTCAAAATAAAAGCTCATTCAGACTCATATAATAAATAAAACTTAAATAGCTAATTTTTTCTTGTGCGGCCCAGTGATCCATGGCCCAGTACCGGTCCGCCGCCCAGAGGTTTGGGACCACTGCCTTACAGAAAACTAGACGGTAGAGAACTAATGACCTCACGCCAAATCAGTGATGCTGATGTTACAAAAACTCTTCTCGGAAAAGTAATATATTAACTTAATGTCCACCAAGAAATATTGTGTGCAAATGAAGCACAACCAACACCATTTCTGTTTTAGCAACAGAGCAACTCTGGAGCCACGGCAGTGAATCTGCCACGCTCGGAAAAATGGGAAGATTTGCAGTTTTTCTGCTGCAAATTTTATCCAGAGGAGGATAATCCGCCACGTGAAAATGAAAAACAGCTCAGAGAGGCTCCCATTCATGATCTTACGGCTGACAGTTGGATTATTGGACGAGACTTACCGTCTTTTGGAAGAATTCGCTCGACTTCCAGTTACCTGAGCGCTCTGTGACATCTGACATCACATGTGTACCTTCAAAAACACCTCACCTCCTCCTAGCTCTTCATTATCCAGCTGACCAGGAGCATCCTGGGTGTTTTTTAGTTTGTATTTGTATTTTTTTCATGCTGGTTTGGTTAGTTGTGCTGCTTCGGGGGATTTCTGCTGGCATTTCTGCCACTTTGTGACATCTGTTATGATGAGTAACCATGACGGCAGGAACACTGTTTACTCGCTGGAGCGAGTGATGGAGCTTTCCGGAGAGCCCGGAGCGAGACTTTAAATCCAGATGAGCTAAAGCGGAGACGTTGAGGGCGAAGGGCAGGAGCAAAACGGAAATCAAGAAGGGGTTGGAAAAAAAGAATTAAAAAGTAAAAACCATAAATTTCCCTTCGACTGTCGGGGTGAATGTGAGATCTGACGAGCTCGGAGCACAGAGGGAATACGTTTATGAGACACATTTACAGGAACATATTCTGGATTCTGCTACACATAGTTCAGTGGTCGTCTGTTCATTTCCAGGTAGGTCAGAAACCCCCCCAGCTCTCTCAGCTCTGATGTTAAGAGTCTGTGACGCTTCAGTGTCTGAAATACTGAAATACTGAAATTTATCACCTGGAGATTCAGTGAGGTGAGAGCAGATGACGGATGGTGACAGGTGGACTGGACGTTCATCCATCACCACAAATAAAAGCAGTCCGTTAGCTGCCTGTCGTGGCTCGATGACATCACTGCTTACCTGAGCGGCCCAGTGACTTTGGCACCAAATAGCTGCAGAGCAACATCCATTTAACGCCTTTTTATATTAACGAACAAGTAAGAAGTTGCATCGACTGCCCCTGTTCTCAGCCCAAAAAGGGGCAGAGAGTGACGTCATAGTACCCAGATATGTTGTTCTGAGTGTCCTGGCCCCTTTCACATCACGGTCCCTGGTCCCTGTGGTCACGGGTCTGTCTTTCCTGTGACACGTATTCAGCAGTTGCTAATTTAGTTATTAACTTCTATATTGAATTTTTTTGAATTGAATTGAATTGAATTTATTTAAAACAAACATGCACATAAAAAAACATAAACAAATAGTAACATCTTCATATACACATAAGCTGGAAAAAGGAGTAGCAAGAAGTGCACACTTTTTCTTAGTTCCTACACCTTTATAACTCTATGAATTTACACCATCGCCATTGCTATATCTACACAATATCTATATAAATACAGTCCACATAAACACTACGTAAACACGCCTATCATAGAAAATACAATAAATTATATAAATCTATATAAATATACACTATATAAACTATATATATATATATGCCATATACATAAAAATATACAACATATATTACATAACTACAACTATCCCTCCCAACATACATAAATATTCATATAAATATCTAAACATATCTTAAGCAAGTATAATATACCATTTTCCCCTATTTTATCTATTTATCACACTCCTCGTTAACCAATTTCTTCTTCCATATACCTATTTATAATTAATTTTTTGTATCTCCTTTTAAACAGATTTATGTTAGTACTTTGTTTCATTTCCTGCTCCAAACTGTTCCACAGTTCGATATGCACATGCTTTTTCATTGTTGTTCTTACTTTACGTTTTCTAAAATTCAGTTCTCCCCTTAGATTATAGCCTCCTTCTCTCTCTGTGAAACATTCCTCTGAGAGAGAGAGAGAGAGAAATTATACATCATCATATCATTTCCTTTTGGTTATTAACAGGTTATTACTGAACTGAATTGTGAGTATGTTTTACTTTTTAGACAGTAAAACAGATTTTCAGTGGGAAAATCTGGGTCTAAGGGATTATTTTGTAGAGGATGAAATGTGCATTGATCTTGCAGTGAAACATTTTTACTGAACAGGAAGAGACTCCCACACGAGTCCTGCGTGTCTAATTTCCCCTGCAACAACTGGCTTTATTTGTCTCCTTATCCAAATGCTCACTGACTCCATCGATGCCAATATCTGTTTTGTATCCAGGCAACCGGGCCGCTCAGTTTCCAGGGCGCTGTCCCGCGCAGCGGAAATGACTGAAACGAGTTGTCGTTTTGATTTCTGTGACTCAAACAGCGACGTGTGCTCCAGTCGAGCAGCAGAAGCAGCAATGCAGCCGCACCTGAATGACGACGAAACTCTTTAAGTGATGAGCTCAGACTGAAACCAGAGTCATTCCTGTCAATCATCACCTGATGTGACCTGAGGCCTTCAAGTCATTTCATTACCAGCAGTTGTTCTCCCTCCTGGTTTCCAGAACATTTAACACAGAGGTGTCAGACTCATTTTCACTGAGGGCCACATCAGCATCATGGTGGCCCTCGAAGGGCCAGATTGACAGCATGAATGGAACAAAATGCAATGTAAATCAAAATAAATTAAACTACACCTTATTATAATGTTAAATAACAGTTTCTGTATTTATTATGTATTTAAGTTTCAAACATTTAAGTCAATGGTAAACATCAGTGAGAGTATCCATTACCTTGGTTTCAGAAGCGGAAGCGGCTCTGTTTTTCTTGGAGGCTAAATTTAGCATACTTAGCTCCGTGTTTGTTGTCAAAATGCAGACGTAGATTAAACTCTTCCACGACTTGAGATAAAAACTTGTAATTGTTTTCCCATCGTTCATGGAACTGCCTTCCTTGTGCATCAATTTTTCTTTTCTTGGACATGTTGGGGTTAATTTGTAATGACGAAATGCATGATGGGAGATGTAGTTTATTGTCAATATGCGCTTTAAAGTGGTGTAAGCTTATTTTAAGTCTTAAAATATTGTTTGAAAATTTAAGCTAATAATGCCCAAGCTCTTAAGGGCCACATAAAATGACGTGGCGGGCCACATTTGGCCCGCGGGCCTTGAGTTTGACACATGTGACTTAACACGTCATTTTCACTGCAAGCTTATCTCGTTCTCACAAGAACAGTAACAACTAACAATAAGAAATACGTGTAAAGTTCTCCGTAGGCTCGTCTTAATCACAGCTTCGCCATAGCTATGCTGCTATAGGCCTACGCTGCAGGGGGACGCCAACATGATCTGCTGAGCGGTGTCTCCACCTGCCATTATCCTTGTTTAGGATTTAATATTATAATTTTAGTTAATGATATTTGCTAGGGGGTCATGCTCTGGGTCTCTGTAAAGCTCCTAGAGACAATTGACTTTATAACAGACGCTATACAAGTAAAATTTAATTAAATTGAATTGATAAATAACGTGCACAACAAATGTGTGGACGCTTCTCGTGAGAGGAAATGAGACAAACTCGCACCACGTGTAGCGTTTGTTTATTGCAGTTCGTGAACAGAAAAAGAGTTCAGAATCTGTCAAACAGTTACTGTAGTAACACAGATGAAGTGTTTACCCGAGAACAAAAAAAATACAAATATAAGCTGAACGCAGCAGTGGTTCGACTCTACAAAACAACAAACCCTGCAGTGTCTATTCAAAATAAACAGAGTAACAGTCATATATAACACTAAAAATGCACATTCTCACAGAATGACTTGTCTTTAGTTCTATAAGCTCAACTAGTTAATTCTATAAAGGGAAAAAAAAAAAACATAGCATGTCATCTCTGGGAAAATAACAGCAGGGTTACTTATTTAGAAATAGTCATAAAAATCTTGATCTTGGAGACTCTTACAGCAGACATCGTCTCATTTAATCTCCGCCACGTAAAGGCTAAAAGCACAACGGCTCCAATTTAAAAAGGACCAGAGTTAAAGCAATAAATACGGTTCGCGTAAAGGCCAACCTTCTCGAAACGTCACCCCTCTTGGAAAGACTAAAAAAAATATCATTTTATGCACCAGCTGCTTCCTTTTATTCAGATTCTGACAGGAACCAAATTGTTTGCAATATTCACAAAAAGTACAATTATGAACGTCTTGAGACGCGTTCAGAAATTACCCAACAGTCACCTCAGCGACGATCCTTCCCACCTTTTTCCTAAGACGTCAGGATCTTTGTTTTCGTGTGAGGAACGTCGTTAGCACTGATTTACCGGTGACGTGAACACCTCCGAGGTGCTGTCAGCGAGGAAAACTGCACCTCTGTCTACCCACAGTGCACCTTTCCACACCTGAGAATCCAGACCAATTCTTTTATTTATTTAATTTTAAACCTACCCACAGAGCGTTTAAGAACCTGAGAGACGTGTCCGATCGTGCTTTCGTGGGGTGAAAGATTCGAAGTCTTTATGGTTTTCTCTCGTGTTCCCGCGCGTTCGTCGTGTAAACAAAAGCAGCGGGAACGCCGGAGGAGCTCTGCGCCCCGACTAGACAGTACGCGTTAATGGACGTCTGGGCGGCATCGGTAAATCATTCCGGATCTGATTCAGGGCAGAGACGAGGGGAAGACTTGGGAGAAGCTCTGGAGCAGAAGGCTGACTGTCTGTCAGGTATGAAAGCGCAGGTGGGGGAGTGTTAAAAGAAACAAAACAACTACAAATAATACTGTGATTGATGGTCAGTGTTGTGTGAAGGAGGGGTGAGGCTGCGGGAGGCAAAAGGTTCAAGGCTGGGTCACTGCGCTGGGCTCCTTCTCATAGATGTAGCTGCCCACGCCGCCAGTGTTGACGCCTGGAAAAACCACAGGGACAAGCAGCGGGTCAGAGAGGGGTCACACGGGGGGGGGGGGGGGATAAGACGGGGTACAACATGAACAACGGAGTCTGAAAAGTGTTTCCTGAAAGGTTATAACCTCAAGCTGAGGAAAGCTGCTGTGAAACATGCAGAGTTATGATGAAATGACTCTTGAGAAACACTTCTGTGACTTTCTCTTTCAAGTGTGGCTGATAACTGGGCGGGCCGACAGCGCCCTCTAGCGGTTACCTTTGGGCCCGAACAGGACGGCGTAGCACGGTTTGTGGCAGTAGGGCTTGCCGTCGTGCTGGAGGGAGAAAGCACAGCTGTTAACCACGCGGCAGTGACCGATATGTTAATTAAAAAGGTGAAATGAGGAGGAGTTTCCTCACACAACATAAACAGGAAGCAGTCAGGTCATGCTCAAACCTGATTGGTTCAGAGCACAAGCTGAAAGTCAGGGGAAAATAAGAAGCTCTTTTCTAATTTTCCAACATTTATCTTCTTTTCTAAAATGTATTTCTGTCATTCAGCTCCCTCTCTGATGAGTCTCACGTTCTGTGGAGTCCATCCGTCACCTCGGACCGCAGATGCTCGCAGTGACGGCTTCTGAGCCGTGAGGTGAGCCGCCACGCCGGACTAAACAAAGCCCCGGTGCTACGGCGACTTAACGGCTGCTGAACCTCCTGCCAGCTGCAAAAAGCAAAGTTGGAGTCTGTCCACAAAACCAGAGACTCACCGCAGAGGCTGGTGAGCAACAAAGAAGCCCGACGAGACGGTGACCCGTCGAGGTGCGCTACATCTGAGCGGTGAAACACTCCCACATTGCATTTTAATGAATTTCTCACTTCACCTTTCGACCTAAATGCATCGTTTTCTGACAGACCTTCTGGCCGCCGCATGCGCCAGCAGGCTTGAGGACAGCATTTCCCAGCAGGCCACCTGCGTTAACGCGCATCGAAGGTGTAAACCTGAATACGAGCGGTCCTCACCTCCGCGTGGCTGCCAGCAGATAGAGTCTTGCTGCACCTCTCGCAGCGCAGGCAGGGTCGATGCCAGTCTTTCCCCAGCGACGTCACCTTCTCAGCTGTCGTGACAAACGTTCATACATGCACACAGGCGGACGTGAGACACACCGGCAGAAACACTTTTTAGCGCTTTCACGCTTCTTTCCTGCAACATTTTCCCCTCCCCCTCCCGCTTGTTTCTTCAGAGTGCGGAAGAACTTACCAAAGTACACCTTCTTGTTGCATCGGGGACACATGTTCGCCTCCCCGGAGAAAGTGGTGACGCTGCCGGCTGTGGAAATAACAACACGCATGTTAAAGTAGGAGTCTTTCCTGTGAGGTGTTACATCCAGAGGGCTGGTCAGAGCCAAGCGCTGACCTGCCTTTATGTGCTTTAAGGGAAAATTACCGCGTTAATGGTCTAATCTTGTTAGGTTCGATGGCCGCCAAGTTACAACACTTCGCTCATTTTTTCCTGCAGGAACCAGTGATGAAGTTCGCCAGTAATAACAGGCGGCGTCGGAAGAGAAGGATGTGCGTTTGTGTTTGCGAGCGGCTCCAACGCCAGGTTTTTCACGCAACGAGGCGAGAAGTCTGACGAAGCCGGACCGGGGATTACTAAATATGCAAACTGCAGGCGCGCTCCGCGCTTCACGGACGTGTTATACCTTTACACTCGGTTGTCATAATGTGGGCCGATTGTAGACGGCCCACATCATTGTGAGCCGTCTACAAGCGGGTGACAAACTCCCACGAAGTGAAAGCTGCTCGCTGGGATTTCCCAGGAAACACTCCCCCACCTACCACCTGAGAAAGTCCCCAACAAGCCCCGGAAATCTCTTCTCAAATCACTGTCATCTTGAAAAACGATCAAAAACGTTCAGAAACACCCCAGTGAAGTTGCACATCTGCCACCAGCGCTCTTTGTCGTGTACCTTTTGACGGGGCCTTGGGAGCGTACACCCGCTTCTCTTCAGCTTTGGAGGCCGAATCCACGCCGGTGGAAGGCGCGCTGTTGTTGGCTGGAGCGTCGTACACGTACGAACCCGCTCCTCCGATGTTCACACCTGTAACGGGATGCGTAGGAAAGGTTATCTTTGTTTCCACTTGATGCTGCCGTGTTTTGTTTTCCCACAAATTACAAAATGCACATCAGAAAAGACAGTATGATTTAAAGCCAGTCTATGTAGCAGTACCACCTCTGGCCACAGGGGGGCATGCAGATCTACTGTGTTGACAAAGAGCCACTAACGACCGCTTATTAATGAGTGGGGACGGTATGTCTGTTAATGACGCTTTATGCCTTTAGACGTGCGCATCGTTGTGTTTTACACCCAACGAGGCCCGACGGTTTCAAATCCACTGTGGCGTATGAAAACAAAATCATTAAAACTGTGTGTCCAAATACTTCTGGCCCCAGGCTGGATTCATTTGTAGATAAAGAAATAGACTTCATTTACAAAGCAGCTTGGAAGTTTATATAAATGGGCAATTTTAGGTCTTTATAGAAAAAAGAAGAAGTAAACAAGCCAATTTTGAATTATTTAAGCTACAATCTCACTGAGGAAATAAAACCTCCTAATAAGGCATTTATAACAAAGGTCAGCATAAAAAAAAATATATAAAAAACAGTAGAAAGGGCAAGGAGTAAATATCACATCCAGCTAATATGTCATAACACTGCATATGTTATTTACTGACTATGTTTAACAATATTAAGGGGATAAAAAAAGGCATGCACTTCACCTTTTGGCCCAAAGAGGGCAGCATAGCACGGTTTGTGGCAGTAGGGCCTTCCGTCATGCTGTGGGAAAAAAAAAAGACAGAAATCATGAGGCAGAGATAAAGCAAACTGACTCAACAGACCATCTGATGCAAAAGAGGGAAACTGGGTGTCAAACGGGAAAGAATCGGGCTTTATGACGTCATATTTGGGTGGATTTTTGTGGGAAGCAAAGGTGGAGTGACGGTGTCCAAAAATAGACACTTTTTTCCCCCCCTTTCTCCCTCTCTCCCTCTCTTCCTGTCTCACTGCTGTCTGATGATGATGATGATGATGTCATTGTCGCAGGTTGCCTCGGCACAAAATAGCCTGTTTCAGAGACTTGGTGTGCGCTGTAATCACACCTCACCTCAGTATGAGCTTTGTGTCTGCACGTTTCCCATTAAAAGGGCTGGGGAGGGGGGGGAGGGGGGGGGGGGGGGGGGGGGGTCTAGTCTGCTGATTCTCACAGCGTGCGATCAGCTGGAGGATCAGGGCCCAGAGCCAAGATGGCCACTGGTTCAGAGCCCGATGGCCAAAGATGAGAAAAATCCAGCAAATGCACACGGGAAAGGTGCCAGGCCCTGGGCGGGGTCAAACAAAGAACACAGTACCCACAATCCTCTCTGCTTCGGCCACATGAGCTCCTCTTCCTTAGAAGACAGTGCAGGGAGAGAGAGAGAGAGGGATTGTTCTCACCTTTAATAATGCATTAACTGTGATGGGATCAGCTGCTGTTTCAAGCTTCCTCCATCTTTGAGACCCGTGAAGGGTTTGTCACGCCGTGACGAACCGCTGATGGCTTTCTCAGGACGGGACACGCAGGGCCTCGTTTCTATAGACGTGCAGCTGGACGGCGCCGCTGCGTGAATAGGATGTGAACTGTCGAGATGTAAAGGGACCCTAAAAATGGATTAACCAGCGCTGCTGCGGCCCACTCTCTTCCCAGCAGTCAGCCTCCCACAACTTCATCTCTTTCTCTTCATTTTTTTCTCCCATGAGCTCAGATCTCCGGCCCGTCGCGACCGGTCCGCTGGACCGCAGGTGCGGCGTGAGACACCAGAATGAAAATGGATCAACTGTTCAAAGCCCCCACTTTTTTTTTTTTTTGTCCATCTTTGGCCACATTTTCTTCTTCCTCCTTTCAGGAGGAGTTATTTCAGTTTCTTTTAAACTGGCGTGCGGATCCTAAAAACAGCATCATAGTGTTATGGAAACAGATAGTTTGTCTTTCTTGCGTAATTTGAATTAATTTTAGATTTCAGCGCAGGTTCCCGTTCAGTGTTGATGCTGTTGTGGATACGGCGAGTCAACGGTGGACTGTCAGAGCCGTTCGTCACCCGCCGGCGGTTTACATTTCCAATTCAAGTAGCTTTCAAGTAGCTGAGGATGTTCCACTTTCCATTTTTGCTCTTAAGTGTTTGGATCTCGAAAGGACCTCAACCAGCGAGAGTGCGAACACGCACGGCCGTGAGGATTTGTAGGTGCTAACTGGGTCCAGATGTCTCGATGGTGGGCGGCGGCGGCGACAGGATGACTCGGAGCTGTGAGGAAGACTGTCCTCGTGATGAATAAAGGGGTAATCTTTTCGGGGGTCAACGGTCGTTTTACAGAAGCAGCCAAAATTACAGTCGAGTTGGCAGCTCTCTGCATACCGGGTCTAAGAAGACAAAAAGCCTCACAGAAATCCAGTTAAGTCTCCTCCTTTTTTTTTTTTTTTTTTAAATGAAATGCCTCTCAGCTTCATTTTGTTTCCATGACGATGATCAAGCAAAAGTCTTTTTTTTCCCCTCCTACTCGGGCCCATGACGTGGCGCTGCAGCCCAGACCGGGGCGGGGTTTGGACGGCGTCCATGTAGCGGAGACGGAAGGGGGGAAGGAGGAGGGGGGACGGCGGGCTTCAGAGAGATTGTGCGACTGCATTACTGTAATCACGCAGAGATTAAACAGCGGACCGGCCGTCCTTTGGGGTCGGCGGGGAAAATTGTTTTTTCGTGTACAGAGAGGGCTGGGATCACAGAGAGAGCGGGAAACGTCCGTGCGTTTGTGGAGACGGACGAACCGGCGGCCGGGGTCACGAGAGGTCGTATCAGGACAGGACGGGATGAGAGATTCCCCCGGGGCGAGGGCGCTGGACAGCCAGCTCTGCAGAGTCAGAGGAATCTATGCTGAGACACGATACTGCAGTTGGTTGTGTAAGAGACGGAAGAGGAAGAGGCTGAAGGGTTGAAGGGGCTGAAACTCCCATGAGGACGCGAAATATTGACCGACGCAACCCGACACACAAAGCGAGGCAGAGGAAGGGTCACGCGCTGAGCGACACCCTGCACACAGCACGCAAAAAAACTGACACGAAAGGGAACTGAAGCTGATATTTGAAACATGTCAGATATGCATCTTCAGGAAGAGCAGGCTGCAGACCTTTGACCCTGAGTGAGCAGTTTCTCTGCATTTGTGTTTTGCAGAGAAAACAACCATCTACAAAAAGACATTTTTAGAAAAAGCCCATGGATTGTATGCTTCGTAATAATTACCCTTTTAATGAAAGACTGCAAAGAGCGCTGTGTTGAAATAAACATAAAAGCGTTGTTAATATTCCAGATTTTTTTCTGCTCAGACAGACTTCAGAATAACTAACTCATAAAAAAAAATTATGGTTTTGATTATTAATCAGTAAAGTGCTTTTCTGCCCATCTTTGTGCGCTGTGGGAGTCTTTCTTCAAATTCTATAATTTAAGCTCGAAGAATAAAAAAATTTTTAGGTAGCAGGAATGTTTTTTCCTGTTTTCTCTTCAGGACAGAAGGTTTTCATGCTTCTCCTGTTATTATTAGGCTGCAGGTTTTACACAAAGCAAAGACGGTTTCTGTTAGGGATGGGCGATTTTATCGATTCTGCGATATATATCAATTTTTTATTTCCCCAGGGAGTATCGATATTTCAGCCGCGGGTACCGATATTCTAAGCTCCCTTCAAAACCTCCAGTTTCCATCTACTTCACCTAGGTCACAGAAAATTACGGAGTCCATTGCCTACTTTATTTGTCAGGATTTGAGACCGTATTCAGTGGTGGAAAACGCCGGCTTTAGGTGCACGGTGAACGCGATGGAGCCCCGCCATCCTGTTGTCTTTTATTCATTTTGTCCAGCATTTGCAAGCTGCCTGTGAGACATATAATGTGTAATTGATGCTTTCAGTTCAATTAATTCAAACAAAGTAATTGGAACACTCACTAGATGTCACCAAAATCACTTTGTCCCGTTAAAATCTTTCAGAAAATGATGTAAATGTATTGTAAGATGAATATCGATATATATCGTACCGTGAGCCAAATATATTATCGTATCGTATCGTATCGCGAGATTAGTGTATCGCTACAGCCCTAGTTTCTGTTTTAAGTGTCAATTTACTTCCTGATATCTAGAATTTCTCTGGATGTTTTTACTATCCACTCAACAAAAGCACGGATCAATAAACCTCAGCATTTTAGTTACAGTTGATTTAAAGCAGCATAAAGGAAAATTTGCAGTTTTTAGCTCAGTGGGTCCCCCTATAGGCATGGAGGCTCACATACCTCTAAGATTTAGTTGTAATAAGTTCATTTTGTCTTCACTCATCAATTATATCACAGACAAAGATGTTTTAGGTTGTTTATTTACCTGACACGTTTCAGGTTTCATCCATCAGCTGATAAATGACGCGTCACACAAACACCGGTGACACTCTGATGAAGGCGGAAGTACGCGCCGAAACATGTCAGGTAAATAAACAACCTAAAATGTCTTTGTTGTGATAAAAGAACAATTTAACTAGCTCTAAGATTTACTCTTCATTTCCCTCTTGCTCTTTCACTTTCTCATTTCCTCTCCTGTTCCTACTCTGACTCTCCGGTCTCCTCTGCCATGATGTCTGAGAGCTGCTCTAATCATCGTTGACATGCGACACAGCGCTGTGAAGTGCTACACGGCCATCAGAGCAGATGACCAGGACGGAGGACGTCCAATGTGACTTTGGATGGTTTTTGCTGATAGCAGGGATGGAAGAACCCAGACAACGGCAGCTACTACAAAACTGATATTATGACATGAAAAAAAAAAAATTATTTGTGGCGCTTTAAAACAAAACACTTGGTGCAGAAGTTAAAGATCGTGTGTTAAAGGAGGCGTTACGCCCTGCTGTTCCTTGCATCGGGTCTCACTGACCTCAGCGTGGCCCCCGGCGTTCAGAAGCTTGTTACAGCGGTCACATTTGAGACACAGTTTGTGCCAGTCCTTTCCCAGCGATGACACCTTTTCAGCTGAAACACAAGAGACACACAGAGAGAAAGAAGAACGGGGATGAATGTAAACACTCACATAAAGAAGCATTTATACAGATTACTGGGCGCCTTCATTGTTTCGGCCACTTGAGGACGATTGTGTCACAGTTTGCTGTGAAATCAGACTCCGCGGAGAGGAATGACGTCCCTCATCGCTTCACTGGCAACAATAATGATTAGTTTGTGCTGTGTTGTCTCTGATGGAAATCCTGTCACCGTGCCAACTGGATGACAGTTTTCTGGGGGGTGGGGGGCGTTGGGAATGCCTGCGTACCACTCAAGACGCTGTGATGATGTCACAGCAGGATCAACAGAGAGTGAGAGTCCAGCTGGGTTGTAGGGGGATGTGGGGGGGGTCCTTATCTAACCCAGATCCTTTGTGTTACCATCCCCCAGTTTACAGTAGACCCACCCAGCTCCAGACCGCCCCTCAGCCACATTTCCGTCCCTTTTTTCTCCCGCCGTTAAAAAGTGACCGCCCCCCCAGACAGACGAGGGCCCTTAATTGTACACTTTCCAATAATAAATCACCACCGCCTCCATTGCCTCCAGACAATGGGCCCCAAGGAGTCGTACGGGCAGCAGAGGAAACACCTTCTCTTATCAAGGAAGGGCAAAAATAGCCGGATGCCGGATCCCTGTTTCCTTTATCCCCCCGACTCAAAGAACAGACAAACAGCTCCGCACATGTATGTGACACGCTTGCACATGTAAAGACGATTACTTCCCCCCCACCTTCGTGTTTCCACAACCTGTAAAAGTGCGGTGACGTTCGTCTGAAACAAATTAAAATCACATACTTGAAATTCTCGAGATGGCGTAGTACATACGGACAGAACTGTATCAAAAGTACCAAACAAATCTACGTAGAATCATATCACACTTCCTCATTTAGAAATAAACTGATTTTCAGAAAAGTTAGCAGTTAAGAGATTAAGATTAAGTCTGTCTTCGATGACAATATGCTGCTTTGTGTGGGCTGCACGTCTCCTATGACTTTCTCAGCAGCTTCGCTATATTTTTGCACGTTTGATCGAATCAACTTGCCTCTTTTGGTAATCGCGTTAAATTTGATTTGACTCGATGGGAATTAAGGAAATGATGTTACAGGCATCGAGTGGAAAATTCCTCCCAGGGTTGCCGAGGGATATGTGCCCGTTCCCTGCTGAGGTTTCTGTTCGCTCTCCAGTTTCAGTGTCAGCGCTTCCTGTCAATTACAGCGCCGGCACTCATGGGTAACAGCAAGGCTGTGGAGGAGAGGTCGGGATGGGGGTGCGAGGTGAGGGGGGACTCCTATCAGTGCAGAGGAATGCTGACACAGAAAAGGCAAAAGTGCTGGGAAGGTTAAATCACAATTAAAGACGCTGTTATTTTGGATCAAAAGCCCACAGTAAATCATTGTGAAATCAATAGTTTGCTTCTCCATTAGAAGATGAGCTCAGAACCTCAAGAGACAACTTACACCACCTTCCACCAGCTGTTTAAATGCTTTTTACATCTAATTTCATTTGCTCTAAAAGTTTAACCGTTTTTTCAGGTGGCACAGTCCAGCTTTCTTAATTCAAATTTCCTGTTACATTAATAATATCATTTTGACAAATGCCTTAATTAGCCTCAGGTTTTACACTTGGGCTGGCTGTGGATCAGTGGGTAGAGTTGCATGTCCACTCACTGGCAGGTCGGGATACGGATCCCCAGTCTCGTCACATGGATCTCGAGACTTGTCACATCCATACCTAGACTCGTCACGTCTATCCCTAGTCTCGTCACGTCCATCCCTAGTCTCGTCACGTAGATCCTAGACTTGTCACGTGGATCCTAGACTTGTCACGTTTATCCCTAGTCTTGTCACGTGGATCCCTAGTCTCGTCACATGGATCCTAGACTCATCATGTGGATCCCTAGTTTCGTCACGTCCATCCCTAGTCTCATCACGTTAATCCTAGACTTGTCATGTGGATCCCTAGTCTCATCACGTTGATCCTAGACTAGTCACATCCATCCCTAGTCTCGTCACGTCCATCCATAGTCTCGTCATGTGTATCCCTAGACTCGTCACGTGGATCCTAGACTCGTCACGTGGATCCTAGACTTGTCATGTGGATCCCTAGTCTCGTCACGTGGATCCCTAGTCTCGTCACGTGGATCCCTAGTCTCATCACATGGATCCTAGACTCGTCACGTCCATCCCTAGTCTCGTCACGTGGATCCTAGACTCGTCATGTGGATACCTAGTCTCGTCACGTCCATCCCTAGTCTCGTCACGTGGATCCCTAGTCTCGTCACGTGGATCCTAGACTCGTCATGTGGATACCTAGTCTCGTCACGTCCATCCCTAGTCTCGTCACGTGGATCCCTAGTCTCGTCACGTGGATCCTAGAATCGTCATGTGGATCCCTAGTCTCATCACATGGATCCTAGGCTTGTCACGTGGATCCCTAGACTCGTCACATGGATCCTAGGCTTGTCACATGGATCCCTAGTCTCGTCACGTGGATCCTAGACTTGTCACGTGGATCCCTAGTCTCGTCAAGTCCATCCCTAGTCTCGTCACATGGATCCTAGACATGTCACGTGGATCCCTAGTATCGTCACATGGATCCTAGGCTTGTCACGTGGATCCCTAGTCTCGTCACGTGTCCTTGGATAGGACGGTCCCCACTGTATGCTCACTGGGGTCCAGGACTAAAAACCAGATGTGCCTTATAGAGTGAATATATAATTCAAACATTTTGTGGGAATGGGTAAATGAAGGACACATTGTAAAATGATATGTAGAACCCGGATAAGGTCCTCAGATTATACTGAAGTTGCTTCAGTATAATCTGAGGACCTTAACCCATGTATTTACCAATCCAGTAAATACATCGGTTAAACATCGGTTTAAACAACGGCACGAGCCATTTCATCTGCAGCAAAGTTTTACCTTGATTATCTCCACATATAGATCTATGGTGCATTCAGTTTTACTTCTTACTGATTTCTAAAATAATTAATCTGTGCTATCAAAAAAAAAACAAAAAAAACAACAACAAAAAACTTTAAATGACTTGAGTTTGCCACCACGAAGGGCAGTTATGTTTCTTCTGTCTTTTCCACCTAGTTTAGGCCAGTTTCTCTGTTTGCACTATCTTTTAATTTAATCTTTTCATTGCAAAGCAAGGAAATAAGATGGAAATCCCCCGATCCTGGACATAGTCAGGATTGGTTCCTCCAAGACTTTAGACTTTAAGGAGCTACAGGTGAAGGTGGTGGTCTGCAGGGTCAAAGCAGAAACCCACAACCACAGTGTTGAAACACATAAATGAACAACAGCTTATAGACATGTTAACGAGATTACAAACTGGATTTTTATCCAACAGGGAATTTAAATATCAACATGGCAGTTTATCAATAACTGACAACAGTTCACAAACAACATGCCAGACACAATCAAGACAAACATCTATATCAAGGAATTTTATGGCTCCAAAATCTTTTCACTTCTGATACCTTTAAAGTGATCAAAATGAAATATTGATAAAGTGAGAACAGGAACACTACCAGTGCGTCATTAATGGTGTGCATTTAGTCAGGGATTAAAGAAAGTAGACGGATATAAAAAGCCGTCACTCTGACATCTGTTTGTCTTAATTCTCTGCATGTGGCCGTCCACAGTTCAACAACCCCCCACTTTTAAAGGACAGTTGTCGTGGTACGAAGTGTGAGCTTCACTGTCCACATTATCTGTTGTGTGAGTGGTGGATTGAAGGATTTGGTCCAGATGTTTACACCCCCCTGCTCTGAGCCCGTCTCACTTCTTTATCATCTCCTCCATAGCCCCAACCAGTGAGAGAAATACAGCAAAATTCCATTTACTTTTGCTCATTTTCTTTATATGTAGATGCCAAAAACAGAACCATCTGAAAAGAAATAAATAAATCACATAAATGCTGCATCAACAAGCCAATCACGGCATCCCGAAATAGCAAGTATGTGGGAACAAATGAAAGCAAATGAAATGCCACCACCTCCTTGTCTGTCCCGTAACGACAACAACGTGAGAGTTAATGCAGCCGTTCGAGTAAACAAACAAGCTCCTGTTCAGGGACTCCAGAGCAAAACCACATTTACTTTGTCAACACCGGCGAGGATGTGCCAAATCCTGTCATCCTGTCCGTCTGCTCTCACTCTAAAGCCCACAAATACACACAAAAAAATAATTTAAAAAAGGATTCCTCCTCTGGTGATTGGATGTAAACTCTTTTGGAAAAAAACAGTCACTGGTGGAGAGTAGTACATCAGAGCTGAAAACCATGAATTAAGAATTCCAAGAATCTGAAGCACTTCACTATTTATATCCCTTAAGAGTCCATCGCCTTCCTCTCGATTATGCGGATCTCAAAACTGTCAAGGAGCATGACGAGTCCCAGAAGCAACCGCTCAGTGATCTATTTTTATCCACCAACACGGCGTTACCATGACTACATCTACCTGTCAGTCTCGACAGGTTTGCTCCAGTCAGCAGGGGAGATGGACTCGTCATTCATGGGCTGATAAACACACCGTATAAAAAAGATGGATGCATCCTGCAGGCCTGTGAAACGAAGCCAACGTTGAAGGGTTCTAGCCTGGTCAGACGAACCCGTTATCTCTCATGAACTGGGTCTGCTAGCCCTCCAATTCACAACCATTCACACCCATACAGAACATGCCAAACCAACGGACGCGTAAGCGTGCAATACTTGGACTCTCCGGGGCTTTGCAGGCCCCGGATGAGTCCAGTTATCCCAAAGTAGACGGGCTCACCACTCGCATCGTCGTCAGCGTCGACATTTTCCTTCGCCGAATTCACGGGAATGCAGCCTTGAATTACTTGTGAGGTTCAGCATGTCGACATTCTTCCCCGTTTGGTCCTAAACCTTGCGCGAACTCAGTGCCTTCCGAATCAGTCGGAGTTTTGTATCATTTTTTAAATGGGATAAAATCTTTTGTATCTTCCAAAAGCCTCAAATGCACCAGTGACGAACAGTTTCAACCGGTGCTGCCACCGAGGGTAGGGTTGGCCAACCCTACACTAGTCCTCGAGATCCGCAAACCTGCACGTCCCACCTGGTTCACATGAATGGGTCGGTAAGACTTGTGCAGACCTGGATGACAAGATGATGATGATCCAATAACGTAAATCAGGTGGGACATGCAAGTTTGCGGCTCTCGTTGACTAGGGTTGGCCACCTCTGACCTGGGGGATAATGTGTTCATGGTACTCCGGTAGCCCCTGCTGCAGCAGGGCCGGCTTCATGCGATGACTCTAACCGCAGTGTCCCAAAGCAGCTATTCAAAACAGCATTTTGAATCAAGTTTTACAGCCAAACCGACAAGTCATTCACTGCTGTTCCTCGTCCACTGCGAGTCATTTTGGATGTCTTTTGTTGATACTAGTCTGGTTGTTGCTCAGTCTACGTCACATGCTTCATTTCTCTGATTGGTTGAACGCCTGTCCAATGGCCTCCAGCTTCCTCTGGTACAACCCCCTGGAAATAAAAGATTAATTATTTTTTATTGAAGAGAAAAATGAATCAGGATGGGTGGCGTGGCTACAAGCCTAAAGTTGATTTTATGCAACGATAGTACATGAAGTACTTGTAGGAGTTTATGGGAAGAAATCTTGATTTGTGACCTCTAACCCCTGCTCACACGTACAAGCAGCGTAGGTCTCCATGGACTTTGAATGAAATGATGCCAAGCATTGCCCAACTGAACTGTTGGTTCCAGTGTAGCTTCCATCAAAAGTTAGGGAATTCTCGTCTTGTAACGGTTCAACTTGAGCCAGTCAAATTGTGGCGACACAGCTCGAGCGAGCCAATGAAATCGAACATGGGGGGCGGGACTGTTGAAAGCACGTGGCTTATTTATGTAGCTGACTGGTTGTTTTTGATATGATGAAGGTTCATCACATCAAAGGACCCCTCTTCCCTGTCTTTCCACGTAAGTTTTTAGCCATCATCATTGGTTTCATCTTTGGAGCACCATGTGAATTTGGTAAATTGTCACATTAGGAATAAAAAGAAGAGTATCCTTTGTCGGGATACTTCCTTCTGTTTGAGAAACCATCCATTCCATGGTTTCTTCACGTCTAGTCTAAAATGGCAGTTCCCAAACCAGCAGTGGCAACATTTAAACACTGTTGACAGACTAATCACATGTTCGTATCAAGTGTAACTAGGCCACTGTTTGAAAATGACGCCTTTATAACCCTAATAGATGAAAATGAGATTACTTTGTCTCCACAGAGAACATGGGCCTTTTGGAACAGATTGAAATAATTTTGGGTACAAACACAAAAAGGCTTTAATTTGTGGTGGTTGGTGCTCGGGTAAAATGTTTTATGTGGGGCCGTGTGGGATGATTTTCATTTGGCAAATCTAAGGATTTGAGGGACTTTTCATGTTTATTTAATCAAGATCAGGATTGTGCCTTCAAAGAAGAGAAATAAATAAAAAAAAAAAACACACACAACAGATTTGATATGAAATCCTGACTGACAGAGGATGTACCTGCAGAAATACTGAGCTCCCAGCGAGGAAGAGGCCGCTGCTAAAGGTCATCGCCATAACCATATGATACCTGCACCGCTGTAAGCTGCTTAACTTCATTTGTGAATTCCTGATCTAAGCTCTTTAGCTGGCGGTCATTTTCTCTTATTGACTTGTCAATATGCTGAAAAATCACTGAGACCAGCTGCTGCTGATCTTTCCTCTCACTGATTTAGGCACCCAGACGTCCGACTGCAATCTTTCATGCAGAAACGACCATGTCAAGCACTAAAAATGCATCACTCAATTAACATAATGTTCTTGATATCAGCCCAAAAAAATTTACTGAGAGTCTGAGACGTGTTATTTGTGGATTCAACCAACTTTTTTTTCCCCTGAGAAGTTGTAGTCATGAGACATCTAACGTTAGAGGATAAAAAGAGCAATTCAACATCAAAGAGATGAAGCATCTTTGAACATGAATTACTCAGGATGAAGCTTCGGCTGTAACAGTATCCATTCTGCTCCCAAGGATAAGGGTGCGTCAGAGAACTGTGAGAAGGTAAAAATTAGATTTATCTTGTTTATTCAGTAACAAGATGCACTCATGCTTCCAGACGGTGTTGAGACTGAAAGGCCCAGACGGTTTCTGATCCTGTTAAGGGAGCAGGCCTGCAGCAAATGGTCTCCAAAACACACTGTAATTGGACGGAACATTAAGCAACAGTTAACAAGGAGCCTTTTGAGGGAAAACTTTGAAGCCCCATTTCTCCAAATGACTTAATTACCTCTGCTTGATTGTCAACAGTGACTGAGCGGCCGCGCCAGAGCCCTCACCAGAGATTCACCCCGAGTCGGAAAGAACATTTGTCCTCAGTCTTAATAGATAAACGAGCACAGGATTAGCATTTATAAAGCTGAACTCGTAGCATGCAGCACAGCAGGAAGGGCCTTGAAATCTCATATGGGTGTCCTCTTATCATTCAATAATTCGATCACGGTGCAACGGGCGGAAATGTAATGCATTTGACAAACGGGAGGACAACAGTGCAGCTGTGCTGCAGTTTTGCAGAGTCGGTAACCACCAGCAACAACCAGGGAGACCGTCACCGCAAAATGTTTTACAGACATTTCCATGACTGTAGCACACTAAAATGAAGCACAGAAGTACATAAAGAGCTTACAGATATCACACGCTGACATATAAAAGCGTACAGCTCGTCACAAATTAAATTAAACGCTTCAAGCTGACATCACGTCTCGAATGACGCTCGTGATGCGTCCGGTGTGTGAATATCTCCAAACCATGGCTGGCTGATCTCTGTTCTGTTACACCCTCCAGCAACTTGGACCCATCTGTTCAGCTTTTTCTGCAATAAACCCATCCAAAACACAGTCGGACACAAACACACAGCCCGCCCTGCCTCCGGAAGCAGCAGCTGAGACCGTGTTCGCGTGCCTTTGCCTTCTCCGGTTTTTGTCGCAGCAGCGTGCGAGCTGTACGTCCTAATGAGCGCGCCACACCTGACTGGTCGATTGGGGGGGAAAAAGGAAAGGAAAGGAAGGAAGAAAACCCTGAAATGCAGCCTAACAAGGGGGAAAAAACAAGCTCCCCTTGCTTCCTTGTCTGCATCCTCTGACCATTTGTCTCTCTGGAGCACAAATGCCCTCAAGGACTTGCGAACTTTTTCTCAACTTAAAGACAATGGCCATTCATTTTTACACAAGGGGGGGGCCTTCGGCTTCCACAACGGAAGTGAAGTTTTCATCTGAGAAATATGCCGTGCATTCAACAAACAGTCATGTGGTATTTTTATTGTCTGAGGAGGTGGGGTCAGTTGCAAACTTCAAAACTCGAGACTGATTTCCCTGCATTTGCGGAGGCTTTTAAGTTGCTAGAATTTTGCAGTAAAGCAAACTCAAAGGAGCTGCAGGTCTTCTGACTTACCTGCGATGTTATAACGATGAGTTTTCATCGTGCATGTCATCAGAAACTCAAAAGGTTATAGCAGAGCGTGCTCATGGAATCCATAAGACACGGGATTTGCAAAGGTTACGATGGTACTTCACCAGTTTCAGGGGCTCCATCTTACATCAGGGAAAAGCAGAGGTGGTGGTCCCCAGGGGCCATTCCTACAGGAATCAGACGCTTGACTGAGCTCATGCTAATTTCCCAGAGACATCCTTCCTTGTAAGTGTCTAACCTTTGTCAGTCTGGAGCAAGGATGGAAGGAAGCTTGGTGCAGAGCTACTTCAGAGGCACCAAAGGTCAACTCGATCACTTCAAGCAAGTGTGGCGCTCGCCCACCTCAAAACTGGCTCAGCCACTCCAGGACCTTTAAAATGCTTTAAAACGGAGGCACTCCTTCGTTGCTTGAGTGTTGTGTTTGGGATCACCGTCATGATGGAGGATCCAGCCACGTCCCATCTTCAATGCTCTCCCTGATGGAAGGAGGTTCTGGCTTAATATCTCACGATACACGGCGCCCTGTTCATTCTTCCCTTAACACGGATAAGTCGTCCTGCCACTCTGCAGAAGAACAGCCCCAAAGCATGATGTTTTCCACCCCCATGCTTCACAGTAGGTTTGGCATTCTTGAGCTACAACTCAGGATTCTTCTTCCTCCAAACACGACGAGTTGAGTTTTTACCAAACAGTTCTATTATGGTTTCATCTGATCACATAATCTTCTCCAATTCCACGTCATCCATATATCATATCACATATCATCCATATGCTCTCTGGCAAACTTCAGACGGGCCTGGACATGTGCTGGCTTCACCAGGGGGACACGCCTGCAGGAGTCGGTTCCCTCTGGGCGTAGGGTGTTACTGGAGGTGGCCTTTGTTACTTTGGTCCCAGCTCTATCCGGGTCGGTGCGTGGGACCCCAGATCGGGGGAGATGATCAATGGTCCTATATGTCTTCCTTTTTCTTTACATTGCTCCTACAGTTGATTTATTCACACCAACCTGGTAACCTGTTGCAGATTCACTTTTCCCAGCCTGGTGCAGGTCTACAGTTTTCTTCCTGGTGTCCTTCAATAGTTCTTTGGTTGAGTTTGGAGTCTTGAGTGTTTGAGGCTGTGGACAGGCGTCTTTTATACAGATAACGAGTTCAAACAGCTCCATTAATACAGGTAACAAGTTACAGGTCTGTGAAAGCGAGAAATCTTGCTTTTTTCTGGGTGACCAAATACTTATGTATTCCATAATTTACAAATAAATTCTTTAAAAATCCCACAATGTGATTTCCTGGATTTTTTCCCCCCTTATTTTGTCTCTAATAGCTGACGTGTACCTATGATGAAAATTACAGACCTCTCTCATCTTTCTCAGCAGGAGAACTTTCCCAGTCGGTGGCTGACTAAATACTTTTTTTACCCCACTGTACATGTCCACCATCAGCTAGCTGTGGGTAGACTGAATGCATGTTCACCATGGCAGCGGTGTTAAACATTAAAATTGATTTGTTCTGGGTCACCGTGTCCATGCAGCTCCTCGTGCAGTTCATGGCGGCCGTGCAGGGTTTTGCACCGATGCTTCAGAGCCACTGGGAAACAAATATTTGGACCGTGCTCGCCCTGCGGCTCATGCAACCCCGCAGCTTTGGAGGTCAGCCGTCGCTTGGGCTGAGGTTAGGTTTCCTCCCCAGGCTTTCTCCCTTTGCCACCTCCCTCCCTCCCGCCTCCCTCAACCTCGTGAATCCTGCTGGCTGACGTAAATGGACTGTAGTTAACTCGCATCCTGTCTGGGATGAACAGAGAAGCCACAAGCAGAGCGGCAAGGACGCCGTGTCCCAGCTACGAGGGCTTCAGACAGATCCAGCCTGCCAGAGCAGTGGACCAAAAAGCTTTTGAAAGATGAAGCAGGGGATTATCACTAGAACTTTCCCTACAGATCTAACCTGATGTAATTTGATAATAAACCCACCGAGGGTAAGATATCACATGGGAAAAGGTATAAATTGTTGCAATAATTAAGACTCCTTTAAGTGAAATCATCTGAGTCTTGTAAGGAGCCATAATGAATAAGACAAAGTCGACACGGTGCAGTGGAGAATCTACTCGTTATTTAATGGGTATTTCCATCTGATCAGCTGCAGATATGACTTTACTGTCATATCTATAAACTAGACTCCAGTCTTTCTTTTTGCTAATCAGAAATATGATAAAACTAATATCCTCGCTTATCCATCCTCATAAATAACTCTAGTTAGCAGCACGTTATTAGACCTCTGCTGATATCGGAAATACAGACATTTTCCAGCTCGTTGAAATTTAACTCGAAAATGACACGCTGAATTAAAAATAAGTATATCACAACAACGACAAGGTGCATTTGAATTAGTTTGGAATCAAAATAGAGGCAACACTTTTAGATTACAGCTGAAGTGCAAAATCAAATATAGTTATTATGAGAAATAAAGATGGAAGGCAGAAAAAGTTAATTTGCTGAGTTGAGGGTCTTCATTCAAGGCCATATCTCAGGAACTGCTTGGTTGGTCTCGGTGATTGACACCTCATCCGATATCAATAGTCAGATCGTAAATCCATATCACTTCAGGCATCATCCAATAAAAAACGCTGAAAAGACTGTGTTTCTTGTTATACTTCTCAGTGTACTCCGTTTTGTGAGCTCCTACTGGTAACACTGCTCCTAGCAGCAACAGAAACAATCCAAAGTGATAAAAAATGATTTTGATTTGTCACAGAGACTTGGGATTACATGAATCAAGAGGAGTTTTCCACTGAAATACGATTTACGATGGTGAAACACCAAAGGTATGACAGACTTCAGAGTTAGTGTGTAGAAAGTGAAGTTGTTTTGTGCTCTTCCTTGGCTGCTAGCTTAGCGCTGGACCTTACGTCATCGCAATCTGTGAAGTCCTAGCTCTCAGCTAGCGCCAGACTTCTTTGACCTACCACATTCTTATCTTTTTGTTGTGTTCATTGGTCACCTGGTGTTTGAACTGTTTTATTCAGGTGCAGTTCTTATGCACATAGTCTCAAAGTTTACCTTGTTCCCATTTGTTAGATGTGCTAATAAGGGCTTGGATGATGTCTTTAACTGCTGGCCCAAGTACGGGGGGGGGGGGGGTTAAAACATTATAGGCACTAATGTCATCCTGTGGGAAATATACCAGATTATAATGTTAACATAAAATAGCATCAATACACATCAAAGCACCACATTTTGTAATGGAAAAAACTTAATCTATAAAATGCATGACAAAATAAAGTGCTCTAAATAATTGCATCCTCTTGTAGAAAAAAAAGACACATTAAAAGAAATTCAGTAAACTGAAACTATGGAAATCGATGC
The DNA here is from genome assembly GCA_018398805.1 of Hirundichthys speculiger. NCBI lineage: Eukaryota > Metazoa > Chordata > Actinopteri > Beloniformes > Exocoetidae > Hirundichthys > Hirundichthys speculiger. The sequence continues at coordinate 337,313 of JAGFBZ010000914.1, read as the reverse complement.
AGAAAACAAACTGCATTCATGGCATTTTTAGTTCTTTTTAAACAGATGGTTGATGTTCTTTATCACAGTTTATTTACCAACCCTATTTCTGTTGCACTTTATCAAATTTAGCTTCTTTTGCCGCAATTTTTTTGCTTCCTTTTTTGCAAACATGTTGGATGAACTTCACAGGCGTGCAGCTGGAAAGTCCGAGGAGCCCACGTTTGGATGAACAACCAGCTTTGTTCTTCTGTGCTGTTATGCAACAAGGTTTCACCTGTCTGCAAGGGGCCGGGAATGCAATGGGGGGGGGGGAATGTCAGCACCTAGCTTAATGCCATCTCCATTAGGGGATCATATTTGGGCCTCAAAAAGGCAGAGAAAAAGGCACACGGGAGCTGCCGGGTTATGCAATGTCGCCGAGCAGGAGGCAGAAACTCAAGAAATTATGTTATATAACTGACGAGGCGCTTTCACACAGCCCGCCGGGCAGCCAAGTGGAAAACAGGGCGCACTAATGTTGGTGGAAAAGAGGAGAGGGAGGCAAAACGGGTGTTGTGTGGATGTCATGGGATAAAAAGCGGGATAAAAAAAAAGGAGGTGTGTGGGAAGTAGCGGTCAATATCAACGGGCCGAGAGGGGACGAAGGTACTCCAAAAAGGACAAATGTGCCCAGAAGAAAGAAAGAGCCCTGTGTGAACAGAGATGTCGCTTCTCATTACAATGCATGAAGCATTTTGAGAGTCTGCATTTAAATAAAGGAGAGTCATTTCACCCCATTTCCCTCAGTCCATGTGGACAAAAAAAGACTTCAGGGCCTGGGGCATCACCAAGTACCGTATTTTCCGGACTATAAGCCGCTACTTTTGTCCCACGCTCATATAGAGATACGGCTTTTCTATGAATTTATCTTCAGCCCTCAGGGGGCGCTCTAGCAGGAAGTGCAAAAACCAAAAAAACAAACCAAGTAGTTAAAGGCAATTCTGTTTTTGTTACGTAGCCTATGTTGGCTATGCTACTCTACATTCATTTTGTGAGCATCAATACCTATTATTATTGGACAAACTGATTAATCCAGGTGTGTCTGACCATTGTGGCTACTCGGACAAACCTGGATTTATCAGTTTGTTGGTTCCCCAGTAAATTTCAGGGTTCTGAGTGGACCCACCGCAGAGGTAAGGTTTTAATCGCAGAGCCAGCAGGTCCGCGATCCGGCTCCAAAGCGGATCCGGCACTGAGTGCAAGTGGACTCCGATACGGGTCCATTTCGTGGGTCCGTTCCGGATGTCTTTGCTGTGTGGGGGGGTTTCAGTACACAGGAGGAGTAAAAATCAGTTCAGGCTAGGGATGCACATGGTTAACCGTTTAACCGTTAACCGATAACAGTAACTATAACCGATTAATACTAACGGTCAATTTTGTTTTTAAGCTACGTAATTCAATCAACTCATGGGGGCGTGTCGACAGGTGCAACACGCCTCTGATTGGTCAATTCTACATCCACGTAGAAAAGAGCGCGTCATCGAAAAAATGAGGAAGTACCCACATCTGTACGATTCTGGTTCTCCACACTACAAAGACAGCACATATTCTAGTAATTCATGGAGGGAGATAGAGATGAATGTGGGTCTGGATACGGTCGAGACGGTGAGGAAGTGGAAAAACGCAAGAGATGAGTTTAGTAAGTTTAGCTAGTTTGTGATTGTCGCTCTTGCGTTGTGGCGTGGAATAACATAGGGGAGACCGCGCTAGCATAAATCAAAAGTGACGGCGGCATCTCTGCGACAAGCTGACAGCGACAGATTACCGCGAGACTATACACGGTCGTGTTGTCGTGTCCGCATGCGTCCACGACAACACGCACAACATTGCGGCAGCTAACCCTCCCGGACTTATCGGTTAACGGTTATTAATCGTTAAAGGACGTCGGTTAACGGTCCTAAAAAAAAATCCAAAATGTGCATCCCTAGTTCAGGTATATGAATAAACACTTATGGTACAAAATCTTTTGATGTAAATGTCTTATTTATCAGCCTGGATACCGGCGGCTTATAGTCCGGTGTGGCTTATATGTGACAAAATATATGTTTCGTTTATATTTTAATGGGTGCGGCTTATATTCAGGTGCGGCTTATAGTCCAGAAAATACGGTAAGTGAATGAAAAGGAGAAAGTTACAGGAGAGCACCATTAGCTCCCATTAAGCCCCTGTTTATTCAGTTCGCAGCACAAAGACGCATTGCTCCTGTTCATCTCCCACAGGAATTGGATCGCTGCGCTGAAATCGGTTCTTTGGAGTTCGGGGGGGGCGCCGTGTTTTGCACGGACTCTCTCACGAACCATGAAATTCCACTGGGCCCGCTCACATGTCAGCCGGCGGTCCCCTGTGACATCATCCTCCACAGGAACAGAGACCTTGAGAGCCCAGCGCCGACTCCGGAGTTCAGCTAACCGAACCCTTTACACATGTAACGACCCTGGAAGACGCTAACATTCTTTTAAAGCCAGTACCAAGCAAGGGCTTCTAATTTTATGCTGTTATTTATTTGGGTTTCTAAAAATGAATCTGCATTTTTGGTTGCAGAGACTTCAAGAGAGGAGGAAACGTTTGGCTTCAAGCGCTGATGAAACCGAGAATGTCTCTGCTAAACGAGAAGTTTCCACGCCGGCTGTGGCTCACCGCCGCCCTTTCAAGGAACGTTTGGTTTTTTAGCACGTGTAACGATGAGAGTCAAACGGCGAACGCCTCACGTGCTACGGTGCAACTCCAATAACGGGCGAACCATCTGGAGGGCCAGGTGGGTTGCTGCGGGGGGCGGGCCGATCACGCCGCTACGCAGCCCCCTCCCAAAAACCACCACCGCGGTAAAGAAAAGGGAGAGCAAGACAGGACGGAAAATAGACGGCTTTCTCTACCGAATAACACGTGGCGCAGATTTTCTTTACCGCCTCACATCTACGGAGGCCTTTTCTCACGTCGACAGCACGGCACGCTTGGAAATTTCACCTCAGCTCTGGATTTCTCACATCTCTGAAGCGTCTGAGAGGAGCACGCTTGTAGGTGGGGCCGCTGCCTCCCACCCCAGCCTCCCCCGTCTCCCCCGACTCCCCCGTCATATGCCTCGCAGCCTCCCTTGAAACGACTGAAACTTTAATAACGCCATTAACGCCTCCCCTCACTCCTCCGGGGTTTGGCACATGAGGCATATTTTTTTTGCAGCCGCCGTTCTTCATCCCCATTACTGACTCAATTCGGTCTCGTCTCCACCCAGTAAGACACACCCTGACTCCACTCCAAAATAACTCCACTAGGCTGGACCTTCAGTACGTCACATTCAAAATAATAATAAAAAAAATAACATCACCAAGAAGCTGTGACTCACCCTCTGCAGCGAAACAGGGCTCAGGCATGTAGAAAATCTGCATTAGAAGGACAATAACCCCTTATTTGTAGGAATATTATTCCATCCCAGTGACACCCGGGACCCACTGGATGAGCTGCAGCTGGGATGTTTGCTCCTGTTACGTAAGAGGGCCTGCATCCGCTCACGTAATTGGTTTTGACCCCCATGTGGTGTGAAGTGTAGAAAATTATCACGTCTGACAAAGTGAGTTTTTATCCCTCCTCCTCCTCCTCAACAGCACGTGGCAAAACTGCATGTGCACAATGAATGAGGAGGAGCTGATGCATATGTGGGGAAGATTTCACTTATCTGTAGGTTCGGGATCTGAGCTTCTTTAATCCTCTGCTTAGTGCATCAATCTCTGCACATCTAATACTGTAAATATTTGTCATTGACAATATAAAGTCCAACCTTCCTCCCTAAATGTGGGTCAGTCCTCTCTGACAGAGTAGGTGTTTTTGATATTTCTCAACTTTGTTCACGAGGATGCGTGAGATGCCCACTTCACAGGTTTTTTCTCATCCCACAGACGCAGCTTGATGCTGCTGTGCTCGTCTGCGAGCGGGAAATCTCAGCATATGGCATCTGTGAGCTCCTGGCAAGCGCCTCCATCAGCTCCCCTTTCAGAGCCAACTGCCGGCCTTTGGATGCGCACCAATCTCAACAAATTAAAGACGGCACAGATCTGCGTCTAAATAAGATAAATCATTCATCCAGCCTGCAGAATGGACTCCAGACAGGAGACGTTTCCTTTAATATCAATGCTTTATGTCACTTGAGAGCAAAAATGCACTGGAATATTTGCTTTTGGAGCTTTTGTTTACTTTTTGTTTGTTTATTAACCCCTTTATCTCTCCAGATTTAGGGTTTCCCATCTTGTCCATGTTAATCATTTGCCTTGCCTGCAACTCAGTCTTTAAAAAAAAAAGGCTGATCAAAGCAGTTTTTAAAGGAATGTGAGAAATCCTTAGAAATTGTCATCCTTCCCTATGATTATAGCCACAATTCGGCGCAGAACTTCATTCAAAAAACAGACATTTCTTGCAAACACCTGTGTTAATTTTATGACTCAAAGCTAAGACGTATTCCAGTGTTGAATGAACGGCTGCTTTACATGAATGGACAAAACAGCTGAAGCGTTTATAAATGAAGCGCCGCGGAAAATGTTGAAAAAATAAAAAAAGAAGAAAAAAAATAGATGAGGAGGACGTTTCAGCTAACGCCCCCAAAGTATCTTCAACCAGCACCCCCGTAAACCCGCCATCACTTACCGAAATATACAGTCTTTTCGCACTTGGGGCACTTTGAAGCCATGTCGGGATGTTGCGAGTCGAGTGAAAGTGTTGGGTTTGGTTTATAAGCAGCGGTTTTCTCTCTGCCTCTCCGTCCTCTGGCTCTTCTCTCAACAGCAAGTGTACCGCCGAGGTAGCAGCATCTATTCAGCCAACGGGTCCTCATTTGCATAACTCCGCCCATCACGACAGAGAGGAGAAAAAAAAAAAAGGACGTTCTGACCACTTCACGGGTGCTGGGAACATTTGGGTACTTAACAGAAAACTGGTGACAAAACTCGAGTTTTCATCGAGTTTTGCTTGATTTTGCAAAATCTGATTCCTCCTCAATAACTGTTTTACATAGAGTTCCTTAGCTCAGTAAATACTCAGCAGGTTTCAGCTTTTATCTCTGAGCCAATTCCCACAGCCACACCAACAGCAGCTGGGCTTCAAACTTTCCTTGCGCAATTAAGAGGATAATTGGGTTATAAATGTCTTTTTTTTTTTCAACATCTGAGCAAGTGAACTGATGACAGAACTGAGGCTGGCTGAGGGTGAGGTGCTCTTTTTATTACTTTCTGAAAGTGAAAATCTCCTTTGTAAGTGTGGATTTTCGCAGGTACGCACACGTACCAACTGTCGCTTCAAGGAGAAACAGTCTATAAATCACTTTTAAGGCACTTCATTTGCAGGCGCCCGGCTACATTAAAGAGCCCCCTGAATTTTTATGAGCACCGTTGTTGTCAGCTGGTTCTCTTGGACACAACATGTGCCAGACAAAATTAAAAAAACTGAAGCTGTGGTTTTGCAGTGCAAGGGGATGACCTTTGGAAATAAGGCCTACTGAGTCTCTTTAAATTTTATTTAGGCACATATCTGCTGTTTTGCATATTTTTAGTTTGGAAAGGAATTGATTTTTTTTTTTTGTTTTTTTTTTAACATAATTTGTTTTTTGCCTTTTTTTTATTCTTAGCATTCCAGACACAAGGTATTTTAATTAATTTTTTAATTAAAAAAATTTAATTTTAATTTTAAAAAACGAGACACTTAATGTCAGTTTAGGTTTTCAAACTGGTGTATTTCCATATGTGGTCATTAGGAGCACATTAAAAGCATGAATAGTTCACCATTTTCAATTTTTTCCATGACCTTTAGACTTTTTGCAGTTGAATTCCATGCCTGTACTTGAAAGCAGCATTTTTCTGCATAGGCCAGCCTGGAAGCCAGACAAGGCCAGGCGGGAAATCTTTTGGGCAAGTGGTGAGGCAGGCCACTGGGACGAACGCACTCCCACTTCCCCTTTTCCCCCTCTCTCTCTCTCCCTCTTCCACATAAGGAGTAGGCAACGTTTTGGCTGAAAAACAATGCTCTCTTTCAGTGTGAGTGACTCGTAGGAATTTGTAAGGCAAAGGAAGACGCTGAAACGTGGCTCGGGTGGATCAGCTTTCCTTTTAGAAGGCTGGTTGGCTCCATGACAAATTTGTCCTCCCGAGAGAGAGAGAGACCGGCGGAGCTGAGAAACGGGCCCTGAATCGTTCGCAGCCCAGCATCACATATTAGCTGCTGCACTGACATGATGACAAATTAAAATGGTCAGTGGAAAATAAGTTATTAGTTCATGGAGTCTGCCTCTTACTGAGGTCATGTCTTTCACACATCGGTGCTGCCGTGTCAGTCCGCCTGGTGACACAGACCAGGTCCCGGTCCAGGAACAGCCACCCTGATACTTCCCACATCTGCGTAACAGCTGATAGCAGCCGTCAGCATGCCTGCAACCGCTTCCTCCTTATCTCTGAGTTCACTGTTTTAAAAAGAAGTCAGACTAACGGACAGCATGAGACTCGGCGGGGCTCTTAAGGGCGTCCGAACCGTGCAGGACACAAGTTCATTATCGTCCACCTGCACTTGTTTGCAGCGGCTGCAGGTTTGTTGCCGGTTCAGCTGTTCAAGAGCTGCTGAGAGGAGGTCAAGCTCACCGTTGACTGGGCCGCAGTCAGAAATGAGCAGAAGATTAAAAGTGAAAGGCCAATGTTCTCCAAAATCTTTTGGTTCGCTGAACGCGTGTAATAAAGATAAAGGGGGGGGGGAGAGTGGACGAGCTAATAAAACATTTATATGAGGCCCTGATTTCAGGGACCGGTTCTCCTGACAGGACTTGTGTTCTGAGCGGATTTGATGCATTTGAGGAGCGAGTCACTGCGAAAAGTCTGATAAATGTACATCCCTATGTCCTGCATCCTGCAGCATCACCACACTTGTAGGATGCTCATTTAGCTGATTTATTTCAGATTTAAAAAATCTGTCTGCACCTAAAAGGTGAAAAGTGGCCCTACAAGAAAGCCGTCAGCTAAAATAATCAAAAACTTCTAAGACACTTGTTGATATGGTGCATGTCAGGTGAAGGATCATGACAGATAACAGTTATTAACTCTGTAGAATATACACAATTTTTTTTTTCTCTCATTCCATCAATGGGAAAAAAGACAACACAGGTGACAGATAAAAAGCATTGTTTTTTTCTTTTTTTGTAAAGTCCCCACCTTAAAGAATTGAAACTATCATAAAAGCCAGAAGAAGAAACAAAAAAACACTATTTCTGAGGTTTTTTTTTCACTCTTGATTTTTAAAAAAGGCTTTTGTTTTGAAAAGCCAGCGGTTCAATTAAAAACAACTTTGTGCCATAACTGTGATTTTCTTTCTTTCCCTCGACACATGATAAAACATCACAAATAAAACTGAACGCTGGATCTGAATCTGAATGACCTCAAACCTGAAGATCAGTTCAGCGAGGCGGCGCTTTCATGGTCCTGGGATAGAGATCTAAAAGATGCAAATATATCTTGGACTTTCCTTTGCAAATCCCCAAGTATGACAGAAATCTTCAGATACTGAGCTCTGAAGTTGACTTTCCACTAATGTCCTGAGGGATGCTCCTGTGGTGAAGCAGTTTTTTTTAAGCTTCATGCTGAAACGCCATAAAAACAAGGACATTCATGCTATTTAACTTCAAGTTAAACAACTTTTTAAATGAACTATCCATGTCATTTCTTCTATTTAAAAAAAAGCAATCGACAATCCTCTCATTTACGAGACTGATCAGCATGAAAACAGCTTCAAGAAAACAGTTAATATGCATGAAAATTCCACACTGTAATAATGGAAACTAACTTTATAAATATATATAAAACGAAGACAATAAGATAGTTTTCGTAACATTTATATCTTTATTAACTCCGGAAATACTTACATTTGTAGCTAGCTTTTTTCGGCGCCATCCTTTTCAAAGACGTCTTGGCGAAAATACGCAATGCTTTCTGGGTAGTCCTTACTCTCAAGGGTGGTGCCGGAGAATCTCAATATTGAGGGCGATACAGCCCTCAAACTTGTCCCTCAACTTGACGTTCTGAGAATCGGGACAGTATTGGCACTTAGCGGGAGCGCGCATTTTTGAGATTGAGGGTTGAGATTGAGGGTTAAGGGAGGAATTGGAATTCACCCTTGGGCCTCCAAAGTGAGTGTAAGGGCTATCTTGTGACTTAGAAATGAGACATCACTTGAGTGCAGTTACGTCTTCAGACTGTAGGGGGCGGCCTTATGCCAATGGTCCGTCCGGTCTGTCAAGAAAATGACGACGAAGAAGACGGAGAAGAAGAATAAGAATAAGATAACATATATACATAACGAAGACAATAAGGGTGAATTCCAGTTCCTCCCTAAACCCTTAATCTCAAAAATGCGCGCTCCCGCTAAGTGCAAGTGCTGTCCGATTATAAGAACATCAAAATGAGGGAAAAGTTTGAGGGCTGTATCGCCCTCAAAATTGAGATTCTCCGACACCACCCTTGGGAGTAACGGCTACCCAGAAGGCACTGGGTAATTTAGCCAAGACATCTTCGAAAAGGATGGCGACAAAAAAAGCTAGCTACAAATGTCAGTATCTTCGTAGTTCTTAAAGAACTAAAGAATACGAAACCATCTTATTGTCTTTGTTTGAGACTTTTCTCATGGATTAACATCGTTGTTGCGTAACATTAATTTTTTTACTTTACGATGTTTGCTGCCAGACCGGCGGTCCCGACCGGGCTTCACGTTACTTGTATACCTTGTTGTGTAGCGACGGAGGACTGAATAATGTATCCTCTATTGTTTTATTTGCTAATATTATTTAGAGAATATACGGCGCTCTTTTCAATGTTATCCCTGAGTCATTTCAGGAAATACAGAGACAACACGAGCTCTGATACATTTCAGTCTGAAGACGTAACTGCACTCGAGGGGTGTCCCATTTCTAAGACACAAGATAACCCTTACTTTTACTTTCGAGGGTTAAGATTGAGGGCCAAAAATTGAGGGTTAAGGGTAAGGTTTGAGATTGAGGGGTAAGGGAGGAATTCGAATTGGCCCAAATCTTCCAGATGCGTTATCGATGCTTGTACTTCCTAATCAGGGTCATGTAACTTTAACTTATTCCGGCTGTTTTTGGGCAAAAGGTGAGGAGTCGCCCGTCCATTAAAAGGTCACACGGTCAACTCAGAATCACCATTTAGCCTGACATTCGTGTTTTTGTGCTCTGGGGAGAACATGCAAACCTCACACAGAAAGGCTCCTGCCCACATGTGAATCAGAATCAGAATCAGAATCAACTTTATTGCCAAGTACAATTTTACACATACGAGGAACCTTCAGGAACCTTCTAGCTGTGAGGCAGCAGCGCCGACCGCCAAGCTGCCAATTTGTGAAAAGCCCAAGTTAGAAAAAAAAAGAAAAAACATGACTCTCGTATGCTTCGTTGGGAGCCTGGGTTTGGATTTGATCGGATCAGAGGGAAAGTGCAGCCAAGAGAAGCAAACAGCTCGTCCTCGTCTTCTCAATCACTGCTGTTCTCCGAGTAACGCTCGCTTCACGTGCACGGCAGGGAAACTTTTTCTGGAAGGAGTGTGTTTACGTCTGTAACCTCTGGCAGCTTTTATTCTACCGTGAGGAAGCGGAGCTGCGATCCAGCCAGCAGCAGAGGGGGGGGGTGTTTGTGAATTCCTGCAGAACACCTGTCCCCAAACACCACTCCCCTCTTCTCATATCATACGGGCCCCGCAGCCCAAGGCCGAACAGGTGGCGCTGCTGGCCCCCAGACACTGAAAATCCTGCATTGCTTCCTTCACTTCCTTCCTCCCTCCCTCTCTCTCCCGTCCACATACACGCACATTCAGGCACGACAATCGCACACGACGATCCACGTGACGTGAAGGAGGCCCGCAGAGGCCCCGGCGGGGCCCCGCCTCTCAGGGCGCGAGAAGGAGCCGACCACATGACCTCGGTTGGATTGAGGGGTTCTCGAGGCCCCTATTTAAGACGCATCGTTTAGGAGACCTCAGACAGCTGTGGATTCTCTGAAAACGTGAGCGCGCACACTGCTAGCATGTGCGACGCGCGGCCCATCGGTTGACATTTACATGTTTTTGAGCGAAGAAGAAGAAGAGGATGAATCAGTTATTAAAAAGTTCCCACGTAGCACACAACAAACACAGATGCGAGTGGGCTGATTATTTTTGTGTTTATGTCCTCCAGGAGACGGAGGCAGGACTGAGGACCGAGCAGATGATGAGGTGGAGCTCCTGACGAGGCTGACTGGTCTTTGACAGAGATGCTTCCTGACTGCAGTGACAGCTGGGCCACAGATTTCTCTTTGGCTCTCAAAAATGGGATGTTTTTTGCTTTTTTCTTTTTCTTTCTTGCCCTGATTTAAAGCTGCAGTTCAACAAAGTTAGCAGGAGCTAAACAAGCTTCCCTCAGCTAAGCAGCTGGAGTCACAACACTCCTGGAACTGATCTAATATAATCCAGCAGTCCGACACCGCCGGTCATTTGTGCTCGTTTTGACGTGGTCACGGGGTTTACCTCGGTCGGCCCTTGTTATGTAACGTTCAGGAATTAGAGGGCTGCGTTGCCACAGACCTTGTGCATGTAAAGCCTTTAAATAACAGGCTTCTCCGGTCGTCAACGGGGCGGTTTTGGTCAAAAATTACAGAGGAAGGAGCCGTATTTAAGTTCAAAGTTCATTTACGCCGCTTCGGCGATGCTTCAAGAAGCGCACGTGCACGTCAACATCTTAAAGCTGGGCGTAAAGAGTGACCTCATTTATCTTTATCAGCTTTATCAAGCAATGAAGAGAGAATTTTTTTTTTAAAAAGTTAAGAAATTCAGCTAATTATGATGATCTCATGATAAGAGGTTATAGCTGATATTAGGTTTTTCATGAAGGAACAATGCTAGCTCTGGGGTCTCGTCTACATAAGCACAAGGACTTTTTACAAGCTTTACTGTTTACACCCCCACCCCCCCACCAACCAGATGGCAACATGCAACTTAATTCACTCTGTCACTGTGAGGCTCCAATTCTGCATCTCGCTGCTCTTTTCCTCTTTACGGTGTTTCTTGTGTGGCTGATAATTAAATAGTGATCCCCCCCCCCCGCGAAAATCAAAATCTGCGAACTGGAGCCGGAGCCCCCCGAGCCTAAATAATGTATTTAAATATGTTTAAAAACTGCAAAAAATGAGCGCGGCACTGCAGCAAAACAAGACCAAAGGCTCAACTGTGGTCTTTCTGTTACCTTCACAGCCTCTGGTCTCTGAACCGTAGTAAACAAACTGCTGGTATTGTGCTATTTTTGGCTCGTAATTAGCAGCTAACGCGCTAACAATAACAAAAGAAAAAGTCCGGTTTTCTCTGCATGGAACAGGCACTTTATTCTGGCACTGCAGGAACTTGTAACATCACACAGGTTGTATTGTTGGGCTCCTGTCGGTTAACAGAGAATGTAAATCTATACACGCTGGGCTGCTGTTGATGCTCACTACACTTTTCATCTAACCCCATTTTCGTTCTGCCATCCCACGACACACGCTACATTACCCATAAGGCCACCTTCTTAAAGGGACCAGGCTGGCTCACAGCATTTCTTCGCTGTGAGAGAACGCGCACAACATCCTGTGATGTTTCCGTGATTTTTTTCTTGATTTTTTTATTTATATATTTCTGAAAAATCCGCGAATAGCTAAAACCCGCAGAACTTAAAGCGCATGAATTGGCGAGGGATCACTGCACATCATAATGAGCGTGGTGGGTCGGTCGTCTCGCCTCACAGCTCGTGGGTCCCAGGTCCAAATGTCGGTCCAGGACCTTTCCGTGCTGGAATGTCCTCCCCCTGCTTCGTGTGGGTGCTCCAGCTTTTTAGCGTACGTATGCATGGACTGGTACACCTGAGCCGGGACGGGCTCCAGCAGAACCCCCGTGACCCTGAATGGGAAGGAGCGGGAACAGTCGATGGACGGATGGGAAACCAAAACATGGGCCTTGTTGTGCCAGAGCCGCGTGAATGAGACCTGACGATGCACTCGAACGAAGCAAAAATAATGATTTGGGTAAACTCTCCACGCACGGTATGCCCGGTTGTTCATGTGTTTTTGATTTAGACGGCCAGCGCTCACTGCGTCGGTCAAAGTCAAACGTGAGTTAAAGAAGAGTGTGCACGTCTGGACCAGCTGGACACCAGAATCCAACTGTTCCCAAATGTAAATTTATTTCCTGTTTCAAACGGAGTCCGCGTCACCCTCAGCCTCTGTCCGTCTCATATGTGCTCTGGGACTTGGCTCCAGCTGTTTGGGGGTGGGGGGGGGAATTTTAGAGAAAAAAAAAACAGTTAGAAGAACATTACAGCTTTTCCAAGAAGTCTTGAAGTGTCCTATTCCCGATGTTTAACTTGGCAACTTCGTGCTCTTTCACCGCACTTCTGTCAAAATCTAGAAGCCTATTTTTAGCCGAGCGTACGTTCAATAAATCTTCCGTTTCGTCTCCGGTCTTGTGTTTTTTTTGAGCAGCCATTCCCAAACTTCAGAATACCACAGCCCAATTTGAGATGTGAAAAATCTCCCCGGCCCACCCGAAACCTTTAATCACAACTGCGATCAACATACAGGACTAGAAGCTACGTTCTGATATTAATGTGAGGGTTCAACAAATAAGGTGACACTTGTCATAATAAGTTAAGATGACAGCAGAATAACACTTAACTGGTTCGTTTTATTACTTTTTAAATCATGTCATAAGATTTCACAGTAATTAAAAACATATTTTAAAAAAGATCAAGGATTTAAAACATTTGTTTAATTTTAATGACCTCTCACGGCCCACCAGGGGGCCGCGGCCCACACTTTGGGAATCAGTGCTTTAGAGTATAAATATGAGGTTTGTTTTTTTTTTGTTTTGTTTTTTTTTGTGTGCCGTGACACCTCAGGGGGCCGTCGTGGAGGGTTGTTGCCAACGCTGAGTCCCAGTCAGGGGCCCCTGTTGGGTGGGTGCGGTGAAAGCAGCTGGCAGACAGTCTTGGAGCTTTTTGATCTCTCTATCTCTAAGTTTTGACATCCTCCTTCTCCTCCCCCTTGCTTTTATTTGAAATCGTGCATGTGATGCACATGGGACCTAAGCTCTAGATGCAGAGGATCTGCACAGTCTAATTACATTATCAGCATCGTTAACAGATTAAAAACACATTTTTTACAAGTCTTACACGCATTCCCTTCTGCTCTTTCGTGCCCACAGCTTTAACACTCACAGGCCCCTCGGTGTTTGGGTAATCATGGCTTTTCTCTGGCTGACTGGCAATCAATAAAGTCTGATCAGTGGTGCATTTGTCCTAAAAACCCCGCTGTATTCAGCAGATGTGCCGTGTGAAGCGTCATTCATGAGGCGTCGGCCAGCATTGCAGTCACTCAGCTGCAACCCTCGCTCTCCTCACAGCTCATCCGGCGCAACTATTTCCCGCATTCAGAAGCTGTTCCAGAGAAAAGCTGAAATGACGCATTTCTGACACGTCGGGTGCTTTAAAAGCTTAATATTTAGATTTGACAGGCGCTTCCAAAAGGGAGAAGTCTTTCCTCCTTGGGCCATTCAAGCCCACATTTCTTCACAAAAAAAGAAATATCCCAGCAATGAATATTTTCTCTTTACCTCAGAATCTAACAAAGTCCGCCTGTTTTCTTCCACTCAAGACGTCGCTGCCATGTGCAGCTTTGCTCCAAGTCAAACTTTGAGGCCACATTCAGCTTTGTTCCGTTTGAATGTGAAGGGACCTGCTGTGCTCTCCGAGTCTCGGTTTTTGTGGTGTATAATTAGACCCTTTTTCGACATGGGTGGTGCTGCGATGGAAAACAAATCAGTCTAGGATCCACCCAGGCTTTAGGTGGGACTTCTGGGAGAAAAGCATTTAATACGTTTTGTACCGGCTGCGACAAGTCCACCGACCAAAAGGCCTGAATTAAATTGCGGTTTGCAACCAGTCAATCATGCACCACTCATCCATGTTCCAGTCTCCCAGGTGTATCCACCCAGTTCATGAAACGGTGCTGTTTCACAGGTTATCTTTGGTTTTAGTTTCGTTCTGAAGAGGCTTTCCAAGTAAATACTCTACGTGGCCACAGGTATTGACTCGTCCATCCAAATCACCAGATTCAGGTGTTCCAGTCACTTCCACGGTGCATAAAAATCAAGCACCTCGGCATGAAGACCACGTCTAGAAACATTTGTGAAAGAATGGGTCGGTCTCAGGAGCTTGGCACCATGACCGGATGCCAGTAAGCCCCGTCGTGAAATTTCCTCGAAACTGAATAGAATAGAATAGAATCCTTTATTGTCACTATACGTTGATACAATGAGATTAAAAGCATCTTCGGTTACAGTGCAAAACAGAGTTGATCAGTGTAAAATATATACAATGTAGAAAAATAATAGTGCAGATAATGGAGGTAGTACAGATAAAAAGAGGTTGGGGGTATGAGGAGGTAAAGGTGCACAGTCAAGTCCTGAGACGGAATAACAGATACTAAATACAGATGTAGAGGAATATTGCGTAGATACTCCGGGGATGTGGACATCATGTCTCCGTGTTGAATTGCACATGCAGTCATTTACATTGCGTTGAGGGCGGTTATGGATCTGGGGAAGAAGCTGTTTTTCAGTCTGTTGGTTTTGGACCTTATGACCCTGTAGCGTCTTCCTGAGAGCAACAGGTCAAACAGGTCAGAGCCGGGGTGGGAGCTGTCCTTTGTGATGCTGATGGCTCTGCTAAGACAGCGGGGGGTGTAAATGTCCATCCATGAACCTCTGGCCTGCTTTCACCACCCTCTGGAGCTTTTCCCCGCCCACACCGGTGCAGCTGCCATACCAGACTGTAATACAGTACGTCAGCAGGCTCTGGATGGATGAGCGGTAGAAGGTCAGCAGCAGGTTGGAGTCCAGGTTGTATCTCCTGAGGACTCTCAGGAAGTGCTGATCCTTTTTTGGTGACGTTCTCAGACCAGGAGATGCCGTCGGAGATGAGGACGTCAAGAAACCGGAAGGTGTGGACCCTTTCCACTCTCTCGCCATTGATGTAGAGGGGGGCTGGGTCGGCCTTGTTGTTTCCTGAAGCAAATGAGGATTTCCTTGGTTTTTCCGGTGTTCAGAACAAGGTTGTTCTCTGAACACCAGGCTGTCAGCTTCAGGACCTCCTCTCCGTAGGCTGCCTCGTCCCCCTTCGAGATGAGTCCGACCACTGTAGCGTCGTCATCGAACTTCACTATGAATCTTCAACAGTTAGCTGTTAGTGGGATCATAACAAAGTGGAACTGACTGGGAATGATCGCAACTCAGCCACGAAGTGGTAGACCACGCAGAATCACGGCTTTCTGCCGGGTCAGTAGCTGCAGACCTCCAAACTTCGTGCGGCCTTCAGATTAGCTTGAAACCAGTGCGTAGACAGTTTCGTGGAGTGCAGAGGGGTTTCCTTTGAGGCTGCCTCCCTGCCCTATAATGTCCAAAAAAAAGACCTAATATGTGCAGTTGTGTTAACATTTCATTGACTATTAATGTGTTAGAACACGTAAAACATGAAGATGAGTTGATTCAGAATCAGCTACTTCTTCACCAGTAAAGTAGTTAACTTGTCCGTACATTCCCATAATGCTTTCTGGTCAATGCATTTCCCTGTAGAAGCTGAGAGATTCTGGGACTGCATGGAGCATTTTATTCATTGCTGCGAAATTCAGCGGGCATCGGCTTAAATGCAAATGTTATCCTGACCCCCGGTGTCCCAGCGTCTCTGGAAGTGAATGGAGTGGTGGGTTGGCCTCGGCTGGCCTGGATGCTGATCAGCCCGCATGGTGATTGGTGGAAAAGCTGAATGCAGTTTTGACTGATAGGTTTCCAGTAGGGATGCGCGCGATTGGTCGTCTAAACGATTAAACGTCCGCTCACTTACTAGTCGGCACCATAAATATTAGTCGTTTAAACCAATTTGTGTTTTATTCATGTACAAGGCCGCTTAACTGTCATACAGCCGCCCCCCACTAGTCGGGGCTACAGAGCCGTCAGCCAGCAGTTCCCCTCTCCGCCGCAATGCTCGAGTAGACTGGAGTTTTAAAACGGCACGGTGGGAAGATGGTCTCGCAAAACCAGCGCGGTTTGGCGGTACTTTAATCTAGAAAATGAAAACAAGGTAGTATGTAGACTGTGTCAGAAATAACTGGCATACAATCACTCGACTGGAGCAATGCGCAACCACATTCGACTCAAGCATTTGGATGTTAATCTGCACGAGACGACGGCTGCTGATGCTAGCGGTGCTAGCCACACTCAGGCCGATTTCACATTGTTTACCCGGAGACGTGTTCTCCCGTCCGGTCTGAGAGGATAACGCAGCTCATCACGATCATGACTTCGCAAGATATGCTTCTACTTAACTTTGTGGAAGGTGAAGGCTTCAGGAAGCTAATGGAATATGTTGAGCCCGAATACACCGTACCGGGACGCAAACTGATAACTTCCAGGCTGGAGCGCATCTTTTTTTTAGACTAGTCGACTAGTCTTAATTAAAATTTTCATTTAGTCGACAGGGAAATTAGTCACCAGGAACATCCCTAGTTTCCAACAAATATACACTGTCACGTCTCATGCACGATTCCATCGTGGATTTTGCATGCGAAGTCGAATGACAAGCAGCGACCATTTGTTGCAATTTCTACAGCGAAATAATTCATTTCTTACACTGTAAATAAATCACAGTCACTGTAGGGAAGGGAAGGGCGGAATTTACATATAAATAAATTGACACGTTTTTATGATGGACTCCGACTATGAGCTTCCCCTGTTTGAAAGAGCAGAAATCTCCACTGGTGAAGCGGGTTTCCATGGCTGAGCTACTGCACACAAGTCTTCCCAGAAGATTTGAAGGTGTTATACCAGTAAAGGATGGGCCAACATCACATTAAACCCAGTGGATTAGGACTGGGATGTCACTGAAGTTCATACGCGATTGAAGGCAGATGATCAAATACTTTTGGCAATAAAACGTATCATGTTTTGAAACGATATCACCATGAGGCACACTGAAGCAATGTCTCTAAATACAAACGTGTCTTTAGTATTTTAATTTGAGTGAAATTACACACCAAGTATTCTGTTTTGCCGAGGATCGTACACAATCATGTGGAAAGGAACTCCTTTAACTTCTCACGTTTTAATGTGTTATAACATTTTAATAACAATGAAAAAACAATATTATCAATTTGACGAGTTAGATATATCTCCATTGAAATGCAGGAGCAAAAACCTCCGTCCATCCCACGGCTGGGTATCTTGCAGGACTAACTTTAGCAGCAGCTTGAAGTGCCGGTATTTGCTTTCTGTATGACGTTATCAGGTTGTCACATCCTCGCAGAGGAATTTTGGCTCCCTTCTTCTTTCTCTCTTGAAGCTCTCGCTGTCAGGCAGATGGCCTCACATTTGACTCCAGAATGCTTTGGTCCTCTGCCGTGCTCGACAGTTGGCACGTGATGGTCATGCTGATGCACTGTGCCTCACGACCAGATATCTCTACTTTGGTCTCGTTCATCCGTGTGACATTCTGCGGTCACATTATGTTTTTTAATTCGGAATTAATAATTCGGCATTAAATAATTCCGAATTAAATTATTTTCCTTCGAGTTTACATGGAAATAGTAATTCCGAATTGAGGTTTACATGGAAAACACGTTTGTTCGGCTTTATCCAATTCCGCTTTAGATCTGGGGGTTGGGAAGGGTTCTGATTGCATGGGGGGGGCGGATGTCTTTACGTATTTACGTCTACTGGAAGAAAAAAAACTTAGCAACAACTCGGTTAGCAACAGCGTTCCACTTATTTTTGACCTGGGTCTCTATCTGCGAAACCTCCTTCATTTAACATGGCCGCTACAACTTTGAAAAGCTCACAATTTTTATATTTCCTGCCATCTGTTCTTTTAATTATTTCCAGTTCCTCCAAGCTATTTATTAAATAAATCGTCTCTGCTCTTGAACACCGTTTACTGCGTACTGCCATTTTAAAACTTTGTTTTGAAAACAAGCCCAGCGCGGAATATAAGCGTCATCACGACAGACGGGCAAGAGAACGAAAGAAAGACCGGAATTAATTTAAACAGGAATGAGTGTATACATGACTGTGGAATTATTTAACAGCCACTTACTTCGGAATTAAGTTTAATTTGGAATTGACATTTTCATATGGAATTAGGTGTTTACATGGTAACTTTTATTCAGATTTAACTTTAATTCTGAATTAAAGAGGAATTAAACTTCCCATGTAAACGCACTGATTGTTGCAGAAGACTTGCAGTCTTCAGCACTTTAATTAGACTTTAATTCATGTAATTTTTGAATTGAAGATTAAATTCATGTTCATTGTAGGTCTTTTAGATTTTTGCACGCCATTGTTGCAGAAGACTTGCAGTCTTCTTTTTACAGATGCAGCTTTGCAAATGTATCCTGTCATGTTCCTTTTAGAGAGCACAAAAAAGCTTACAGCACTATTTTTTTTTTTTTATGTTTCTAACTAACATTTCACATGCGAACAGAGTTGGACATGTAGCTTCTGAGAATAACGCAGCATAACGCATAACACAGCAGGTTCACTTTTGGTGAACCTGCTGGTTTAAAAAGAGCACAGAAATAAAGCACCCATACCACGCAGGTGGAAGTCAAGCCAATCCTGCGTGTAAACGTTCAGTTGAGTTGAAACTGTCCTGCAGATGCCTGAGGCGGGAACACGCTCTGCCCCGGGCTTAGGTTCAGACTCACCAATGCAAAGAAGAGAATAAAACTGAACTTAAATAAATGTACAGGACGTATAAAATGGGCAGAGCTGTGAGCCCGTCCAGTTCACCGGTCACTATTGTTCAAATTTGCCATTGCCAGCTAAACCAAAGTCTAGTAGTTTGGGTTGAGGCATAATCGGTTAACCCAGTGCTTCTCAATTATTTTCTGCTGCGCCCCCCCCCAGGAAGAAGAAAACATTTCGCGCCCCCCCTCCTCCCCACCGCGACTATAAATAGTATAATTTGTCTATAAAATTATTGTAAGTACACAGTATTAACATTAAGGGAAACAAAAAAAAAAAGAAATATAGATCAACTTATAACAAATATTAACTTTATGAAAATAGTTTTTTTAGTCTGTAAAGATTTAAAGTGCATCAATCCCACCGTAGTCACAGTGAAGCCAACCGCTACATCAGTATCGTCGTATTTCCTCGTCTTAACTTTCTGGTGACTTTCGTTTGTCTCATTATCTCCGTCTCTCTCCATCTTTGTTTTCATCCCCGTTAAATATTTTTCCCTGGTGTCTCTTGAGTGGTGTCACTTCATATTTCCTGCTCTGTGCCGCATGCACACATGTCCATACAAAAAAACCCCGACACAATATAGCTAATACTCCCTGAACCCACTGGGACAATGAGAGCGCCACTGCCACCTACTGGAGTATGTGTGCAATTACACTATATTCAAATTCATATTCAAATTCAAAAATACTTTATTAATCCCCCAAGGGGGAAATTCAAGTTTCAGTACACCAGGAAAAATCTGGTGTACTAGGGGAGCTGCTAGTGTTCAGCGCTCCTTTTCATGCCAGGTCCCGTGGTCCGAGTGCTAACTCCAGATAACCGCAGTTAACAGCTGTTAAAACAGTTAACAGCCGTTAAAACAGTTAAAAGCCGTTAGAACCAGTATATCTCCATAATGATGACAAGTGAGATATCTCCAGGTCAGAGGAGGAAACACCGATGAACCAGACCGTCTCCCCTGAGAAGACCGAGACCGACCGGACCAGGCCATTGTCGTCTCCCCAGTATATATTCCAGTATGGCAAAAAAAAAAAAACAAAACATGTTCCCTGGGGTCACACGCGCCCCCCTGGCATCGCACACCACACTCATAAAATTCATGAAAACAAACAAACAAAAAAAAAAAAAAAAACACTTCACAGATATCAGGAGTCAATAGAGAAAAATTCTGAATGTCATTCAAATTTAAACTTTATTCCCTCCGAAATTCTATTTTTAGCAGTCTACAGTTCCATCTGGCGTTACCATGGTAACATGGTGCCACATAACATCATGGTGTCATGTGATACAGTTGGAAGTCATGTGACCCCCATGTCCTTCCACAGTCCATTGGAATGACATCATGAAGTGATGTCATACAGGAGCCATATATATCCATATAAAAGTGACTAACTGATCTCCTTCACTCTGCTTTTCGAGTTCCTGCGACGCACGTCCAAGTTCGAAGAAATCCTCAAACTCAACGCGAATTATTTTCACATCACGTCACAAATAGTTTGGTTAAAAAGTGTCTTTCACTGCAAAAACAACAAGAACAATGATTGTAACAACTGAGAAACGTCTGTGGAGCGACATCATGGAAGAACTGGACTCTGAAAACCAGCAGCCCGAACTTCCAATATCCTGCTCTGAAAACGACCATTTCTCTGGACCAAAGGAGGTTGTACTTGACAGCCTGGATGAATTCCCTTCACCTGACGAATATGTCCAAACCATGTTTGACTCAGGCTCAAAACCACTGGCTGGTTCAGAACCAGGAGAGGTCTCTGACCTGGAGGGGGCCAGTCCAATTAAACTGGTCTCCAAACCAGCAGAGGTCCCTCATCAACAGATGGACAAAGAATCAAGAAAGAAATGCAAGAACAAGAAAAAGCCAAAAAGAGCAAAAAAGCGTAGACACGGGAAGAAGACAACAGAAGCCTCGGAGAAAAAACAGGAAGAGGATTTGCTTCTTCAAGAAATGTTGGCTGGGTTGATGGGAGACTCAGAACCAGGAAAGGTTTCTGACCTGGTGGAGACCAGTAGAGACAAACTGGTCTCCAAACCAAAAAAGGTCTCCCAACAACAGAAGAGCAAAAAATCCCGAAGGAGACGCAAATACAAGAAGAAGGAAAAATCTGGACACCCTGAGGAAGAAGTTGTTCCAACCCAGGACTTGATTTTTCCAGAAGAGGTGGGACCAACAACAGCCACTTCAGAACCAGAGGACATTTCTCTCTTGGTGGAGGCCAGGGAAGAACAAAAACCTAAGAAACCTAAGAAAAAGAAAAAGAAGAGGCTTCGATTCCCTGTGACCTGTAACCAAGGAGAAGCAACCAAAGACACTTCCCCCCAACAGGAAGTTGGTCCACCAGAGGACCTCATTCGTCCACATCAGGATGGAGAAACAACAGCAAACTCACAACCACAAGAGGTCTCTGAGGACAAGGAGACCAGTGAAGCTGAACTGGTCTCCAAACAAGAAGAAGTCTCTCAACTGGTGGAGACCAATGAAATTGAACTGGTCTCCAAACCAGGAGAAGTCTCTCAACTGGTGGAGACCAATGAAATTGAACTGGTCTCCAAACCAGAAGAAGTCTCTCAACTGGTGGAGACCAATGAAATTGAACTGGTCTCCAAACCAGAAGAAGTCTCTCAACTGGTGGAGACCAAGGAAATTGAACTGGTCTCCAAACCAGAAGAAGTCTCTCAACTGGTGGAGACCAATGAAATTGAACTGGTCTCCAAACCAGAAGAAGTCTCTCAACTGGTGGAGACCAATGAAATTGAACTGATCAATGAACAGGAAGGACTTCCTCACTGCCAAAGACAAAAGAAGCCTTCTTTTTGGAGGAGACTCAAGAAATTAATGACCCTATCATGTCTGCGGCAGAACAAACATGAGAGGAGAAATGAAGAAGATTATTATTTTACTTGTAATGAATTGGCTGAATCAACAGAAGTGTCACCATCAGAAGAAAGTTCTGAGGTGGTGGCAGAAACTGAAGTCTTGGAACCAGAAGAAGACGTCTCTGAACTGGTGGAGGCCAATGAAAAAGAAGTGGTCTCCAAACAGCAAGAAATATCAGAAGAAAAACCAAAACCAAAGAAGGTTTCCTTGTTGAGGCGCTTTAAGAAAGCCATGACGCCATGGTGGAGGCGCCAGTACAAGGACAAGAAGAAGAACCAAGACCAGATGTAATTTGGAAAATTTAAAAAAAGGCACCGCAGACTCTGTGGTGGTGGGTTTTCTCCAGGCACTCCTGTTTCCCCCACTTGTATGGTTTCTTCAACAATTTACTTCACTTTTTTTCAGCAAATTTGAAATACTTGTACCAAATATGAATAAAGAATTATTAAAATACAAACCAAATCTACATGTTTTGTATCAAGACTTTTCTCTGAAAGGAACTGTTTGTGTCATCCATATGAACATGGATGTTAGCATGGAGCTAATATTTCTGTGGTTAGGATGTAGCTAACTAAGCTTCATTTACAATGCTGCATACTTAGTTGTGGTTAGCATGTGGCTAACTTAGCTTCATTTACAATGCTGCATACTTAGCTGTGGTTAGCATGTAGCTAACTTAGCCAAATTTACAATGCTTCATACTTGGCTGTATTTAGCATGTGGCTAACTTAGCTTAATTTACAATGCTGCATACTCAGCTGTGGTTAGCATGTAGCAGAGTTAGCCTCAATTACAATGATGCTTACTCAGCTGTGGTTAGCATGTGGCTAACTTAGCCTCATTTAAAATGCAGCTTACTCAGCTGTGGTTAACATGTAGCTAACTTAGCTTCATTTACAATGCTGTATACTTAGCTGTGGTTAGCATGTAGCTAACTTAGCCACATTTACAATGCTGCGTACTTAGCTGTATTTAGCATGTGGCTAACTTAGCTTAATTTACAATGCTGCATACTCAGCTGTGGTTAGCATGTAGCTAACTTAGCTTCATTTACAATGCTGCTAACTTAGCTGCGGTTAGCATGTAGCTAACTTAGCCACATTTACAATGCTTCATATTTAGCTATATTTACCATGTGGCTAACTTAGCTTCATTTACAATGCTGCATACTCAGCTGTGGTTAGCATGTAGCTAAATTAGCCTCATTTACAATGCTCCATGCTTAGCTGTGGTTAATATGTTGCTAAGTTTGCTTCATATACAATGCTGCATACTTAGCTGTGGTTAGCATGTAGCTAAGTTAGCCTCATTTGCAATGCTGCATACTTAGCTGTGGTTAGCATGTAGCTATGTTAGCCTCATTAATAATGCTGCATACTTAGCTGTGGTTAGTATGTGGCTAAGTTGGCCTCATTTACAATGCTGCATACATAGCTGTGGTTAGCATGCAGCTAAGTTGGCCTCATTCACAATGCTGCATACTCAGCTATGGTTTGCATGTAGCTAAGTTAGCCTAATTTACAATGCTGCATACTCAGCTGTGGTTAGCATGTAGCTGAGTTAGCCTCATATACAATGCTGCTTACTCAACTGTGTTTAGCATGTAGGTAAGTCAGCCTCTTTTACAATGCTGCATACTCAGCTGTGGTTAGCATCTAGTTAAGTTAGCCTCAGTTACAATGCTGCATATTCAACTGTGTTAGCATGTATCTATGTTAGCCTCATTAATAATCCTGCATATTTAGCTGTGGTTAGCATGTGGCTAACTTAGCTTCATTTAGAATGCAGCTTACTCGGCTATGGTTAGCATGTTGCTAAATTGGCCTCATTTATAATGCTGCATACTCAACTGTGGTTAGCATATAGCTAAGTTAGCCACATTTACAATGTGTTTCGGGCGTTCGCTCACTAATGAATTTGAATGTTGAATTTTGTTCTTGCAGCAGTTCAATATTATCTTCTGTAAAAAAAAAAAAAAAAAAAGCTTTTATTCAACATACAACCTGAATTCTGAAAAAGTTGGGATGTCTTTTTTTTTTTATTTGAATAAAATTAAAACTATAGGACTAATAAATAAACTCAAAGATAAATGTTAAAATTGAGAAATTTGACTTTTATCCACAAAATGAGCTAATTTCAAATCAGATGCCTGTTCCAGGTGTAAATAGTTGGAGAGGGGCGTGTTCACCTGGTGGAGCATCTCCACCTCCAGCTCTGGTGGACATTCCTGCACTCAGCAGGTCAGTTACACGCTCCCTCAAAGCCTGCAGCATCTGTGGCTTTGTGCTGTGATAAAACTGAACATTTCAGAGTGTCTTTTATCCTGGCCAGTCTAAGGCAACGATCCTGCTGTCTAATCAGCATCTAGATGTGCAACACCTGTGAGATGGATGGATCATCTTGGTGAAGGAGAAGCGCTCACTAACACACATTCAGACAGATTTGTGAACAATATTTCAGAGAAATAGGCCTTTTGTGTACATAGAAAAAGTCTTGGATCTTTGAGTTCAGCTCAGACCAGACAACGTTCTTCAGTCTTCTATTGTCCAGTTCTGGTGAGCCTCAGTTTCCTGTTCTCAGCTGACAGCAGTAAAACAAGGTGAGGTCTTCTGCTGCTGGAGAACATCCACCTCAAGGTTGGATGTGTTGTGCAGGTTTACTGACTGAACAGGTAGCCCACCAGTCCATCACTGGTCCTGATGTGGACCAACAACCTACTTCTGGACTGACGCTCAGCCAGGAAGTACGTTTGGCGGCAGTTCTTCCCCTGACCACTAGGTGCTGGCTCCTGAAAGAGACTGATGATAATGGCCTTAACCGAATAAGCCCAAAGCAGGTATATCGCCACCTAGCATGTCGGAGCCTGATATACTTTGGTTGGGAAATTAAATCTCCTCGAGTGCGTGTGTACTGGGACAAAGGAAGGACGAGACGAGCTAAACAGCCTGTAAACAAGGCGGCTGGAAGTCGTTTGTCCCTGACTGCTAGCGTTGCTCTCTTTCGTCGTGTTTCTTTTGCCCGCGTAAGGTGTGCCATCCGGCCTCTTCGACTCAAACATGTGCAGTACCCCCTGTAGTTGGCTCTGTCCAACAACGTAGAGCTTTCACACCACAAACGAACCGCACTAGAGTTTGACGGGACCCCCCGTCGCCCCCAAACTTCAGACCGCTCTTGGTTATGGCTGCTCTGGTGCACACCAGTGTGCGGTTGTTGACCCAAGTGAACGGCACTCGAGACCAAAACTCATTTGGGCAGACCGAGTCTGGGGCAGTGTTAAAACGTTAAATCATCGCTGATATCTTTCTTCCTTGGCTTTGTGTTAACACACCTGAATGCTGAAGACCTGAATGCATGCTAAATAAATAAAAACATGATATAATAGCTCACGTGCTGTTCAGTTGAGGTTGTTTTTACCTGCTTTTAAGACTTGACCTTAATTATGTCCTGCATAGAACTAAATAGGGTTGCACTTTCTTTTTCTTCGCAACTATAGCTGTATTTCAAGAACTGCTGAAATGGAGTCAGTTATGAGTTAAAAAAAAAAGAAAAGAAAAAAGCAGCTTTGTGTTTAGATGGACGAAACCCACACCCTTCATGGTGAGCATTACAACTCTGAAATTACCGAAAACCTCAGCGATGTCTCTCAAGGGCCTTCCTGTCCAGTGTTTGTCTGCAGCTTGTAATTTTCCTGACATTTGTTCGTCTGATGCGAGCAAACCTGTGTGACTCCATGTGTGAATCCGTGCATTTCTGGTTTAACTTCAAAGACGTGAATCACCACTGAAGCAAGTCTCTCCACATCAACTGGAGGAACTCCATCTCAACAGCGCCCGCCAATCGAATGTCACAAGCATTCTTGCTTGTGACATTTAGATAACGTTCGACATTCCAGAAATTCCTTTTTCCATGTCTAACTGATGTGGGTTTCCCCCCTCTGAACAACTGCCTCTCTGAGGATGGGGACACAGTTGTCGGTTACATCAGCTGTTCCTCAAAAGACGTCCGTGGGTCTCGTATGGTTGCCTCCTGCATTTTGGCACTTGGTGTGGCCGAGGGCGGCGGTTCAGCGGCAGGATTCTCCTCCAAGGTGGGGCCCGGGATGGACGGAGGACATCCTTCTGGGTGCGGCATGTTCCACTGTCCGCCTCCATCTCAGAGCCAGTCTTTCTTCTCCGTCTCATGGCCACGCCCCTTTCATTTGCTGAAGGTCAACGTGTCAGCAACCCACAAGTGCAAAGTGGCTAATCCCTTTGGATTAGGGCCAAATTTTTTTTTTTTTGTGTGTCCATCAATGCCGTGTAGCAGATGGCAGACTGGGAGGCATCTTCCTGTTGCAACATGCATGCATAGAAATAAATGGCAAAGGCAATGAGCAAAATAAAGCTGTTTGGGTATTTCAGCTCTGTGTGACAGCGCTGATGTCAGCGGAGGCTGACATCATCCCTGAATTCATAAAGCAGCAAACGGAAGTGAAATTTCTTCCACTGACTGGGTTTCAGGGTGAACCTGGGAGGATGTGGCGATGACGCCTCCTGGTGGCCGACTGAGGTCAGTGCAACGAAGAGCATTTGATTTTCAGGGGGATTCGGATCAAAAAGGGCTCCCTGACAAGTTTTAATCTTGAGTTTGAGTATTTATCCATTTATTTATTTTATTTTTAAGATTACATAAAGCAATATATTGACTGCTTTCGCTGCTGAGGCAACTGCACCTCTGATTCAACTGGTCACTCAGACAAAAGCAGGTCAATACCTCCCCCTGCTGTTGAATGTGCAAAATTACAAGTCGAACCTACAAACACGTCGCGAGCTGCTCGTCTCCCAGCGACCCTGAACAGGATGAAGCACGACGGATGGATGGAGTCACTGTTGCCAGGATACACATCTCCCGGAGGTGATGAGCACATGTCCAGTCATCATTTAAACCTTCAAACGAGAACTGCCCGGTGCATACTCCTGAATAAGACAAACATTGTTTGTGTGACCGCATAGACTTCACCATTAATGAGCATTTTTAAATGAAATACATCTGAAAAAGCAGCACTTCAGGTGTGGGTTCAGCTGTATTGATCTGATAATATGGGGGAGGTATAGAAAAATCTGCATTTTCTTATATTATGTGTAGCAGTAATGCCCCGTTATGGTGTTTTCTGTCCATCTCAGAGCAGAAAATGCAGGATTTCTTACCAGACAAAGACTGTAACCTCGCTTTAAAAAAACATCCCCAACCTGGCGGAGCCACTTTGTTCTGACTCAGAGCTCTTTAGAAAGCAGCCTCTAGAGAACGGTGTAACAGGTTGTTCTTTCATTGGAGTTATTGAATTTTTTTTCCTCGTATGATCAAGACCACAGCTCTGCGCAGTAAGGTGTGCAGGAGAAAAGCGCTCCAGCAGTAGCCCCTTTATCGCCGTACCTTCAATTCATGCACAGCCTCCGGAAAGAGAACAAACGTGGAGGCACAATCAAAGCTGTGGGACCGTCTCTGCCGAGGAAAAAGACCCTAATTGATTTCCTCTGTGTCTTTGTCTCTCCCGTGCATTTATCTGCAACGTGAAGGAGGCGAGGAAGGGAAGAGGATGAGAGAGGAAAGGAGAGAGCAGGAAACGGAGAGCGAGAGAGAGAGGTCGCCGCGGGCCATCCTCCAAGACTGCGAAAGAAACAGAAGGGAGTTTCTGCAGATGTGCCGCGTCTCTGAGCGGCCCGTCTCCGCAGACCCAGATTTATCAGGGAGAACACCTGCGGTGCACTGCTCCTTCCTGGATCCAGAAACATCTGGCGGAGGAGCAAGTGGATTCAAAATGAACATCTGCACGGCAGCAAGTAAACAGTTTTAATGAAAGTGGGAACACTTCCCAAATAGACGGCTGCAACGTCGCTGACCACCTAATTTTCTTTCATTTAAGGCCATATTCAGTTTTGGCACTGCTTTCTGCCCGGCTTACCGGGGAGCATTAGCACGAAAAATACACATTGTGCTGGAATATTCTGAGTTTTTTCTATTGCTACGCGGTATATGACATCAAATATAGTATGACTAGTTTTATACACAAGTGCAGACTCATTGTGTCAGAACTACTCCAGAGGACGAAGCTCTTTCATTGTTAATACAAAAACACAGGCCTCTCCCTCTCCAGACAGTTTGCTCCGTGGAGCCGTAGTGAAAAGCAATTTTTAAATGTACTATAATTGGTCATTATGTAAAGGTTCGTGCACGTCCACATATATAAGAAATACACGCAGTCCGCACCTCGTTCTTTGTCACAAAAGAGCTCCAGGACATAATCCAGGATCCCTCCCATGCAGCACACTTCCAACACTGAGACTGCACACATGAGTAGGAGTGCATGCCGTAGGTACACACGATTGGCCTGCGACGGTCATGTGACTGCAGACTCCAGTCCCCTGTGTTAGGCCACAGTAATTGAAGCTTCCATATGGTATAGATCAGATGTAGCCTTCACCACAGCATTCCTGCAGCACAGAGGCTTGACGCTCGTATCCACACTGAAAGCAAAGGCTAATTTAACAACCGTTTGAGGAAAACGCTGTTGTATTTTCTCGTCGTACAGCCTCACACATTCTCAGGGTCAAAAGCTGTTCTCTTATGAGTTATAAGAAGCACGTCGTGCTTTAATTAAAGCAGACCGGCAGTGCCAGTTAACGACACAACATCCAAGAGGAGTGTTAGCTGAAGAAATGCCCTTTTAACGGCATACACCAAACTGCAAAACGCTTTCCTCTGACTATTTACCCTCCTTCCACGAGTCACTGCGCATTTCTGCCTTTGCCCAATATATCCGACATAATTTGTGCTCTGGATTCATATCAAGCATTTGTGCATGCAATGCTATTTCTTTTTTTTTTTTTTTAATGTTAAACATGAAAATACAAAACGACAATTTTCAGATCTCCATTTAAACACTATTCTCTTCTGTCACTGCAACGATTACCACCAACATCGCTACCAGTTTGCGACACGATGCTTGTGTTTGTCTACATAAACCGACATTTATTCGACGTTAAACCGACGTTGTGGCCGAGAACTTTAATGAAAGCTGGATAAACCTGGGCTACTTTTAAGCACAACAACCCCATGAAACCCTCGTGCTGGTCCTTGAAAAGCTGCGAGTTAGAGCTGGGCGATGTTAATATCAATGAGCCCCGCTCTTCGGGATCTCTTCACTGGCTTGAAGGTTGTGTAAAGTCTTCTGAATCTGTTCCTGCTTTGCAACTCTGAATCATTTACCACTTGGGAGTTTACACAGACCTAAACCACTATCGACTATGAAGTCGAGTATATACGCAGTTTAATCTTGCCGCAGGTGTTATCTTTACTTTCATGTACGTGCGAGTGAGCATGTCCTTCACCAGTCTCATCTAACATATTTTATTAACTGATTTTATCTGAGAGGATTAAAATTAACGACAGTGGGGGAAGAAAGGACAGGACAGACAAAGAAACTAAGGCAGTGATGGATGTGGTGTGGTGTGTGCTGTTGCATGTGAAGTTTGCGTGGTGTACTTAAATGAATGTGTTGAAATATCGCGATAATTCAAAGTTTATGGGACTTGCCTGAAGAAAAGCGTTCATCGTTTTTTCTTCAATGGTAGCAACCATTTTAAACACTTTTCTTTCTTTTTTTTTTTTGTCTAAACTGGAAAGTAAGCAGCTGACATGCGAAGAAAGCCGAACAAAATAACAAGAGTTAGTTGCACAACGGCCGCCGCTGAACGTGCCGGTGACGTCACGTCTCCCACCGAGTAAATAATGGCGTGCTTACATTTTTTGAAATGCTACCGCTTAATGGCAACATCGGCGGCGTTAAAGTGACACTTAGGTGCGCCGCTGGTCCCCCGTAAAGACGCTGCCAGTTTTTTTCAGGGGGGTCCGCGGAGAGGCGTACTGTCTCTTTAAGGTCTCTCGGCCAGTCTGTTTCGTATTGATCAATCCACCATTTTCCAACACACAGCTCCGGCACCGCGAGCCGAGAAGAGAGCCACCCCTCTACCTGGAGAGGAAGCCAGGGACCCGGGGGCAGTCATGGCAGCGAACATGTACCGGGTTGGAGGTAAGCTTTCGGGGGAGAGGGGCTTTCGTTTCAGAGCCGCCCCGCGGCTCTCATGGCGGGCTCGCCATGATTCACCCCCGTAGCATGGTCCGTCTTTCCTTCCTTTCTCTTATTTCCCCAAAGCTAGAGAGCTTTGTGCCTCACAGATGATGATGGTGACTCTGTTAAGAGGAGGATGGTGATGAAGAGTCGTGCTTCTCTTTAAAAAAAAAAAAGCTCCCGAAGCTCCTCGCTCCTTTTGTGTCTGTGTATATGCTTCTTTCTTTTTTCCTTTCCTTTTTTTTTTTTTTTTTTAAACTTAGCACGGACCCAAACAACTACTTCAGTATGTGGATTTAACTAGAGGTTTATGCATCATGTTTTCATTGTATTGAAGGCATTCAGAAAGTTTTGCATGTTGTTCAGCTTTTGTCTGCTGGTTCACATAAGTGAGGTTTTAAACACTTGTCTGACCAATAGAAACAGCTTAAACACTGTCAAAGCATCAGTGAGTTTATATAAGCGATTAAAAAAAAAAAAAAGTCCATATATATACTTATGAGATCTTGGAAATGTATAAATGCATTAAAAAAAATCCATTGGAACTTATTTACAAATATATAGCCAGGCTGCCTTTAATTATGATTGTTATTTTGGACAGGCAATTGCTCTGAATACCTAATTAAGATAACTTATATCCTATAATTCACATCTTCAAGGTATCTAGTTTTTCTTTTTTCTTTTTTTTAAGACTCACACAAACTCATCTCAGTTACAGTCTGCATAGACAAGACGGGTCGCTTTGTTGCTCACCTTTTTGTAGTTACAAACCATTTCGACAGCTAAATATGAATTATTTTGTAATTCTTTTCCCCCTAGTACTCCCCCAGTGTCATGTTGCGTGATTTATTCCATTTTTCATGTCATCGAGATGCCACCCAGGCTCATATGTCTTCTCCGTGTCAAACCAGTTGGTGTCTAAAAATGTGTTTTTGAGTTGTTTAATCTGTTGATTTTTTAATGGTTGTGTTTTGCCCCTTTTGCTGTTGCACTGCAGCGCTGCGAATTCAATAATAATAATAATAAAAAAGTAACACCATATGTTGCTGTATTGGTTAGGATATTTTTTGCATTTTTTTTTTCTTTTAGGAAACATTAAAACATAAACCGAAACTACAGAGCATATAAATCACATTATTGCATAACACCAGCTCTTCTTGCAATTTACGTCAGTGATGATTTGGATAAAAACAATCACAGTTAGGACCAAAAATAAGCCTCATCAGCTTCTCCTGAGCCTATTTCAGAGTGATTGTCAGAAGAAAGGAGAACTTGCAGAGAGGTGGGTGTAACTTTGCAAGACAATGGTGGTCCATCTCTGGAAGACGGTGACTTCCTTTGAATGAGCGGTGGACAAAAGCAGGCTTCCTAGGCCTTTATGTCTTTTGTTTTCTTTACCGTGAAGACCACAAGCCACTCATCTGGTGCATGTGTTACTTTTTTTCCAAGTGCTTTTAGTTGTTTTTTTTCCCCTCCCAATGGAAAGTAGAACGTAGGTGACTCGGTTTTACCATCGCGGTAAGAAGAGTCACTGAGGTTCTTTGCAAATTTGTTGCTCAGATGATGTAGACTTGAGTAGCCCCGGAGAATATTGAGAATATCAGTGAAATATCCAAGAGGGCAGAGATATCTTACCGTCTGAGCTGTGATCGTGATGTAGCGATGGAGTGTTTTATAGTGCAGTTATTAGTTTAGATCAGGGGTGTCAGCATCATGGTTGCCCTCGAAGGGCCAGATTGACAGCATTAATGCAATGAAAATCAAATGAAATGCATGATGGGAGATGTAGTTTATTGTCAATATGCGCTTTAAAGCGGTGTAAGCTTATTTTAAGACTTGAAATATTGGTTTAAAATTTAAGTCAATAATGCACAAGCTCTCGAGGGCCACATAAAATGACGTGGCGGGCCACATTTGGCCCTGCGGGCCTTGTGTTTGACACATGTGGTTTAGATGGTGCAGGTACAGCACCTTACTAGAGAATTGCGCCTTGTTGCAGAAGTAGGCTTAAAAAAAAAAAAAACAAATCCTAAGCCCTCGAGCTCCTCAAAGGATGACATACCTCCATGGACTTGTTTTTGGGTTACATTTGCACTGCAGATAGAAACGCTCGAGTGACGTAGCGGCCAGCTGGTGACTAGTAGACCAACTCATAACTCATCCGTCACATATCTGCCCAGAGCTCCTCTCCTGCTCCACTCCTCTGTGTTTTCTTTACATTTTAAGAGTTCTGATTTTAGGAAGTGTCATTTTTATTTGAAAGTGAGGAGACTGGCATTTGGACAGGAGAGAAGGAGGATGGCGCACAGCAGAAGGCCGCGGGCCTGGACTAGAACTTGGGTTGCTCCAACAAAGGAGCTTGAACCTCTGCACACGAGGCACCTGCCCACAACCAGCAGAGATACCTGTTCGCCCAGTCTGTAGAGTCAGTCGGAGCTCCTGAGATGCAGACACACAAAAGAAAGGGAACCTCTTCCATTAGTTATAAGATCTTTGATAAGATTCCTGCAGTGCAATAGCCTTATTTTCCCTAATCATTGTGCTAAAGTGAGCCTGAGCTTTCTTTTTTTCCTCTCTCTCTGTTTCACCAAACAGCGTTGCTGTGCTTGTTTGCAGTTGGAGAAATTCCCACTTCATTAAAACTGTTCAAACATTATCCCAGCTTAAAAAAAAAAACCTTCTCTGATGCATTTCCGTGCATTCAGAAAGTGAGCGGCCGAGCTTTCAGATTTCTGCAACAGAACATCCGGCCTTCGCCAGACCTAACGTGGCTGCTGCAGTCGATGTGCTCCGTTTCTGAAATCAGTGTGATTTTAAAAAAAAAAAAAAAAAAAAAAAAAAAAGAAGCTGCGTGAGGAACAGAAGAACAGTGTAAACAATCATTTACGGTGGAAACGAGAAGCTGGCACCGACGAGGGGAAGGATCACTGCGTGGACAAGCCGTTACAGTTTAGGCTCATGGTTATTATTCAAAGACAAAGCTAAACTGTTATCCTTTAGCATGTCTTGTGGCTGCTGATGGGTTTTATCCGTGTCTCAAGTTATAACTCATCAAGTACACGTCGGGTTGTTGTGCTGTTTCGTCAGTACACGAACTAAGAGACTGACCAACTTTGACGGTGCTTGTATTTGCTCGGCCAGAAGCTGGTGTTATTTTCCCGCATCGGCAGTTGTTCCTCTCACAGATCTGGTCGGTTTACGTTCACAGTGAAACGGTGATGCTGCTTTCCTGCCTAGTTCAGGGTCAGGTGGGCAGGTGCGGGACAGCAATTCAACAAAGTGTCCCCCTCATGGGCTAAACTTCACAAACTCGCATTACAATGAAGAGTATTCGCCGTCAGCTTGATGGCGTCATCCTCGGCAGGACCGCGGATGTTTGGAATTTCAAAAACAGCGTTCGAATGAAAGCTGGAGGGAAGAACTTTGCATAAAATAAATGGTACCCCTTTTTCTTTTTTGTTGAATACACATGAGAGGGGATTTTTACTTTCTCTGTTTAACCGTGGCTAGCGTTGACGGGTGCAGACAAGCTCATGGGTACCAAATGCGTGCAGCTGTCTTTAGAGAGAAATGGGGTGCGATCAAAGTCAACAAAGAGGTGCGGGTTTGGTTTCAGACCGTTACGTTACCCGCCATCACCTCAGAATCGGCCATCCATGCAGTGACGGTCCACGCCGTCGTCTCCCAGGTTCCTGTTCAATGACGGCTGGCGCTGCGAGCGTACGAGCAGCAGTGGATGGAGTGTGTGTGCGTCTTTGTGAGTGCGCTTCATTTCCTCGCTTCCTTGCATCCCTCCCTAGATCCAGCCTGCTAGTTTTTCATTACAGTCATATTGTGCATAAAGTACTTTATTCTCTTGGGATGGATTTGGAGCTTGAATACTTTTTTTGATCCTTTTCTAAATGGGTGGCAAGCTTTCATGAGATTGGAATTTTTTTAAACTGTTTACAGTGGGTTTGGTCCGATGTACTCTGGTGGACTGTTGCATATGAAATTTATATTATATAGGTGGATTAAGAAACCATAACAGACTAAGAACTAGGGATCTACCGATATGGATTTTTTTTAGGGCCGATACCTGATTTTTTTTTTTTTTCCATCACTCTTAGCCGATGACCGATTATGGACTGCCGATTTTCTTTCAATTTAGATTAAAAAAAATGACACAATGATAACAAATATCACAGGTCTCAAGTTTAAACAAACATTTGTTGAAAAGTATAAAAAATTGAACCATTTAACAACTTTAACTTCAACTTTATCGCACATACTTTCAAATAAAAAAGTGTTGACGCATCTGCATGTGCTGCAGGGTCTTTCCTGGCAACACAGAGTTGCCCGTGGATGCCTGTCGGTAAATCATGCCACGGAAAAATACATCGGCGAACCTGCGCGTGAATCGGCCGATGCCAATTCAAGTAAATAACGCAAATATCGGCTGGCCGATGTATCGGCCAGCCAATGTATCGGCCGATCCTTACTAAGAACTGTGCATTTAGACTATTAAACCTGTTTTTTGTTTTTTTTTAATTGGTTTTCTGTTCAGGATTTTGAAGACGAGCTCCACGACAGATTTCGGTGGGACTCTAGAAACATTAGTGCTGGGGGTCAGCTTCTATTGCAATGCTTTAAGAAGTCCGGGTGGGATGCAGTAGCCTCGGGTCATTTAGGTCGGCCCAAACGAGTTTTGGTCGTGAGTGCAGTTCACTTGGGTCAGTGTGAACACAAGAACCCTGGTGTACACTCGGGGTGAGTATTGGCAAGGACCTCGTAGATACGATATGTATCATGATATTTGGGTCATGATCCGATATTATCGCGATATATTGTGATATTCTACCCAGTTAATATCAAAATTAAAAGTAGAGATGAAAAATCAAGTTGCTGTATATCATCAGATGATATTGATCATTCAGAGGACAAATTGAGTCAAAACTATTTGCCTCAAAACAATCTATTTATTGTTTATTATTAGCGTTTTTGCACATTTAAGTAACCAATAAAAAAATCAATATTAGGAGCTGAAAAATCGATATTATATTGGGCGGCCGAAGATCGCGATATATTGCCATATCAATTTTTTTTCACACCCCTAGTGTACACCAAAACGGCCGTACCAAGAGCGGTGCGAAGAGGGGGTCTTGGTATCGTCGGACTCTTCCTTTGTCCGTAGTCTCTATGGACGGCGGACTGTCGGGAACGTAATCATGGCAAAAAAACGTAATGCTAGTGATTGCGGACAAGCGACTTCCGACTTCGTTCACACGCTGTACAAACAAATAATATAGAGGAAAAACGGCTACGCGTAGCCGTGCTTTTCGGTTCTTCGCTTTAAGATTTTAAGAGCCTAGTTCAAGCGCAGCACTGCAGGTGTTGGCGGGTCTACTTACCAGCTCGGAGAATCGCATTAACTTTTCAGGTTCGTACTGCAGCTGTTAGGGGGGCATTATTTGCACACGGACGCCGGTGTAACACCCACTTTCCAAACATCCTGCACCGCTGAGGTTAGAAGTCTGAGCGGAGAGCTCAGAGAGCCAAACAAAGTTTGAAGAATCACTATGGTCAGTGAAGGCACATTGGATTGATTTTGTGCAGAGCTACAGCGATAGAGATCCAAGGAGCACTGCTGGCATGCTTCATCAGTCGATAACCCAGTCCACAGTTGGAGGATGACTGAAATATTTAATATCTGCAGAGTGGGTTAGAGATTGCACATAGAAAAAGTTCAGCTCGTCTTCCAAGAAACTTCACTCCATTTTGCCCTGCTGGTGCAGTTCATCCAAGCTGGTCTGAGACCTGCCAGTCAGCATCCTCAGAGTACCGAGGGACTCAGAGCAGAGGACGCTCATTTCCTCCTGATTTAGAAACCCAGTCTTAAATGCCTGGAGATTTTTTAAATTCATTCACTTATGGTTGAAGGGGTTAAAACATTTCCCTCTATCACGTAGAAAAAAAACATGCAATGCATTTATTACTGTTTCATTCTGACTTGAAACTGTCCATGAATCTGTCTGGTACCTTGTTGGTTAATCATCTGGACCGCAAAAAGATCAGATGGTGTGCGAAAAATGCCCACAAGGCTTTGCAGATAACTTGGATGGGAGAGGCTTCACTAAGGTGTTGTGGTAAAAATGTAAATTTCACTACAGATATCAAAGCGTGACTAATACGTTCTGTCAGGTCGTGCATAATTCAGATCGGTGTTACAGTTTATCTTTAGACGACTCGTTATCATTACAAAAGGCAACATTATATTATTTTAGATGAATGAACCAGACTGGGGGGGGGGTGCGTTTATTGGCCTCAGCTGACATTTGGACTTGGATACTTAGTCTTTTTAAGAAGGTTTGTGTATCATGCGCTGCTCCAGATACTGTACAACTTCTTGTCAAACCGTTTTTTGTTAGAAACTTGGGTTGTTCTGCTCAGTGCAGGACGGTTTCAGAAATGAGCTCAGGTGCACACTGGGTTTGCTTTAATTTACATCACCACGCATGGGCCGGTATGTATTTGTGATTTAGTTTGTCGCTTTTACCGCTTTTAAGTTTTGGTTTTATCTGGCCGTCTCATGTTTTCCCTTTCTGTCTGCCTGTCTCTCTTTTGGCCTGGTTTGGATCAGCCCAACAGACTCTCTTTTGGGGCTTAGGAACATGCCTCGATTGGCTCACACAAAATTTGACTGCACTATGACGTCACAGCTGCCGGCGCCCGCTGATTGGCCGGTTTTTAAGAGCGAGGTGTGGGGGTTGTAGAACGGGGCAGTTAAATGCGGTATGAGGCGGCGGGAAGGCTGGGGGGTGGGGGGGGGGGGGGGGCTGTAACGGAGAGACTGAGTGACGCTGCTCAGTGCCTACAGGCCCGTTTCTCCCTCTGTTGCTTTCATTTCAAGTTCCTCTGCCAGACTTCAGCTCCTCACATGGTGGAAACTCCAACACTCAAACAGCTCATTCTTGACTGTCACTTAGCCGTTTTCTCCCCATGTTGGCGCTTTCTGGTCGGAGGCAGCGGGGAACGGGACTGCGCTAATCCTGAAAGCGATTTCCCTCTCGGTAACTGAGGTTCCAGAGCCAGGAAAGAGGAAGATGGCGAGCCGTGCGCAGCGCCGCCACATCAAGGCTGGATGTTACCGGGTCGTTCAGAGCAGGGACCTGTGGAGCGTCGGCGTT
This sequence comes from Hirundichthys speculiger, assembly GCA_018398805.1. Lineage (NCBI taxonomy): Eukaryota > Metazoa > Chordata > Actinopteri > Beloniformes > Exocoetidae > Hirundichthys > Hirundichthys speculiger. The sequence goes on along the minus strand of JAGFBZ010000914.1, from coordinate 300,305 downwards.
TGTCACAAGCCTCCCAACTTTTCGGAGCAGCTTCTTTGGCTCAGTTTAGTTTTACCCGGGCCATGTACGAAACAGCAGGATCCACGTGTTAGAACTGAAATGATGTGTTGATGGCTAAATTAAATTAAAGCCCCATGACCTCCAGGCTGCTGCCTCACCTGTCGGGCCGACTGTGCACTTAATCAAATTTCAATTACGGTTACAATTTTACCTCACAGCCATTACAAGATAATGTAACTGAGAAGGAAACTGTCATTTTCCCACCTCACCTGTCTTGTCTTCTGAACGACTTCCCTGAACCAGTGAATCCAGTCTCCACCAGCTTGCATTTTGGTCGCGACAGTTTGGCAAAACGTTGAGTACATGTCCAGGACCTTGTCGGTCTAACTCACTTTTGTTTTTATTTCTGATTTTAAAGTTGTTTTAAGTCATTACAAGTTTTCAATAAACTGTCACAGAGCGCTGGATTGTTGTCGTATCGATTCATGCATTCATTCCACCGGTTTTAATATTGATATGTAGTGCTGGGCGATATGGAAAAAATCATATATCACGATATGGACTATTTTATATCACGATAACGATATATATCACGATATACCATAATAAAGTATTTTTTTTTTTTTAGTTATTCTCTGAAAAGTTTGCCAAAAATTTCATTGCTTACTTTTCAACTTTATTTTGAAAGGACATTTAGCTGAACTGTCACAAACATACATTTTAGTGCAGCAAAAACAGGTTGGTACAGAGGTACAGTAGCTTTCACATTTTTTTTTAAAGTGCACAACAGTTTCTGAGAGAAAAACATATTTTTGCACTGAAGTTCAGCTATAAAAATAAACAAATAATTTTTCAACTTTCTGAAATCTGTAACCTTGTAGTGCAAAGTTTGCAAACCAATATAAAGTGTCTAAAGTAAATCAGGGTTGAAGAGAACTCTGTTTAAGGCATTAACCATGAATAAAAGTGCAAACATAAAAGGCTACTTTGTTGAAGTAGATATGTTGCAGGTTATTTAATTACATATTTGCTGTAATAACTGATAAAATTAGGTTAGAAACGATAGAAACGATAGAAGAGAAATGGCACAATACACATTTTTCTATCGTCCCCACGATATGTATCGTCATATTGCCCAGCAATATTGATATGAATAATTGTGATTTCAGTATTAGCCAAAACAATTATACATTTTTTTTTTTTTTTTTCGAGCTGCCTCACTCACGTGTGCGTCTTAAAACGAGCAGCTTGGATATCTTGCCTCGACTGAGCTCGATTTCAGTTCGGCCTGTTTGATATTCAGCAGCCGGATGAAGATGTCACCGTGACAGCGGAGTCTGATAACGAGTGTTTGGAGAGCGAACGATGACGGGAACGACGCGGCGATCTCTCCGTGTCTCTTCAGCGGAAGAAGTTACACTCTACAAGCCCTCTCAACCACGACGTCTTAAACTCACAAGAGGAGGATTTAAATTCGTACATCTCCACACATGTGATAATCCACCGCTGCAAAGAACAAATTATTTGGGTTTTATTTAGTTAATTTATGCTGGACTGGGTCATTCATTGGCTTTTTGGCACCTCAATTAGGGACATTGGAAGTTCTTGAATTGGAATATCTTTCGGAAAGCTCTAAAGATTAAGTGTGAATGTCTTTTATTCACTTTGTGGATGTGTGGGATAGAGAGCGGAATACCAATTGTGGCAGAGGAACAAAATGTTTTCCAATGTAGGAGGTATTACCTTGCAAAGATCAGCACGGCTGAGAGAGAGGGATAGATCTTTTTTTTTTCCCCTCTGAGACACAAGATTTCTGATTGGCTGTTGTTTTTTTTTTTTTTTTTAACCTTTCATGTCCCTTTTTAATGGTGCCACATTTGTAAGGAACATACACGTGTGGGATGAACAGCTGAACTGAGTTGAGCGTGGGTTGTACCCATGAAAGATTTGCCAAATCTCTGCCAGTGCCAATGTTTTTTTTTTTTTTTTTTTTGAGTTTCTGGTATCCCCAGGTGTTAACTATCAGGCACCTGTGAGCGTGAGCCCTGCTACATTGATCAGCTGGCGTCCTGCTCCGAGCATCGGCCCGTCACGTTTCACCGATCTGGGTCTGAGTGGGGCCTGCGTGACGGGAAAACTTTAAGCTGGTGTTCTGCAAAACCCAAGTTTGGAGCGAGCCCTAGTAGCTTCTGCAAACTGATGGCCAAGTTCCACACAGCAGGAGGATGTGGGCATCCCAAGAAATGAGATTTCCTCATCCTGCCCGCAATAGGGATGTAACGATAAGGAAAATCTGATATCTTGATCATAGTGACCAAATTATCACGGTTTACGATATTATCCCGATATTCTAAATTTCTGTCCAAATGTCTAAAAGACACATACACAAAAACATTTCATAAAATCTTGTGATTTTCTTCTCATACTAAAACATTAGAAGCCCAAATCTTATCAAAATGAAACTTTCACATTAAAAAGGCGAACAACAGGCACTAAAAAGATTTTATTTTTAATGAACAAAATAAATTATAGGAACAAAGTTTATTTGTCTGATGCAAGTTTAAATGAACACTTTAACAACCATAGTAGGTCAAATATACAAACAATTATCAGGAACAAAAATTATAGTGCAACTTCAAATGAAATAAATGTTGGATTTTAAGATGAACCTTAAATAAGTATAAATGTGCAAATAGAGAAATGTTTCCTTGTACAAATTACAATAAGATGTAAACGAGTGCTCTGCAGACAGGATGATTGTCCTCCACCAGTTGTCCCTCTGCATTCTTTAAAAAAAACCTAAATATGCCCAGACCTTGGATTTCGTCCTGTTAGCGGGTTGGTAAATGTCCTGTGTGCTATCACCACTTTCCCCCATGCTAACGCTACTATGCCGATGTTACAAGCTACATATTCACGCGAGTCGCTCACGACACATGAACGAGGCTGATATTACATATCCCAGTAATCGACCGCAATAATGAGATTAAATCAAACATAAATGGTATTCATCATGTAAAATTTCACCGTAATACCGGTGACCGTTCCATCCCTTGTCCACACTGAGATAAGTCCCGTTCATTCTGCGAAAGTGGGTAAAGAACCAGTTAAGTCAAAGACCACAAATAAAAAGCCACTCAGCTGTATTAAATTCAGTTGTTGTCTTCATCTCAGTTTATGGTTGTCCTTCTGGAGTTTGCAAATGTCAGCAGGCATCAAAATTGATTTCCAGTCATGCAACTGCTGATTTTTCTTTCTCCGATATAACAGATGTGCGCCTAAACCAGTTTTTGTTGGACTTTGGAATCTCAGCGCATGCCGTGTTGATGCTGGGCAAATTTCAAGTGATCCTTGGCCTCGTTGGTCAAGAAGAGGGGATCGGTGGGGGGTGGGGGGGGGGGGGGGGGCAGAGCAGATCCAGGGTGATGGGAGGTTGGCTTCAGCACCAGGCAAAATACCAAGTGTGCGGTATAATCTGACAGCAATCAGCCAAGACACATGCAGGGCTAAGACCAGGCGCCCTACCAAGACTGGAGCCTGTGGGGACATCCTGGAGAGAGCTAAGCCTCCGATAGGCCTGGAGCAGAGCCAGGACTTACACACACACACACACACACACACACACATGCAGACACCAGTGTGCATGCAAACAACACCTCTCAGAGGGAAAATGAATGGAGCAATAAGACAAAGAAAGCACGAGGGCCGAGGAAATGCAAGGTTTGCGCGAGAGTCTCATTCAGTCAGACTTTTCAACTGCAGCGGAGTCTATATATGAAATTAGCCTAATTAAGTTTCAGCTGTATTTTGTAGGTGTCAGCCGCACTTTGGTATTAATTAAGCTTATATGACGTCTAAATGGGAACACCCTGAGTATTCAGATGATTCTACAACACTGATTGACTTTTTTTTTTTCTTTTTCCTAAACTTTGTCCTTTCTCTCCCTCCCCCCCTTCCCTTCCCTCCCCGCTCTGCAGATTATGTTTATTTTGAGAACTCGTCCAGTAACCCACTGCTCATCAGGAGGATAGAGGAGCTGAACAAGGTAAGTAGGTGTCTGAGGTTGGGTTTCTACCCCGGATGCATCATGCATCAGATGTTCACGTCGGGTTTTCTCAGTTCTCAGTCCAGCAAATACGCTCTAAAGTCAAAGCTTGTGCACCTCTAGATTACTTTATATATTTATATTCTTACAAAAAAAAGAAACCATTGTGCATATGCACTGAGCAATTTTAGTTCCTTCTGTTGCATTCTTGGGGTGTTCAGTAGATCTGAATGCTTTTCTTATTTTTTTATTTTACAACCTTGCCTTTATGGTCTTTTATCGTCATGAAAGACTTGCAAAAATGTGTACGTGAAATATTCAGTGTTCAGGTTTGTTGACGATCCTGTTGCGTATCCCTGACATAAATAATAAATTGGATATGGTCAGACTTGAGACTGCTTGATTGGAAAAAACCCACCTAAAGATGTGTTCCTTGTCTTTGCTAAGTTATTATTAGGGATGGGCAAGGTAATATGATAATAGAAATGAAATGAAAATGAATGAAATGAAAAATACTTTATTTATCCCATAAAGGGAAATTCATTTAATTAATTAATTAATTCATTCATTCAATTAATAGCGCGCTAACGCCGACATTTATTTTGTTGCGCATTAATGCATGTTGCTCACATGCTTTTATTCTGAAAAGTCAGTTACTGGCTGCTGTGGAACCAGAAGAGAATTGGCGGGAAAACATGTGGAAAAGCTAAAATAGACATGGAGAGCGGTAAAGTTACAGAACTTTAACATGGACATTTTCATTTTAAAGTTCTCCCAGATGGCGGATTCAACAGAAACAAGGTTATTAGTAACCACGGCCAAGTTGAACTCTGCTGTTACGTCAACAATTACCTGTTTTAATGTTCTGATTGTGACTCAGGATTTTGTTGGTAGACTTTATTTTTCATGCAAAACAGGATGACATTAATGCCCTGGCAGTGACGGTAACCTTTATTTTATTTTACATTTTTTAAGAAGAGAGTTACACTAAATATCTGCTGCTGACAAGTGCTTAATCATGATTAATCAGGGAAATCAAGCGATTAATTGCGATTAATAATTTTAATTGTTGCCCAACCCTAGTTATTACACCCCCCCCCCCAATTTCTTTTAACATTTTTGAATAATTCAATGAATAATAGTCAGCGTGTTAGTCAGTGGCACTGTAGCAAACTTTAAATATCCAAATTACATCATATTAAAGAACGTTGGCATGACTTGATGATTATTATTTTCTAATTATAATGAATTGGCTTTGTGTTTCTTCTATTTATGAGATGGTCATAATTAACGACCACTCAGAACTGAGATAGTTGATAAGCTGATTAATATACAGCATCATGAGGCACGCTGTAATCTGTGTAATATGAGCTTATTCTGCAAACACAATCTTCCATTCTTGAGTCTCTACTGCTGTGAAAACATTGAGTATCATACGGAGCTGGGTTCAGCTCGGCCTGCTCAGATGCAGAAAAACGAACAAGTCTGTGTTCCAGGCCTGTGCTGGATAACGCGGAGGTTATTTAACGTGACTGACAGAGATCTCAGAGTCGGCGCTCTATTCTGCCCGTCACCGCCGGTCTCCACGGGGATCTCTGGGTCCCTCTTCGATAAAGACTGAGAAGCAGGCTTAAGAGGTGTAGAGGTGTGTAGGGAACGAATATCGACCGCTCTGAAGAACAAAAATCACAAATAATAGTAATAATAAAGTGTGTAAGTGCATTTGCACGTAGCCTAGCGTCTACATGAAGCAAATAGAATAGCCGTTTAAGAAATAAAACTTCTTTTTTTCATTGATTTTAAAGTGTTTATTTACAGTCAAAGGTTTTGTCTAACGAAGACTAAAGAGGTCAAGTGTATCATTTAAATCAGTGATTCCCAAGGTGTGGGCCGCGGCCCCCTGGTGGGCCGTCGTGGTACTGCAGGTGGCCCGTGAAAGGTTATTAAAATTAAACAAATATGTTTTAAATCCTTGTTTTTTTTAATATGTTTTTAATTAGTGTAAAATATTCCTAACATTATTAAAAAAAAAAAAAAAACAGTCGAGTGTTATTCTACTGTCATACTTAATATGAGAAGTGTCAACTTATTTGTTGACCCTTTACATTAATATCGGAACACAGCTTCTAGTCTTGTATGTTGATCACAGTTGTGATTAAAGGTTTCGGTGGGCTGCAGAGATTTTTCACATTTCAGATTGGGCCTTGGTATTCTGAAGTTTGGGAATGGCTGATCTAAATAATATTCTATTGTTTCCCCATTTAACTGAATAAAATAAGTGGTTCCCAAAGTAGATTTTCATAGACACGTGATTTAATTGTCCGGCAGCGTGAGCACTAAATAATCCCAAATAAATTGTGACATTTGCCAGAAAAATGCTCAAATCACTCAGCGACGCATCGTTGCGTCGTCGTACAGATTCGCCTCTACTTCTTTTTTTTTCGTTTTTAATTTTCCAGGATCTATTCGGTAGTGCCAGTTCCCGTCTTATCGTCTCCGGCGTCTCGCCAAGCGTTCGCCCGCACGCAGCCGGAACGCACATATCAATATTCATGGCTTTAAAATCTTAATTCTGCCGTACTCAGATGGATTGCTTTATAATTTAATTGAATTACTCTCACTCAAAATGTAATCAATTAGGATTTGCTACTTGGCTTCACTGTGTGTTTTGATATCAGAGAAAAGCTTGTTTTATTTATTTATTTGCAGATCTTCTGTTCAACTCTGATTTTTAGACTACTGTTATGCAGGCGTTAGTGTGGAATTTATCTTTTTTTCCCAAAGATGGAATTTTATTGCATTTGATTTTAGTTATTTATTGACTAACAAATTAAAGCGGGAATAATCCTCCTCGTCGATTGGAGCGTGTGAACTCCTAATCCAGGCTCCTCTGAGTGGACAGAAATATTTATCAGTGATGATTGACACTTGAAACAACAGGTGTATCGTGCTTTTTTTTCTTGTTTTACTTCGTGAACACAGTTAAAAGTTAAAGATTTTTATCTGACTCTGAGCAGTGGGTTTGATTTCTCCGATATAATCCAAGAAAATATAGTCGTGTTGCTTCTATTTGTGTCAGAAGGCCGATTAATGCCACCTATGGCCTCTGATGGCATGTTTAACATTTCATTTTGCCATCAGGAAAAATTTAGAAGAGTGACGGGGAGGAAAAAACAAACTGGTCTCAACTACGGGTTATTCATCTGTGTGAACTTGAGCATGCATGTGTTTCTTTGTGCGGCACCACTTGTTGCCATGGTAACACTGATTGTCTCTGGTTTCCAGACAGCCAATGGGAACGTGGAGGCCAAAGTGGTGTGTTTTTACCGGCGCAGGGACATCTCCAGCACGCTCATCGCTCTGGCAGACAAACACGCAAGTGAGTGACCGGCCGCGAGCCCAGCCAGCGGACACCACGCAGCCACGCAGCCACGCAGCCACGCAACCATGCAACCACACAGCAGCACACCAGCCTCGGCATGAAACCGCTCATTTTAGCTGCACTTTTTTTTTTTTTTTTTTTTTTACTACAGGGTTTTGATGCCTCAACATCCAGTCGAGTCAGATCAGTAACAGGTTTCAGGGCTTTTCACTGAGCTGGTCCACATTGGAGCCACTCACCTGATAGACTTGTTTGCAGACGTTACACCTGCTGCGTTTGTCAGCGTGCTGACGTCTGTCTGTCTCAGTACACGTGTCGTCTTCCTGTTAGAATATGGGTGTTAAGCAGCAAGCAGCACCCTTTTCAAAAGTTTAGAGCAAGCTCTGGGCTTGAACAAAGTTTTACTTGGTCATGAAGCACATCATGTTGGTATAGGCCCTATGCATGTTTTCAGCGGTACAGAACGTACCGAACCGACTGACTCCGGTCTGGATGTCTCTCCGGATGTTGCTCATTGCACGGTTTCTCTCGTTGGTTCCAGGCCAAACCAGAGGCGGTTTATTTTGCGTCCGTCGACACCGCTTGCAGAGGAACCAGCCTAACCAGCGACCTGTCCGGGCTAAATTTGCACAGCCTTTAAGGCTAAAATTAGCGCGGAGGCACAATAACCAAGTCAACAGTGGTTAAGAGGCTAAAGATAAAGCTGGTAGAGCACACGGCCTGCAGCCTCCGTGGGTTTCACAGGTTCATGCAGTTGTTTATAGTTCTTATGAAGTTAAATATGGGTTGACCGAGACATTTGTCAGTGGTGCATCTTAATTCTTAGTGATTTACCTATTTATTTATTCATTTATTAAGTCAATAATTAAAAAAAAAACTAGTGATTTCATAGCACCGCTCCAGTTCACAATAACGGTGGACATTGGTGGAAGTGCGAGCCTATTTGCCTTCCAATGTTTGCACGTAAAGACACTTCAGACTTGACATTTCCATCAACCACAACCCTGATGACATTAAGAGGCGCCTTGAATCGTTGGATCAAAAACTCGGTCCGTCTGAGCGCAGTTTAACTCGGCCGTGCTGTCCTGCAGTGATTCACCAGAAGCCCGCTGTCCTGCAGTCAACGTCAGAAAAGCGGCCGCCAGACGTTGGCTGGGCGTGGCAGGCTAAATGTTAGCTCTGAGGGTGTGAAAGTGTGCTTACGTGTGCACGTCTGAGAGCCACCAAGTGTCATGTTTGAATGAGCGGGCACCCGTGTGTGTGTGTGTGTGTGTGTGTGAGTTAGTGTTTGTGTCTGACTTTAAACCACAGAGTTCATAGAGGTGGCCTGAGGGCGCATCCATGATGGAACAGGATTATTATTATTGTTTTTTTTTTTCTCTTTTGGACCACACAGTGTGTGTGTGTGTGTCTTTAAGAAAGTCTGTGATGCAGTCAAACGTGCGCTGCCTCACCGTTGAGAAAGAAAGTCGTTTATCTGACGTGATGAAAAGAAAAATAAAATGTTATAATTCCAGAGGACAGAAATCTGTTTTTTTTTTTTTTTTTAATTGATTTGTGATGCGTCTGCTTTTCAGTTGCTTGGTAAATAAATGTGGATGTAGATCGATGATGGCAGCTGGTAAAGACAGAGGCAGATGCTTGTCTAGAGCAGTTTGAAGGTATTGGCAGCCTGACAGGCGCTGAAGGGTAATGTATGTGGGAGAAGCGTGATATTTCTGCGGTGTCAGCTGAATGATACATATATATATGTGATGTGCAGCAGTAAAAAGAGTGGCAGGAATGGCTCTGCACCACATGGGTGTGGGCTGCATCCTGTCTGCATTTCTGTAGCTGCAGCTTCACTCTCTCTGGGGGCACGTGTGTATATTTAAACTTGTGTGCGTGGTTATACGTATATATGTCTATGAACTTGAGCTTGAGCTTTTAATGTCGGAGCGGCGCGTTGAATTCGCTTTCGTTATGGATCGGACGGGAATGGCGGTCGCGTATGTGCATGTGAGCCTGCCTTTTCATGCAAGTCCGTTCTGAGTCATTGATCAAGTATTTCACTCGCGGATATTCGGAGCACTCCCTGAAAGAGGCCTCCAGCTCCAGCATTAGTCCCTCTCCTGAGAGCGAAGCCGGCTCCTGAGTGGTCAGCCTCTGTGGCAGACTTGACATTTCACTCGCAGAGCTCCTCCTCCTCACAGGCACTTGAGTTTGCCATGACTCAAAACTTTTTTTTTTTTTTTTGTTCCTTTCCATTTTTGAGATGCATCTTCTCCTCTCTATAAAAGAGGCACACAATTTAGTCAATTAACCGATGCACGAAGGTGGCAGCAGTGTACCGAGTCCAGGACCGTAAACCTCTGTGGCATCGTTCGGCTCCTTGCTGTGAAAATCATAAAGATTTCATGTTGTAGTTAACAAGAACATATTCAACTCCCACGTATTTTCATCTAGCAGTTTAACACGCGTGGATACATCTATGCCAGAGTCTCGGTGTGTTACTGGAAGCTGAGATATATCTGCATATGTTTGAATATGTGCCCAAGATTTGAATCACTAAGAGATTGGGTTACATTAGAAGAAATCATATATTGGCGCCGTGCAACTGAGCAGCATTATTAAGGGTGGCATGAATTTCTTTGTACGTTATTGACATTTTGCTGCAATTTTAAAATATACAGTCATGGAAAAAATTATTAGACCACCATTTTTTCTTCACTTTCTTGTTCATTTTAATACCTGGTAGCACTAAACGTCATCATGTGACTAAAACAGACAGAAAAGAAAACACTGAATGCATAAAAGCAGTGTTTTTGGCAGCACAACGCCATAGCTATTGATGTAAAAACTTAAGTGATTTAGGTTATAATCAAGAAAACCATGGAAAATGGTAAGATATCAGCTCTTAAATAAAACTCTTATGAGCAATCTTTGTGGTTATCGTTATGTTCGTCCAAACAAATGTACCTTTAGTTGTACCAGGTATTAAAATGAACAAGAAACTGAAGAAAACAAGGGTGATCTAATAATTTTTTCCATGACTGTATTTCCTGAGTCTTTTGTATTTGTCACGGATTGTTGCATGATACATATCAATGCCATACCAACTTTTTTTTAAATTTAATTTTCATTTTTTTTAGGGGTGCAGTTTGTAGATGAGCTTTTTCTTGCTGTAAGAAAAAAAAAAAACATGGTCAGTCTGCACTGAAACACATTTTTCTCTAAAGCCTGTTCATAACGTTCCATAGAACACACGTATATTTATTTTCCAGCGCGATCCAGGGGCACGAACGCACCTCCGGCCTATCAGAGATGTAGAGTCACTGATAACAAGCCAGATGCTCCCGCTACTTTTTATTTATTTATTTTTATTTATTTTTTTTATTCCAAGGGTTACGGTGTTTCCAAGAAGATTTTCAGATTTCGACACGCCTGACCACGGGTCAGCTTTCCGCTTCGCCACGGTCCGTCTGAAATGAGGCGCGGCCCTCAGGAGACGGCGGCGTTCCTGCATCACGTTAACATATGACTCCTTCTCCTGCGTGACGGAGCGTTAATGCATCTGTGGGTGACGCGGGGACGACTGTCCATAGAAACAGTGACGGCGGTTTCACGACAAATTCATGCCTGTTTTTAATCCGCTGACACTTTTGAGGGTCCAAAGATCAGGGATGTTCAGTATTGATTTTTGTCTTTTTCCTTGTACTTGAGATGATGAGATACCAAGTTTCTTCACCGTTGCACGTGATTTGATGATCATTTTTAATTTCTTTTCCCTGCTGTGAGTGAACCTCTGCCCGGCGGTACCGCTAAGAGACTCTGCTCCTCTGACACCCAGACGTGTCGCTGCCTTTGCGCCCGTTGACCAAATTAGTAGCAAGATTTTCCTCCAGGTGTTTCTTTTTAGCACCACTTGCTTTCCCGTGCCCCCCCCCCCCCCCTTTTTTTTTTTTTTTTTTTTTTTTTGAGACGTGTCGCTACCCATCAAGTTCAAATTCAGGGTACTGATTTCACATTTCTGCAGATTTCTTTTCTCGACAGACCAGCCGGCTTCATTTTCATGCATTGCCACTGACTGGTTGCTAGGCACTGGCTCCATCTCTCGAGTAACACCAGGCTATTTTTTTTTTTTTTTAAATAAGTCAAAATGATTAAATCAGTCAAAAGCTGATTCCTCCTTCTCCCGCTGGTCCTTTTTTTGAAGCTAATTGTTCAAACAAACAAACAACTGACACTTCAGTTGCATCCTCTGAAAGATCGATGACATCATGCTCTTTATGCCCATTTTTTTTTTTTTTTTTTTTAAATAAGCGGTCCGTGGCTGCAGCACGTCTGTCGTCCTGCTGATAGACAGTTCACGCAGCAGGGTGATCAGTTCCACTTCAGATCTCCCAAAGCTCACGCACTTCTAAATCACCAACTTCATTTCCTCCACGTTATTTATTTTATTTTTCAGCAGCTGTGGCGGCCATTACTCAGGCGTGTTATTGAATGGCGGACGCGCGTTCGGGTTTCCGGCTGGGTGCCGCCGTCGGAGCGACGCGCTTGGTTTAAGTCCTTCCTAAGTCCCGCAACTCAGCCGTCAATCTGAGGGTCAACTCGGTGTTTTTTTTTTTACAATAAAATCAGCCGGCTAAGCTTTCCAAATTATTTTCATGTGGATAAAACGCGTTCTTGCTCGAACAGCAGAACGACGCACCAGACGCCGGCTCGGTCGCGACCCGAACGCGAGGGATACGAGGAGTGATGGGTGCTACCTCGTCTTGTTTTCAGACTGAGCTCCTCTTGTTCTTCCTCTTGTCTGGAATGTGATGTGAATGGGGAAAAAAATGTGCCCACAATGCACTGGAGTTAGGTGGAAAGGCACCCTCTTCCCGCTGCGCCCGTCCTCGACCGTCTGCAGCCTTCACGTCTGGAGATTTATCTAACCTGGGAGCGAGGAGTGGGGCGAGACTCGCAGAGCTTTTATCTCGGGATTGATGCCGCGGCGACGGCTCGGGCGTTATTGATGGTAATTTCGATTTAATTTTTGTCCACTGCGAGGATGGGAAAAAAAAAAAGCAATTAAAGATGAGCAGGGCTGAATATTGTATAGCTTCACTGTAATGCAGGACTTTAACGCAACGCTATCGGTTTTTATATCGACAGGTTTAAAGGCTGCGATGAGTAAACTGTCATTTTCTTTTGGACCCGACGGTATTTGAGGAGCAGCACGGGTCTGTCTGCAGACGGGACGGCGCACTAGCGCGCAGCGTACCGCGCTCTGTAGCCGGTTTAAGGTAATAACGGCCGCCCGGGCCCTCCTCACCCCCCCCACGTATCGCCCCGAGGCCCGCTCCTTCCTCTCCCTTACCTCGCCTCTCTGTCTCTCGGCCCAGTAAGGCGACCCATTCATCAATAATTGATAATTGCCTGGGACAGGTGAGATGGAGAGGCAATTTGTAGAGAGCACGGTGCGGGTGCACTGCCAGGAGATTGACTCGGGGGAGGAGAGGCGAGGGACTGAGGTTGGGGAGTTGAGTTGCTACTCGAGGACACGCAGCCAGGGGCCAGCTGGAGGGGCGGCGCCGCTGATGGAGGGGCGGCGCCGCTGATGGAGGGGCCCCGCCGCTGATGGAGGGGCCCCGCCGCTACATCACCCCACGGGTGTGTGTGAAAACACACAGATGTGAGCAGACAGCAGAGTCACTGACCTTTCTCAAGGCAGAATCACTGATAGATTTCTTTTTAACTTCATGACACTCCCCGTATCTGAACTTCCTCTAATTAACACAATGATTAAAAAAAAAAAAACTACTTTAATCTAATATGTGATGATTTAATTTGCTAATGCAGATGCTGAACATAGCTCCGGACAAACCTTCTTTCCACTGAGCACTTTTCTGTCAGAACATGGAGTCTGGAAACATTTTTCTGCACCGCTTTGGACGCTCGTGCCCCTCAAAGGATTTCTGCCGGTAATTCTGGTACTTTTTTGAAAGATTTGTTATGATGAGTCACCATGGAAAAGGGGAAAAGTTTTTAGCCGACGGAGCTTCTGGAAAAGTTCTGCTCGAGTTGAGACCCCGAATCCAGGCGAGTTGAAGAGGACACGTCGGGGATGGAGGGCAGGAGCGTGATGGAGGGAGAGGAGGAGGAGAGGAGGTCTGTTTCATTACTTCTTCTCCTCCGACTGGTACAGGGAGTGTGGGCTCACTGGGAAATGAAGTGGAGGATATTGGGAATGCGCCGTCTTTCACTGAGGCGTGAGTGCTCTCTGAGATGTTTCTGTGTGGCTTTTAGAAAACGTGTATAAGGAGACTGATGGTGAAGTGGCAAAACTACAAGAAGGATTGCATTTTTAACACCCGTGTTGATATATATATATATATATATTTTATAGAGTTAATCCAAGGAAATGGCAGCTCTGTTTCTTCTTGGATTGAGTAACTGTCACTGGATGGTTCTTATGCGTGTTTATGAAGCCAACTATTTATGACGGTTTACAACATGGCGGCCTGAACAACACGTCACGGCCTCTGGAGCTTCAGCAGCAGATCACAACGGATGTTGGAAGTTTAATTTTCAGACGGGTTAGGGTTAGGGCAGGGCATGTTGACCCCCTGACCTCCTCCGGCCTCAAAGCTCTTATTGGCTTTTCATGAAGGAAATCCAATAGTATAACCTGGTTAACTGATTTACAAGACTAAAACTGTTTGATTAAGCTCATTAGACGAGGATTCGATCCATCACACTTTACTTTCACTTTGCTTTCATGATGTCGGGGGAATAAACGGCGACATTGAGAGCAGCGCTGAATGAGAGGAAGGAGGTCTGTCAAGGAGTGATTAGAAATCAGAGAGGATGACTTTTTTTCTGATTGATTGTTTGGCAAAAATATTGTAAGAATAAATATTTTGCCTTCTAGATCAGTGGTCCCCAACCTTTTTGTAAACGTGGACAGAATCCAGGATTTCTTCTGAATTTCACCCAAAATGAAATCAGTTCTTCCTTTTACCATTTCTGACAACTCCTGAAAATTTCATCGAAATCCATCTATATCTTATCTTATCCTAGTTTAGTATGTGGGAATCACCTGTTGTGATATATCAATATTTCAGTAGGACTCCTGGTATTGTCTGTTAAAAGCTTTCTTTTTCTTGGAAGTCGTCGGCTGTTCTTCTTTCTCTTCACTGTGCATTTTCCCCTTCACAAGGAAACTTTCCAAAGATGTCTGTTTATTACTCATTTTGCGAGTTTAGTTACATTTTGGCACTCAAGCGACCGAAATGTAACTGAGAGAATCCAGTCATTTTTCAAAATAAAAGATTTTTCACAATAAAAGCTTGTTCAGACTCATATAATAAATAAAACTTAAAAAAATTGCGCGGACCTGGTACCAAGTGATCCACGGCCGGGGGGTTGGGGACCACTGTTCTAGATGACAAAGGTCCGAGTGTTCATCTCAGGTTCGTGTTTCGAGTCTTAAGGGCTGTAGATACTCTCGCAGCAATGTGTCGCAGTTAGCTTGTCGCAGGTATGCCGCAGTTATTTTTGATTTATGCCCAATTTTGAAGCGCGATCTCGCTATGTTATTCCACGCCACAACGCAAGAGCGGCAATCACAAACTAGCTAAACTTACTAAACGTATCTCTTGCGTTTTTCCACTTCCTCACCATCTCTGCCGTATCCAGACCCACATTCATCGTTATCTCCCTCCATGAATTACTAGAATATGTGCTGTCTTTGTAGCGTGGAGAACCAGAATCATACAGATGTGAGTACTTCCTCACTTCTTCGATGATGCACTCTTTTCCACGCGGATGTAGAATTGACCAATCAGAGGCCTCCTTTCTCTCCTCCCTGCGACACTATCTTTGGCACTGTCTGTGGTCACCTACAGTTTTGGGGAGGTGCACCAAAGTGTCTGTGGAGGGTGGGGGGGGGCATATCTGCGTTATCTGCGTCACACGTGCAGACGACCTGATTTCTGAGCATAAACCAGCCTTCAGATTTCATTGTCTTGAAGGAACCGGCATCCATCCATCCTGCGCAGTAATTCAGTAACTATATATATTTGTCAGTTTTATTTTTCAGAAGTTTGTGAGTAAAGTTATCCTTTCTGGACATTTTTTGGCAGGTTTCTCCGCTTCTCTGGTTTTCCATATTATTCCCATCCATATTGGAGTTGTTTCAACCAAAATCAAAAACATATTTCTGATGGAAGTTTTTTTTTTTTTTTTCCCAGCCCTATAGTCCACGTAGTTGCCAATATAATCCAATATTCTCCAAATTTAGACCCGTCTTCCTGCGGTCAAACGGCCCCAAAGTCATCGAAAAGTATCTTTTTGCCAATAACTCAATTAGCGACAATGATGTGGCATCACATATACTCCCTTTAGCTTGATGTTAATTAAAATACTGAATCATTTAACACTTAACTCTTCAGCTCAAACAGAAGCAGAAAGCCTGCTTTTTTTTTTTTACTTTTGTTTTTTAATTATTAAAGCATGTTTCTTAGCATGTATGAATCGGTTGTAAAAAGAATCGTGTATCTTTTGCGAATGCACCGTTTTTCCTCAGACCTCTCATTAACTCCAGATCTGTTTGTTGTTGGTTTTATTCTTATGCATATTAACGCGCTGGTCATATAACGCCTAAGTAAATATTAAAAGATGCATGCACACACAACAGAACATGTTTTAATCATGCGACTCATGCCTCCTCTTTTAAATCATGCATGTGTCTTACATAGACGGCGGCTGAAGATTTGCTGCTTTCATGTAGAAGAAGAAGAAGATGGAGCGAGACCCATGCTGTGTGTGTGTGTGCGCGTGCATGTGCGTGCACTGCCTGGGCATTGATGGTGTGTCTGCTGAGTGGTGGGCAAAGTATAAGGGAGTGAAGGAGTACTTATCGATTTTGTCCACACATCTCTGCTCCTGAAAATCCCTTGATTGCTTTTGTTCTGCTCCCTGTCTCCCTCCTTCTGTCTCGCTTCCTCTAATGAAACTCCAAATGAATTGGAGCACGTACTGAGCGCGCTCACTCGCTCCCCTCTCCGTTTCACTTCTGCCGTCTCACAGCCCCCCCCCCCCCCCCGGTCCCGCCTGTCTCTCGCCCAGATGAATCCTCCGAACTCTTTCTCTCTTAATATCTTTCTGCCTACCGTCTAATTTTTTTTTCTCTTCTTAACCACTTTTTGTTGTACTTTCTCCCACTGCGTTTAGTTTAGTTTTATTTTCCATGAATCTCATTTCCCCGTCTCATCTTCCCCTTTTGTCCTCCTGCGGTGTCTCGTCCGTGGATGAGGAGAGGAGTCTGTGGTGAAGATGCTGCCTACCTGCAGCTAAATGTGTTGACAAAGAATGACTCGGCTGTATTACTGACTCAAACGGGTTGATAGCTCTTCAACAGCCGCTTCAAAGATGTAAGATGTGCATGTTGTGTAGGTTTGACTCTGTATTTTTTAAACTTTCCATCAGGTGACTTCCAACTCTGCCCCATGTGTAAGATTGATGATAGTTTTTGTCTTTTTCCCACTCTCTCTTGCCAGTTAAATTGTCAGATTATGCAACTCAAGGAACCTTGAGCCCCACAGATTGAACCAAGTGCTGGTGGTCGGGTCACCGGTATTCAAGTTTGAGTCGAGACTTACAGTACCCAGTGTTTGGTGTTGCATTCACAGCTAATATAGAGCTGAGCGATTTTATCGATTCTGCGATATATATCGATTTTTTTTCCCCCAGAGAGTATCGATTTTTCAGCTGCGGGTATCGATATTCTAAGCTTCTTTCTAAAGCCCCGTGTCCCACCTTTAAAAGCTTGCAAGCAACAATTTGCACTGTTTAAATAAATTATAGTATTTTTCTCAACAAATCTTTTATTCAGTTTGTCCAGCATTGGGAAGCTGCCTGTCAGCCATAATAATGTGTAAGTGATGCTTTCAGTTCAATTAATTCAAACAAAGTCATTGGAACACTCACTAGATGTCACCAAAATCACTTTGTCCTTTTAAAATCTTTCGGAAAATGATGTAAATGTATATATAGACTAGATAATATAGATAGATATATATCGTATCGTGAGCTGAATATCGTGTATCGTATCATATCGCGAGATTAGTGTATCGCTACAGCCCTAGCTAATAGTCCGATAGACCAGGTTGGACTGGGGCCGAGACGCCAGCTTGTTACATTCACACCTCCCCAAATGACTCGGACTTTCCCAGCCAACAAACTCTGGTCGGTTTAACACTAGAACCGCCAAGGGGGTCATTTTTACCCCCTAGCATTTTCAAATGTTTGTATTTCTGTTAAAATAAAACCCCTGCATCTGTAAGTTCATGACTTTTCCTAAATGGATTTATTAATCATTCAGTGAATTTTGGTGAGTGTGTGATAAAAAAGAAAAATTAATATGACCATTTATACCTGGAACCGCCGATGGGGTCATTTTTACCCCCCTCATATAAACGCTGTATACAGCTGTCACTTTTTGCATCAGACCCTCCTGCTTCTCCCTGTTCCTTAGCAACGCTCAAACCCTATTGTCACTAAATCTTTCAAACAAACAGCAAAATTTAAGATATGAACTCAACAAAAAACAACAGCCTGGCTGTTGTACCAGGATCTGAGTGAGGGAGAGTCGGAAAGAGCGGAGATAACGGTAGATGAGAGTGAGGAGGGAGGGGGGGCCTGACCCGTCATTTTTACCAGGTGATGAGACATCAACTGAGGATGAGGAGCCAAATTTATTTAAAAAAAAAAAAAAAAAAAAAAAAGGCCCCGGCTTCTAGAGGCGTTAATCCGTTTTTCCAAAATTATTAATATCTGTTAGTAACATCTGAAATTTGTTGTTTCTGTATTGTAAATAGTCTGTCATTCGATTGCTGTTTTCATGTCTGTGTTAACATACAGCTCCTACAGTTTGTTGATGAACGTACCGATGTATTTATTTGTGTGGCTGAGAGAGAGATTGCGCAGCGTTCGGCCACCTGTAGAGAAAAGCTCGCAAAAATATACATTTTAAACACTTATTTTGACAAGTGTCGATTATTATTTCAGAAATATTTAGGAATGAGCCACTTCACAACTTCTAGAAACGACATCTTAGCATCACTGACGCTATTGCAGCAGTGGGGTCAAAATGACCCCCCTCGGCGGCTCCAGGAAGTTTGGAATGTTGGCGGTTCTAATGTTAAACCGACCAATCAGGACTGGCGTTGATGCTCCCCGAGTCTCAGTCAGTTTCAAGTCATTAAAGAAAACCAGTCCAAATGACTGGTTTCTACATGCACAGTCTTTAAAACACATTCTACGCATCTCTAATCACGGGATTGATTACGAGAACGCAACAGAAGTGAGTTTTTAACCGTGGAGAGGTTTTCTCCGCCGCTGCTAGAAACTGAGTGGAAAACTTGGAGCACTTAAGTTCTCCGCTTGAATTGTTGCCAGACGATGATTGAAGCTGGAAGATGTCTCCATCAACTCACTGACGCTTCTTTTACAGACGGAGTGCACTTTTTAACCGCCGCATGAGAACTCGCTAAAAGAAACGGGGACAAGCTGGGAGACACTTCCTCCTGGCGTTTTAACGCCATTTGGTTGTTCCTGAACATGACGCGCATGTACGACATGAACCGACGGCGTGTAGGAACCTGCCTCCTACACGGATTGATATTGGAACTTGGTGAAGGGATTATCGCACGCCAAAGCAAAGTGGAATATTACATGAAGTTTCTAAATCGCAGAATTGTCTTGTACACGAAATGTGCTATACAAATGAACTTGCCTTGCCTTAAAAAAAAAAGCCAATAAAAAATCTAAGGACTCATCTCTCATTTACGAGTTTGAATGCAGTGATGCACGAGTCCAGGTCAGTGATCAGGTCCAAGTCAAGTCCTGGACTCGAGCTGCACGCTCCCTTAGGCGGGTTCACGTGTGATTGTGCTTCTATTTAATTGACCTTTTGGTAAGCACCGCCCCCTTCGTAGTTACTGTTGCTAGGTCGGACAAACTTGCTGCTTCTGCGTTAAGGACTGTGTTAATTCATTATATTTCCGATGTGTATCATCAGTGTTAATTTTATACTATAATAACGCCATGGTGTTAGAGCCAGAGCGAACGCTAACAGAGAACTCATCACCCTCCCTGCCGCTAAATCATATTATTATTATTATTGCTTTTACTAAACGGTGGTTAAATCAATCATCTAATAAACAAAGTAAACTTACCGTGGAGTAAATGTAGGTATGTTTTGTAACACTGATGATACACATTGGAAATATAGCAAATTTAACACAGTCCTTAACGCAGGGGCAGCAAGTTTGTCCGACCTAGCAAAAGTAACTAGGAAGGGGGCGGTGCTTAGCGAAAGGTCAATTGTGGCTACGGCAGAAGTAATCCTAAGGTTCCAAACATCGTGTCATCATGCCATCGGCCTCCACTCGCCTCAGGTTGCTGTTGACTATCTGCTGTTGAGTTGAAAGTTTGCACTTAGCATGTTATTTAAGAAATAACACTGTAGCTGCCGCTGTTGTTGCTGGGGTTCTGGGGTGTGTGGACGCGCTGATGTTTACATCAAGCTGCGTTCCTATTGGTTGGTTGGCGATAGTTGAGACGATTCCTTGAAATTTCTGTCGCAGCTCGTCTTTGGTCACACGAGGGTTCACCGTTTCATCTTCCTTCCTGTCTCTCTGTGAGATTAGATGTTTTTGAGCAATGATGGCCTACTTTAGAGAGAGAGAGTGGCGAGCTGTGAGATGTCAGTTCAGGTAGTTTGACGTACCTCTCAGGTACGTCCAACCGGGCGGACGTCCCGGGGCAGACCCGGGCCACGCTGGAGAGATGACGTCTCCCAGCTGGCATGGGGACACCTCAGTAATTCTCCAGAATAATCGGAGGCGGGTCTGATTATCTCTGCTACTGGGACTGAACTGGAACTCTGTTAAGCAGAAGTTGATGGAGGATTTTGATAAAGACTTGTTTGTTTTTTTAATGTTTTATTCTGCATGCAACTGCATTCACTGTGTTCATCGAGAATGAAATGAACTTCTTGTGGCGCTGCTTTGGTTTATGTTTGTGAAAATAAAAAGGCTTTGTCAACATGATCTGCTTTATATATGAGTACATGCAGCCTGATAAACTCCGGTGACACGGTTTTAAGAAAATTATTCTTAGTGTTTTTGCTGCTGGAACTGGGTTTTTTTTTTTTTTTTTTTTTTTCCCTTCTCCCATTTTTATGAGACCCAGTCATGCCCTTTTAACACAAAACCCACATGTTTTTTTTTCCCCTTCTTCCTCCTGAAAGAGGAATAATCTCAGCATCGCTTACTGATTTCTTTTGGCTGGTGCAGTACTTTTTAATCTTGCAGAGAAAATGGAAATGACAGAAGCATCTCAAATAAAATCTCATATATCCTTTGACCATTATGACCATTAAAAGCATATATTAAAATGAATAAACTACTTTTTTTGTTTTTGCAGTTTCTTTTTAGTTTTTGTGCTTGATGTAAAACTGACAAACAATATTATTAAAACAGCGGGAGGACATTATAAAGACAGGAAGTACAGAAGGATCTGAAAGTCATGACGAAACCCGTCTTATTCATTCAGACAGAATTTGTAGGATTTATGTGAAATGGTTGTGCACAGCTCCTCTCCATGGACTTTATTGTTTCGGCTCATCAGGTGCGCGCACCTGAGACGGCGCGTGGCTGCGGCGCGTGGCTGCGGCGGCGGCGGCAGACGTATTTTGCAGAGATGCAGTTGTTCCACTTCATCCTACCTGTGCATGTTTGACCTTTTACCCCCCCTCTTTTACCGTCTCCAGGGGAGCTGGAGGAGGAGATGGAGAATCCTGAGATGGCGGAGCTCCCTGAGAAACAGAAACACCAGCTCAGACACAGAGAGCTGTTCCTGTCCCGCCAACTGGAGTCCTTACCAGCAACGCACATCAGGTATTTCCCAGAAGTCCACCGTTACTGAACTGCTGGAGAGAATAAACGGGTTTGGGTTTAAAAACTGCCCTGGAGAGAGTTAATGACAGCATGTAGACAGACCTAACTAATGCAGAAATGTTGGGCCTGAATTTAACTCTCAAAGATTACTGAAGACATTCATGGTAGCAGAAGTGATTCAGTCGCAGCAAATGTGTGTATGTGTGTGTATAAAAACATTTTAAAATGATCTGATCATAGCGGGTCTTGGTAGACAAATACAACCTCAAATGGACAACATGTACTTTTTGTTCACGTCTGACTCAGTCACTGCCCAAATCATGACCCTTCCACCAACGTGCTTGAAAGTAGGACCTCGCAATACGATATGTATAATGATACTTGGGTCACGATGCGATATTATCGCGATATATTGCGATATATCAGTTAATATCAAAATTAAAAGTAGAGATAAAAATCAAGTTGCTGTATATGTTCATCAGATGATATTAAGTCAAAACTATTTGCTTTCAAAACAACCTATGTATTCTTTATTATTAGTGTTTTTGCATGTTTAAGTAACCAATAAAAAATTGATATTAGGAGCTGAAAAATCAATATTATATTGGGCGGCTGAAAAGTTGCGATATATTGCCAAATCGATTTTTTTTTTCACACCCCTACTTGGAAGGTGGTACGAGGTGTTTGTGCATCTACGCTTTAGGTCTTTTTTTTTCTGGGCTGACTTTTTGAAGTGAAGCTGATGTAAGAATATTCCTCTCGTCTTTTCCTCCTTAGCATTTTGTTAACACACACACACACACACACACACACACACACACACACATGGACCCACCTGAATCCTGCAGACCTTTTGTAGAGGCGCTGATGGTCATTGAATCAATCATAATTCATTAGCAGCTCCTGATTAACTGCTGAGTATCCTCTGAACTCCTCTGGAAGCAGTTTGTTGTTGGCCCACCGATCCTGCGTTAAGTTTCATTTATGTTTAAAGATATCCTCTATAATAGGTCATGTGTTGCATCTGGGCCTGTATTGTTGTTTTTCTTTAGTCCTGATCTGTAAAACCTTAGAACTGAAAGAAGCTGTACGTTTTCAGGTGACTGTACTTCAAACTCCTCTTTCTGTGCTCGCAGCTTGAAAAGCAACAGCCCTGCGGCTGATTTGATTACTGATAATGGCCCCCTCTCTATTCTTTCATTCATTAAACTGCAGCGACGAAAAGGTGCTAAAATCTCCCGAACGTCGGTACCAGATCGGCCGCTCACATTCTGTGAAAAAACCGAGGAGGAGAAAGCTCTTTATCCGTGTTGCTCGTCATCAAGCTCCTGAATAACTACTGTATTAGTACCTGATGTTTCTGAGGAGCATCTGGAAGAGCAGACTGACATCTGCCTGCATAGAAATATTTCTTACTTTTCATAAGAAATTAAAACTTAAGTTTTTTTGTTAAAACTGGCGTCAACGTTTCTCAAGGTGACTTGAGTTTGTCATCCTGCCAAATTTATATTCACCCCAAGCTACAGAAACGTAATTAGCTGGTTAATAAATAAATGAATGAATGAATTAGGGCAGTAGACAGTTGGAGGAAGTGGATGAATGGTAATTTCTGTGATTTTTTTTTTTTTTTTTAAATAAGTAAATCCATCTCCTGTCTGGGGTAATGGATGCCAGGTCCATCCTCCAACAAATGTTCTCTGGTTTCAGTCACTTATGAAACAACTTGTCTACATCTCCCTCTGTCCTCCCCTGTCTTCCACATTTTGTCCCCCCGTCCTCCTCCATCCTCGTCTCCTTTAGAGGGAAGTGTTGCGTCACTCTGCTGAATGAGACGGAAGCCCTGAAGTCCTACCTGGACAGAGAGGTACGTGCTGCACTTCCTGGAGGGGGGGGGGGGGTCTTACCAGATTAAAGAGCCCTGCTTCCAGATGAATTATTCAACGTGTTGACTCATGAATGTTCCCTTTCACGCGCCGTAATGAGGAGACGAGAGACTATCGGCGGCGGGGGGGAAATAAAACGCCTTCCCGCTTCTTGTTCCGTCCTCACACCTTCCTAACGCCTGTGTTTCCCAGGATGCCTTCTTCTACTCCCTGGTGTATGACCCTCAACAGAAGACCTTGCTGGCGGATAAGGGCGAGATCCGGGTCGGGAACAAATACCAGGCCGACATCACCGACCTCCTGAAAGAAGGTACGTTTGACTCTCTTTAACTGTTGAACTCTGACGCAGTCTCCGAAACATTTCCCAAACTTTGATTCCACCGCCTCGGGCTGTCATTTACAAGTCAAGTTGTGAGAGCACCAGATGTTCTCTGAAGCGTACGCCGTGCGCGCCGCACGAATAGTCCAGTATCATTTTTCATGTAAGGAAGATGAAAGATTTTTTTTTTTTTTTTTTTTTTTTTTTTTGGACACGACAGTCATTTTTGGAAACACGAGAATTGTTCTGGCTGGTTCTGGGTCCTGCGTTTTTTCGCCAGAATTTTATTCTTAGCAGGTGAGGAACTTTGTGAGATGGCGATAAAAGCACCGGAGGACGCTAATTAAAGCCATGCTAATGAAATTCCCCCATGTGCTGGATGCGCCGGTAGTTTGGCCGGCCGGCTGCAGGCTGGCAGCCTGACAGGCTCCGCCTCTTCGACTGAGATTCACTTCAGCTGAAAACAAAGCAATCTTTAAAAGCAGGCAGAGAGTCGAGTTGGATTGCGCACGGTGCCTCGTGCCTTTCCTAATGGAGCTGTTGTCGTGCAAGAACAGCAGGAGCTGAATGCTTCTTGTAAATGGTGAATTCACGTACAAATAAAATACAAATAAAGAAGACGTTCAGAACAGTCATGTTCCTCTCGTCTCATTGGGTGTTAGAGGGTGATTTATCAGCGTTACCAGTTTTATTCGTGTGCGGTGCAGTGATGGCTCTGGGGTGAGAACGGTTCTTCGAGACTGGTTGTTTTTGGATTTTATTGTCCTGAATCTGCCTGGTGGCAGCAGTTCAAAGAGATGGTGATTGGGGTGGGAGGAGTCCCTGAGGATGTTACAGGCCTTTTTTTTTTTTTTTCTCCCCTTTTTTTTTTTTTTTGGAGTCGGCGGGAACTGCGTAGGCCAGGGAGAAAGCAGCTGATGATCTTCTGGGTGTTGGCAACAACCTTCTGGAGCGCTTTTCCTCTCTGTTAAACCGCAGCTGTTAAAGCACACGCATGCAGAGTGGAGGGAGGGAGGTCTTATCTCCACATCAGGCCGTCCCTACATGTGGACACCCTGAAATAGTGCTGGGCAATATGACGATACATATCGTGGGGACGATAGAAAAGTGTGTATCGTGCCATTTCTCTTCTATCGTTTCTAACCTAATTTTATCAATTATTACAGCAAATATGTAATTAAATAACCTGCAACGATAAATTTGATAGAATCATATCTACTTCTACAAAGTAGCCTTTTATGTTTGCACTTTTATTCATGGTTAATGCCTTAAACAGAGTTCTCTTCAACCCTGATGTTTACTTTAGACACTTTATATTGGTTTGCAAATTTTGCACTACAAGGTTACAGATTTCAGAAAGTTGAAAAATAATTTGTGTTTATTTTTTTATAGCTGAACTTCAGTGCAAAAATGTGTTTTTCCTCTCAGAAACTGTTGTGCACTTTAAAAAAAAAAATGTGAAAGCTACTGTACCTCTGTACCTACCTGTTTTTGCTGCACTAAAATGTATGTTTGTGACAGTTCAGCTAAATGTCCTTTCAAAATAAAGTTGAAAAGTAAGCAATGAAATTTTTGTCAAACCTTTCAGAGAATAACTGAAAACATACTTTATTATGGTATATCGTGATATATATCGTTATCGTGATATAAAATAGTCCATATCGTGATATATGATTTTTTCCATATCGCCCAGCACTACCCAGAAACCAGAAGTCCCAGATCCTTTTCACTCGTGTTTTTTTTTTTTTTTCGTTCCTCCTGGAGTCTGTGGTTTGTTGCGCATTTCTTTTTTTGAACATGTCTGTGTCCTTTGTGTGAATACAGATGAGGACGATGAGAGGGACCTGGAGAAGCTGGAGGAGAAGATCTGGGACCCCAACAGCTCGCTGACAGAGAAGCAGATCGACCAGTTTTTAGTAGTCGCCCGGTGAGTCGACACACGGACGCGATAAATGTCATTAATGGGGATATTTTGTCAAGGATCTGCAAGAAAATGAACGTCCGGTTATGCAGAAAGGAGTCACCACTCCTTCATATAAAGAGGAGGCAACTGAGGAGATTTCAGCATCTGGTCAGGAGGACGCTGAACCCAGATGAGCAGAAGTTAATGGATGGAAACTTATCATCCCGCATGTTAGGAAATGACCTTTCAGAGAGTCGGTGTTGTTATTTGATTGACAGAATGAAGCACCAGAGTTTTGGGTTTGTTGATTTGGCCCTCAGTTTTTGTTGTTCTTGAATGTTTCTGGGGTAAAAGAAAAAAAAAAAAAAGTCAGGTGTGATGGCATCACCGAAGTTAATCTTGTCTCTAACATGCCTCTGTGTCCCGCAGGTCGGTGGGTACGTTCGCCAGAGCTTTGGACTGCAGCAGTTCAGTCCGACAGCCGAGTCTACACATGAGCGCCGCCGCAGCCTCCAGAGACATCACCCTGGTGAGACGCACACGAGAAATGACTTAAATCGGCATCGCGGCGCGTTTAAAAAGCGCAGCAGAGAACCGTGACCCGTAGTGGACATGTGTCTTTATGTGTGTGCTCGCCTGTGATTGTTTAGGACCGCAGCTGATTATTATAACAAGCACGTGGGCCCTGGAGGCCTGACGCAAGCCCGTCCTGCCCCAGATCTTGTTCTTATATATAAAACATAGATCAGAGACCTTCAAGCTGCCCACATGCACGCCCATGGCCCAGAGCCTCGCACAAGAGCTGCATTACAAAACAGGCCGAACAAACAAGAGCCTGTCTTGTTTATCCAGAGACGTCAGATGAATATTGCTTACATCGAATGCATAATGGGCTTAAACACACCGGCATGGGTTTTCTCTCCGTGTGGTTCAGTTTCACGCCATGGACACGCTACACGCCGCGGGCTACGACATGACTCGAGCCATCGCGGCGCTGGTGCCTCAGGGCGGGCCCGTCCTCTGCAGAGACGAAATGGAGGAGTGGAGCGCCTCCGAGGCCAACCTGTTCGAGGAGGCGCTGGAGAAGTACGGCAAAGACTTCACAGACATCCAGCAAGATTTTGTAAGTAGCAAAATATATATATATTTTTTTTTTTTCGTGCAGCTTATCACATGCCGAGAGTCAAAAGAGTGGGTTGTAGGGCCGTAGCGATACACTAATCTCGCGATACGATACACGATGTTCAGCTCACGATACGATATATTACTATATTCATCTTACAATACATTTACATCATTTTCTGAAAGATTTTAAAGGGACAAAGTGATTTTGGTGAAATCTGAGAGATTTTACATCCCAAAACGGGCCTGATGGGAAGATGCCATTTTGAGATCACCTGGATACTTAGTGGCGGGGTCGTGGGACGTACAGCCTGTTATATGAACTCTGGTTTGTTGTCTGGCTGATTCCTCTTCGCTTGTATTTTTCTCACGTAAAACACATTTGAGAGCGAGGCGCCGGCGGTGGTCGGACAGGAACAGGAAGTTGCAAACAACTGGTGAAAACACCTCCGTCTGTCTCGGCCATCTCAGGTTTAATATCCAGGGGAGCTTCAGCGGACTGTACTGGACTAATCTGTCCACTGCCCTGGACCTCAGTGGGAATGCAGGAGACGTACAGCTGAAATACTATTTTAGCTAATTGGAAGAAAGAATAAAAAGAAAGAAGCCCCGGGCTGTTTAACTCCTGGTCGTTGACGGTTGAAATGCACCTGTACGTTATAATCAAAAACGCAATTTAGAGACGCGTCAGAGGTTTCTGAGTGCAGATACCACATAATAACGGGAGATATTTGGATCTCATTTAGGCATTCAGATGATTACTCATGAGCCCAGCAGTAGTCTAGGATACCAGACAGCAGCCAGCCCTACCACTTATTTAAAAAAATAAACGATAAAAAAAAAAGTTCCTGCAAGGCACAGTGAGCGTGAAGCCCTTGAAGCATAAAAAAAAACTCCAGAGTTGGTCAAGAGCCAGAGGAAAGCTGCATCTCTGCCGTAATTCCCGGCGCTCTCGTGTGCTTTCAGGCTGAGAAGAGCGGAGCTGCTGCTGCTGCTGGATGTTTTCTCCTTCAGATTGTGAATCACTCCGCCACCTGGTGGCCGGCTTTTGTCAGTGCTGCTGTTTCTGGGTTTCTGCTCAGGCGTTTTCTCCTAACAGGACTACACCAGCCGTCCTGGGTGGGGCCGACGCTCGCCGACTACTGAAACTCATTTTCCTTTTAAAAATCCCGAGACAGCTTCATTCGTTTTCCAGCAGTTTACAGTCACCACACCGCGATGTTGTTTTACTGGGAGAGCTGCATCCACTTCGTCTTGAGAGCAAAACCTTGTTATCGCCACTGAAAATATCCTGCTTTTTCCAAAAAAAAGAAAAAAAAAAGAAAAGCGTCCTTTCATTTGAGATCTCGGACCGTGACCTTTAGCAGCGCTTGAATATAAAGTCTGTTGCAATTCATTTCTCTGTCAAGAGTCGTTTAATGTTTCAGTCTAATTTGATTCGATTGAAGATTTTCCCCATCAGCCTGATTGCAAGTGCCATTTCGACTTTATCAGCGCCTCAGATTAAATAACATTTCTTTTTTTCTTTCCCCTGTAGCTGCCCTGGAAGTCACTGACGAGTATAATTCGAGTATTACTACATGTGGAAGACCACAGATAGATACGTACAGCAGGTAACTTCAGTTCAGCATCAAGAAACACTTTCATTTGAACATTTATGCACTTTTATTCTCCTGATGTGAACATTTCAATTTTTTTTTAAATTAAAAAACAGTTGAACCTAATCAGTGGTTGTCAAAGTGAATATTTTCCAGCCTTTTTCAACGAAGCTCAACTGCAGGCTCAAGGAACCATTCATGGTTTTCTTTCACAATGGTGCAACTGAGTCCTGTTGCTTTTTTTTTTTCCTTCTTCACCTCTCTCCCTCCTCTTTCCTCCTCCTCCTCTGTCTCTGCTCCAGAAACGATTAAAAGCAGCTGAAGCAGAGAGCAAGCTGAAGCAGGTCTACATCCCCAACTAGTGAGTACTTTGTTGCAGGAACTTGAGTGTTTCTCTTGTCTGCCTTCCTTAATTTGAATTGATATGATGCAGATGAAATGAAGAAGTAAACAAGTTGTATTTTAAGTTATCACACCTGCTTATTTCCCACTCTTTTGTTGTTTTTTTTTTTTTTAATCTCAGTATTTTACTGCGCTATTAAAGCCTAAAGTCTGTCCTGGCAGCAGGTTTTGTGAAGTGCTCGACTGTTCTCACCCTGCCCTCTCTTCCTGTGTCCTTCCCAGTAACAAGCCAAACCCCAACCAGCTGAGTAACAGCGTAAAGCCAGCTCTCCTAAACGGAGCAGTGGCTGCGGGGGTCCCGGGACCGCCGGGCTCAGGGCCGACCCCCGGCCTGGGCAGAGCCTGCGAAAGCTGCTACAGTAAGTGGTTGATTTGTGCGAGGCCGTGATCAGGAAGTCATCACGGCCACTCACCTTCCTTGATTTAATGTTCTGGACGAGGGCGCTAGAGGCCGCCACATGTTACCGTGGCAATAATCTTTTGATAAACTCCCTTTTAAGAGCCGATTTCCTGCAACGATCCTATAAATATCAGCGAGCGGCTAACGCAAAGGCAGCGTTGCTGGTCTCGTCTCGGCATCCAGCCGTTATATTCTGACAACCAAACACTGGACGGATCTTCTGGAGCGTCATCCTTCGGGGCGCTTTATTCCCGTTCTGATACAGATAAGTCTGAAAAGCACAGATTCCACGCCATCCTCTGTATGTGGCACACGGTGGATGTTGCATCGGCATGATGGAGGGAGAAGAAAATAGCAACCATCCGCCCTGCAGCGGAGTGTGCTCCTGAGTTATTTTAGTGGCTGTACTTACTTTGCTGATTAGTAATTAAAGTTTACTCTCTTGCATCCTCGTTCTCACGGTTAGATGTGTCTTTTTTCCTTTAGTTTTAATGTATTTGCTCCGAAACACTACGTCAGTACTCACCCATTCAATCCTGTGTGCAGCCAGCAGCTCCTACCAGTGGTACTCATGGGGGCCTCCCAACATGCAGTGTCGCCTGTGCGCTTCATGCTGGACCTACTGGAAGAAATACGGAGGGCTGAAGATGCCCACAAGACTGGACGGCGAGAGGCCTGGACCCAACCGCAACAGCGCGGTACGAGTTCACACTTGTACGCACACATCAGCACCTCCCTGAGCATCTTTAATTTTCTGAAGTCTTTTACGCAACATGACTTAGTCAGCCGGGGAGGCGTGGCTGGAATAAAAACATAGAGCATATCTCAAGGGTTTGTGCTGAGGAACATAAAAAGAGACGATGTGATCAGAGCATCTGAATCAGGCTGCCGGTTCTCATTTATGGAATTAGATAGAAATGTGCTTCCCTTCCTTTGCTCCTCCAGAGCCCCCACGGTTTGCCCCTGCGGCACAGCGGCAGCCCCAAGTTTGCGGTAAAGACCCGACAGGCGTTTTATCTGCAGACCACCGGCCTGACGCGGATGGCGCGCCGCCTCTGCCAGGACATCATCCGGCCTCGATATATGGCGAGGCACCCCTACCTCCCCGTCAACACAGCAGCCATCAAAGCAGAATGTAAGAGCGTCATTCATCACACAGCGCAACTTTTAAGAGATGAACGTTTGAGTAGTCGTCATGCAGATGTCTGGAGTTTTCCGGAAGTGCTTAAAGAAAAGCTTATTTTATTTTATTTATTTATTTATTTTTTTAATTTTTTTTTTTTAATTTTTTTTTTTTTTTAATTTTATTTATATTTAATTTAATTTTATTTATTTATTTATTTTTTTGGTATTTATTTTTTATTTATTTTGTTTTGTTTTTTTTACATTTTTTTAAATTTATTTTTTATTTTATATAATTTTTTTTATATCATTTTTTTTTATTTTATTATTTCACTGTTTTTCAGCATCCATTTCAGAATTAATTATGTTTTTTTTTTTTTTTTTCCTGAATATTTCCAGGTGCCCTGCGGTTACCAGACAGGCCAAAGAAGCCTGTGCCAGTGAAACCTGTGGACCGTAAACCACTGGAGTCTGTGGTTCGCTATTTAGGTAGGAAAAGGTGTCCCACCTGCTGCGTCTGAGTCTCTCTTCAGTCGCTGTGGTGCATGCAGATAGATTCGGTGCCAAATAAGAAGCTTTGTTCCTAAAATGAAGAAAAAGGAGGTTTCTCATAACTTTGTCTCCTGTGTTTTTGTTTTCTCAAAGACTTGGGGTCAGGTTTATGAAAAGCTATTGATAAGAGTTTATGGAGGTCACGGTTTCCCTCTTGCTGTGATGACGTCAGCCTGAAAAGGTATTATCTCATATTTCTTGCTCTCTTTTGGTTTCCACTCCACTTTTGCAGAAGCACATCCCCGTCCACCCAAACCCGACCCCCCGACTCGTGGAGCCTCCATCACTACAGGCAGCTTGACGCCCATCAAGTCGTCTCCCATCCTCAACAACGGCTCCCCCACCATCCTGGGCAAGCGCTCCTACGAACAGCACAACGGCCTGGACGGTGAGCGCCACACCTTTCCTCATCTTTTACACCATAACGAAGGCCTTTGATTGTTGATATCGTTCCACTTCAAATCCCTGAGCATTCAATTTGTATAAACACATAGAACAAACTTATTCTTCTGCATAAATGTTAAAACTTTTTACACGTTGATCATTTAACGACTGAAGGATACAAAAGGCTCGATGGCTACAGCACCTGCTTAAACTCCACTACCTATAAATTATCAAGGGGCTCTTATTATTATTATTTTTTTGGGTTATGTCCCACTTTTCCCGCTCCCCGGTGAAATGAGGAGGAGGGGGGTAAAGACAGACTGAGAGATCATGAGAATGAGCCAGATAGAAGAAGGAGAGGGAGGTTTCGAGAGCAACGGATCAGCCTCGCTGCTTTAGCTAGAGGCTACAGTCTGTGTTGTTATGGTAACAGCAGAGAGGAGGATGAGGAGGGCTCGGTAAGCGTATGCTGAGGATATGCTGGTGTGTGAGCCCACCTCAGGCCCAGGCTGGGATCATGCGTCAGGAGGAGATATGAGTCTGGAAACCAGCCAGACTCCAGGATTTAGAGTTTGTTTTGATTTGTTTTTTTTCTTTCTTTTTCTTTTTAAGTTGTACTCCCAAGTTATTCATATGACAGTTTGTCAAAAGATTAAAACAATCATGCAATTGTTTAAAAAAAATGTGTAGGCATCTCTTCCTTATAGAATAAAATCCTTTTATTGTCACTATACATTGAGATGAAAAGCAGCATTTCTGGTTTCAGTGCAAAACAGTGAACTATAAAAAATATACAATATAGAAAATAATGGTGCAAATGAGGAGGTTAAGGTGGACAGTCAAGTCCTGAGACGGTACAACCGATACCATATACAGATGTTTACACATGTGGTTGAATATTGCACAGATACTCCAGGAATGTGGACATCATGTCTCCATGTTAAATAGATAATGGAGGGTGACAGAGTTATTGCACATGTATTCATTTACACTGCGTTTAAGAAAAAGCTGTTTTTCAGTCTGTTGGTTTTGGACCTGATGACCCTGTAGCGTCTTCCTGAGGGCAACAGGTCAAACAGGTCAGAGCCGGGGTGGGAGCTGTCCTTTGTGATGTAAATGGAACTGCTGTAGGGATGTAATGAAAATTTGATATCTCGATTATAGTGACCAAATTATCACGGTTTACGATATTATCGCAGTATTCTTCATTGCTGTACAAATGTTCAAAAAACACATACATTTAAATAATTTCAGAAAATCTTGTGATTTTCTTGTCATGCTAAAACATCAGAAGCCAAAATTCTATCAAAATGAAACTTTCACATTAAAAGGGCAAACAACTGGCACAGAAAGAGGTTTTATTTTAAATGAACAAAAATAAATAACAGGAACAAAGCTAATTTGTCTGGTGCAAATTTAAATAAATACTTTAACAACCATAGTAGGTCAAAATATGCAGACAATCATCAGGAACAAAAATTATAGTTAAACTTAAATGAAATAAACTTTGTACTTCAAGCTGAACCTTAAATACGTATAAATGTGCAAATAAAGAAACAGTTGTTTCGGAGCCAAATATGTTGTTCTGAATTGTAGTTCACTCTGTGTGTCTGTAGGTGTCGCTGTGTTGTTACCTGAGGGTCAGGTATAAAGGTAGCTGCCTGTTATTGGTCAGGTGTTGGACCCGGAAGGGTGAAGGTTTTTGACCGCTGTGGCGCTAACTGCTGGCGTTATGGTTGTCAGATCAATTAATGGAATAAATTAATATTTTAACTGCATCAGAAGAACATCGTTCTGGCCATTTTTCGATCAACACGCAACGTAACGTTCACAAAATGTGAGTTAGCGAAGCGCGTCGACCAGGTTACTCTTGGTCAAACATCTCAGTAGCTTGAAGCATTAGCCTTAGCTCCTTCAAGTTGCTTGTACAAATTACAATAAAATGTAAACAAGTGCTCTGCAGACAGGATAACTGTCCTCCACCAGTTGTCCCTCTGCATTCTTAAAATAAAAATATCTATACGTATATGCATGGACCTTGGATTTCGTCATTTTAATGGGTTGGTAAATGTCCTGCGTGCTATCACCACTTTCCGCCATGCTCACGTTACGATGCCGATGTTACAAGCTACACATTCGCTGTCAGCTTCGGGACCTCTTCCCCCTTCCAGTTGAGTCCTGACCACCGTAGCATCGTCAGCGAACTTCACTATGAGGTTGTTGTTGTGGGTCGGACTGCAGTCGTTGGTGTACAGGCAGCTTATGCATAATTAACAGGTTTCTGCGCCGGCACCATCTGCAGCAGGTTCCACTGCATGCAGCCCTGAAACTTTTAATCCCACAGACCTGATATGTTTGTGTTGTGTTCACCCGGATCTTTGTTAGAAAACAAGAAACAGAACTCAGCGTAGTCTGATTAGGAGCACGGGCCTCGTAATCAGACGAGCTCATCTGAAAGGAGCTTTGACCAGAAGGCCAAATGGGAAGATTAACCCACTAAACAGAAGGTGAGCGGTCTAATTACACCAGGCAGCTTAAAGACGAGTGAATTTCCTGCTTTTCCAGCGTCCTCAGTGTTTCAGAGCTTCGTTGAAGTCTTGTTTGCTCCGCTGGATGCGTGCTGTAAATAAATGCAGCACTGATGAATATTTTAATTACGGCAGTAAATCTAATGACCTTGTCAAAGGTGCAGTTTGAAGTGATGAACTCTAAATAAAGTTGAATTTTAAGCTTGGTTTCTGCTGCCCCCAAGTGGTCAAAGAAGGACAAGAACTAATATTAGTTATTAGCTGCGCTGGAACTTAATAATCACCACCAAACTGCATTTAAAAGCCGCATTTTGTGATTTTTGTTTTCTTTTTATGGTGACTTTATTTAATTTTTGTATTTGCAGTTTAATAATTTGGCTGTCAATCAGTCTGCCACTATGCCTTGTTTTGTTTTTTTTCTTTTATATGCTAATACAAATCCCAATTTAAAAAAAAAAAGACAAACAGATTTAGCAATGTTAGCTCTTTCAGGTTTATTCTGTTCTGTAAATAACACAAAATAACTCCTCTTTTAAGCCACCAGGGGGCAGAAGATGTTTCTTTTTTTCTTTGACATTTTGGACTGACAGCAGACTAGAGGAGACTGCACCTGTGTGTTTAAAGCTTTAATGCTTTGTTTCACCTGCAGGTACCAAATCCAAAGTCCTGACTCCACAGTGGGACATCATGGCCAAACGCATCAGCGATGCAGGCCGAGCCTCAGCCTCCCTGCATGATGAAGTACACGAACTGGACTGAACGCTCTGCAGGAACGGTCTCTACTGCAACTCCTGTTGAGGTGAGCCGCACGGGTCGACATGATGAGTAACTGACAGGAGGAGAGTACTCGGTTATTCAGCTGTTTGGAAGAATGTAACACAAAAACTAATAATCAAAGCTCCTCCAATCAACGTGCTTAAGGCACTGGAAGCTGCAGTTCTGCGTCCAGCTGTTCCTCTAAATGACTTAATATGGGGTTTGAATTTTGGTCCTGCGCTACGAAGCAGAACTGGTGGCCCAGCGGAGTTTTCAGTGTCACAAAAGTGGGAAAATCATTGATTTGTTTACCATTTAAGATTTAAAAAATTGTAAAAAAAATTTTTTTTTTTAAATAAAATTCCAATAGGAAACATTTGAAATGGCTCTTCCTGGAGATGCTATCTGGAAGGCATCCTGATTGGATGTTACAACCACTTCAGCTGGCTCCTTTCGATACAGAGACTTGACTCGAGTTCTGGACAGCTGCGCTCAGAATCCATCAATCGATCAACGGGGGTCCAATCCCCCCTCCTCCCCCGCTACAGCCCCTAGCTCTCCTGGGGGATTATCAAGGCGTTCCCAGGACCAGCCGGGAGGATCTGGGCCCCGATCGTACACCTCCCCTTACCCGTTAACACTAGCCACTACCCGCAAATTGTGGGTATAGGAACCTCCGCTAACCGCTAATGCAATCTTACGCTCGCTAAAGCAGCTACTCATTATGCCGACTCCCTTACCCACTTTGTAGGTGTGGCAATGGGCGTGTCTTGCCCATTGCCCATTGCAAGATACTGGGTATCTTGCAATCGCGGATTTAGGGTTGCCACTAGGGATGCACATTTTGGATTTTTTTATGACCGTTAACCGACGCCCTTTAACCGTTTAACCTAATAACCGTTAACCGATAAGTCCGGGAGGGTTGGCTGCCGTGATGTTGTGTGCGTTGTCGTGGACGCATGCGGACACTTCCCCGTATATGCTCTCACGGCAATGTGTTGCCGTCAGCTTGTCGCAGAGATGCCGCCATCACTTTTGATTTATACTAGCGCGGTCTCCACTATGTTATTCCAAGCCACGACGCAAGAGCGACAATCACGAACTAGCTAAACTTACTAAACTTATCTCTTGTGTTTTTCCACTTCCTCACCGTCTCGGCCGTACCCAGACCCACATTCATCGCAATCTCCCTCCATGAATTACTAGAATATGTGCTGTCTTTGTAGCGTGGAGAACCAGAATTGTACAGATGTGGGTACTTCCTCATTTTTTCGATGACGCTCTCTTTTCTACGCGGATGTAGAATTGACCAATCAGAGGCCTGTTGCACCTGTCGACACGCCCCCATGAGTTGATTGAATTACGTAGCTTAAAAACAAAATTGACCGTTAGCATTAATCGGTTAGAGTTACTGTTATCGATTTAACGGTTAAACGGTTTAACCATGTGCATCCCTAGTTGCCACATGTTGGCACGTACAAGAACGTGCCAAATGGCATCAATGTGCGTCCACCTGTATAAAGAAGTGTGGAGGTTGAGGTGGATGGGTAAAGGTGGTTTGCTATCTCCTGTGGGGTGTCGGTAAGAACGGCAGGCAGGGATCAGTTTGATGGTGTTTATTCCTGTTGTAGGTCAGGTTATCAAGGAATCTCGTAAGTACGTATGTATTTATGTGTGGTTACTGAAAATACAGCAGAATAAAGCAAATGAGACTCATTAACATAATCATAAACTGTATAAACCTATACACAACATATTAGAAATGGTCTAAATAAACTGACATGCCATCAGGTAAAATTTGATGAACAGAGAAAAAGGCTAATTCAATTACAATTTAGTCCGTATTAGCCAACACAACATTATGTCAACATTATCACTATATGAGCCCCACAGGACGAGGTGTAACAATATTACAGGCATACAGGTCAAAATCAGCACCCAAATGACACAGATTACCCAGAACAAGAGAGAAATACAACTCACATTTAGCATGAACACATACAGGCTATTGAACTGAGACGAACTGACAATAATAACAACATCCGGAGTACCCGGATGTTGTTATTACCCGGAGTAAACGCTTCAGAGGAGGTGTAAAAGAGCAACTGCAGCTCGGTTCACCATGAAGCTCTTTTCCACCAGAGCGGTTTCCGGTGCTGGACCAGAGCCGGCGCCGGGCTGGACCGTTGATCTCCACAGAGACTCTGTGTCTCTGCTGAACGAGTCCTGAACCGACTCCAGCACCGGCTGGCTCAGCTTGGATGGAGAAAAAAAAAGAGAAAAACTGTGTGTGTGAACTGAAGAGGTGATGACCCGTTGTGGCGGCAGCTTGTTCCTGCTGCCCCCAAGTGGCCATCAAACCAGTCTCACTTTGATAACGTTGATATTTTATTGTCACAACTCTTGTCTGGTGTGTTTATTTTGTTTTTTTGTTTTTTCACAGCAGAGGAACACATGACATGGAAAAGGCTTTTTCCAGTGCACCATAGCGGAGGGCAGCTGAGGCGAGTTGGAGCTGAGAGGAGACGACAGCATTGGCCACTTTTCTTCAGTCAGTCCGGGTCCGTCTCGCTGCTGGAAACCAGTCCAGTCGACCAGTGAGACTGGGGTCCATCAGAGGACGAGCCTGGCTGTACAGAACTGTGTTTATTACTTACATTTCTCATTATTACCGTCTTTGTAATTATTGATATTGTAATTTTTTCCCCTCTTTTTTTTTTTTTTTTTTTTTTTTTTTACCAATTATAACTCGGTTTATTGTTTGTCGATCAAACGATGGAACTTATGAAGTTTCATGAAAAACGCTTGCAGAACCCTGTGGAAGAGGGTGAAGGGAGAGTAACATATGCCACTCGCATCTTCTCTGTTTTACTTTTTTTTTTTTTTTTTAATGAGTTAATAAGAAAGGAGGCGCACTTTCACTTCAGCTCCGTGAGTTCATCTTCTATTTTTGAATCCGGGTGCTTTTTCCGGACTTTTTTTTTTTTTTTTTTTTTTCTCTGTGGCGTGAGCCGGCCCTGCTCTTCGGCCTGAGAGGTTTAACTTATTGAGAAAGACTCAGTGTTTTCTTCTTTTTTTTTTCTACCTTTTTCACATTTAATGCATCTATGCTTCAATTATGTAATTAAAAAAAAAAGATAATTGATTTTTTTTTTCCCCCCTTTTCTCTTGGCGTCTCCACACGGAGATGAAAAGTGACAAAACTTGCACTGAATGTTCTTTTTCTGAGCTGGTGTCGGCCTGTTTTATTATTTCCTTTTTTTTTTTTTTTTTTTTGGTTTTTCTTACTCCACACAGGTATGCAGACAGGGTATATGCAAATTACCGGAAACTTTTCATTCCCAATGGCTTTATATGTTATCAGTATTAAAAAAAAAAAAACAGCAAAAAAACAGATTTAATGCACAAACGGAAACATGTTTTGTAAGCAAACATCTGAAAAGAACTAAAAAGCAGGAATGCAATCTGCTTTCATGTCCAATCTTTTGTCAGTGTGGTTATTTTCTATTCATCCGTCGTTCCTGCACGTTATGACAGATATGAACGCCGGTCCAGCTCAGCTTTTTTTTTCTTTTTTTTTTTTTGAGAAAATAACTTTAATCACATCAGGCATGTCTTGAGGTTGCTAAAGTAGAAGTAGAAGTAGAAGTGAACAGCTGCTGGTTAGTTTGCTCTGCTCGTTGGACTGGATTCCCTCATTCAGCCCGTGACGGATGGAGTTGGTTTCAGTTCTGGTATCTCTGTTTTTAAATACATCATTCTGATGCGCTTCGCTTCAGGCTGGAAGCTGCTGCGGCAGGTAGCGGAGGGAGCTGAAGTGAACGATCCAGGAAACCTGATGAGCCGTCTCTGAGAAATGAAGCGTCTCCATCCTCTGGTTTGGCAGGGGTCCTGGTCCCAGTCCTGGAGGGCCGCCGTCTCAGATGCGTCTCCGCTTCAGCACGCCTGATTCAAAATGAACGGGTCGTTAGCGGTCGTGTGCAGACCTTGATGAGATGCTGATGGTGATGCATTCATCTGAATCAGGTGTGTTGTGGCAGGAACATGCAGGACGGCGGCCCTCTAGGACTGGGATTAGAGTTGAAGTCCCCAACATGATTACTCATATAAACACAAACGTGAACTTAAAAACCAGACTCTGCCACAGTTGTTTTATTTCTATTTCCTGTATCAAACAGGAACCTGTTTGATACAGTGTCTTTATATGACTGGTTTATCCCTTATACAGTCATGGAAAAAATTATTAGACCACCATTTTTTCTTCACTTTCTTGTTCATTTTAATACCTGGTACCACTAAACGTCATCATCTGACTAAAACAGACAGAAAAGAAAACACTGAATGCATAAAAGCAGTGTTTTTGGCAGTACAACGCCATAGCTATTGATGTAAAAACTTAAGTGATTTAGGTTATAATCAAGAAAACCATGGAAAATGGTAAGATATCAGCTCTTAAATAAAACTCTTCTGAGCAATCTTTGTGGTTATCGTTATGTTTGTCCAAACAAATGTACCTTTAGTTGTACCAGGCATTAAAATGAACAAGAAACTGAAGAAAACAAGGGTGGTCTAAAAATTTTTTCCATGAATATTCAAAGCAGCAGAGGGAGCTTTTTGTCAGTTGATGTTTACAGTCTGATGTAGCTCAGGTTTACTTCTGTCGTGGCGACGATTTAATCTTTAAGTCACACAGTGTAACCTCCAGTAGATCAGTTGTCTGCTGATTTCACGTGGAGCAGTGCATCTTGGGTTAATCTTATAAATGCTTACAGCAGGGGTGTCAAACTCCTCGTCTGCTTCAGCTCCTCATTCATAAACGTGTTGGTTTATTCTCTTTAACGGCAGCACTTTAAAGCCTCTTTAAAGTGCTGCCGTTAAAAGTGTAGCAACTCCACTTCTGACCACATAGATCCACCATGTTGACAGAAGAGACGGTACCGGCCCGGCTGGGGAGGGTCCGGCCTCGCTTAAATCCTCTGAATCTCCTCTTCTGTGGTAGTTCCTGCAGATGTTCATTATTTATATTCACGAGCACTATGAAACATCTGCTCCATGCTGCTCATAAACAGGATGAGCTCGATACTGATTGCCTTGTAATTATTATTATTGTATTTTTTTTGAAGACTTCCCTCCTGTCTTTACGAGGCCTTGTGGAAAATGATCCATCAGTGATGTCCAGTTAACGTCGTCCCAGGTTAGTGATGGGCCTCCGCTCGTGGATAACGTTACCACTTAGAGTGGACGTCGATATCTCAGGAACATCCTGTTACGGTGGATCATCAGGTTTTAATGGCTCCGCACGATGTTGCTTTTGTCTCCGTGAGCCTGATCAATCTGAGCACTTTAGAGTTGTTACTGGAAATCATCCACTACAGTATCTGCAGCAGTTCATCCCACAAACCCGGTTCCACAAAACATCTGGGGCGCTGCCAACGGGTGCATTTATTTTTACACCGTGTCCTCACTTTTGTTGAACCTTTTCTGGCCATAAACGTTCTTCTTTGTTTTTGTTGGTGTTTAAATGGATGATTAAATCAGAAAACACCTGGCTGTGATCGGCTGAAAGAAGAAGTTTGACAGCAAATCAGTGATGTGATCTGGAGCTACAGGGGTTGGACAATGAAACTGAAACACCTGTCACCTGTGTTGGAGGTTTCATGGCTAGACTGGACCAGCCTGGTTTCCAGTCTTCATTAAATCCACACAGCACCAGTAAGAGCAGAGTGTGAAGGTTCAGTTATCAGAGTAAGAGCACAGGTTTGCTCAAAAAATTACAATGGACACAACATCATGAGTGACATATCAGAGTTAAAATTGTTGGTGCACATCTGTGACAAAGACAAGTCTGTGATGTATCAAGAGCCACGGTATCCAGGGTAACGTCAGCAAACCACCAAGAAGGACGAACCACATCCAACAGGATTAACTGTGGACCCCAGAGGAAGCTGTCTGAAAGGGATGTTTGGGTTCTAATCTGGATTGAATCCAAAAATATAAAACTACAGCTGCCCAAATCACGACAGAATAAATGTGCACCTTAACTCTCCTGTTTCCACCAGAACTGTCCGTCAGGAGCTCCACCGGGTCAGTACATGGCCGGGCTGCTATAGCCAAACCTTTGGTCACTCGTTCCAATGCCAAACATTGATTTCAATGGTGCAAGGAGCGAAAATCTTGGGCTGTGAAACATGTATTATTCTCTGATGAGTCCAGCTTTACTGTTTTCCCCACATCTGGGAGAGTTAGAAGCCCCAAAGAAACGTACCACCCAGACTGGTGCATGCCCAGAGGGCAGCATGGAGGTGGATCAGTGATGGTTTGGGCTGCCATATCATGGCATTCCCTTGATGCGACTACCGAACCATTCTGGAGGACCATGTGCATCCAATGGTTCAAACATTGTATCCTGAAGGCGGTGCCGTGTATCAGGATGACAATGCACCAATACACCCAGCAAGACTGGTGAACGACTGGTTTGATGAACATGAAAGTGAAGTTGAACATCTCCCTGCAGTCACCAGATCTGAATATTATTGAGACACTTTGGGGTGTTTTAGAGGAGACGTTTTCCTCCGCTAGCATCACGTAGTGACCTGGTCACTGTCCTGCAGGAAGAATGGCTTCAAATCCCTCTGACCACTGAGCAGGACTGGTATATGTCATTCTCAAGATGAATTGATGCTGTATTGGCCGTAAAAGGAGGCTCTACACCAAACTAATAAACCAGGTGTTTCAGTTTTCATCGTCCAACCCCTGTATATCCCTACATGTGCAGACACATTTGTTGTGGATTTGTATTCAGAACAAGTTAAAGCAGTTACAGTTCTATAAAGAGTAAATAAAAGTGCAGAGTCTCATCTTAAACTCATTCGAAGGGTTTAGGAACGACAGCTGTTTAACATGTAGAACCTGCTCCTTCCCTCTTTCAGAGTCAACTTCGGACCGGTCCGTTTCTTTATCAAGCGGGTGAAAAGACTTGAGAGTTGATTCCAAGTTGGGTTTGGGGGCCGTTGCTATGTACCCCGGTCATTTAGCCAAACCAGCTTTCAAGTGAAACCGGATGTTTTTAGGATGCAAAGTGAAAAACGAACCCATCGGAGAGAGAGAGAGAGCAGGATTCACTGGTCGACCTCCGGCGGAAGGGAAAAATAAAGTAAGGTCCAAGAGGTCCACTAAGGTCCAAGAAGGCAACTGACAGGTCAAAAGATTGTTTTCTGTGTTGCAGAAAATCAACAAAAGATGCACCCCATGTGATGAGAATCTGACTATACGACTGTCATTGAGAAACAAGAGTTCACTAAAAGGGAAAATACAACTACCTGCTAAAGAAGGTACACAACAAACTCATCGGCAAAAACGTAACATGGGATTGAAGAGGGTAAGTAGCAGGTGCTTGTCTGGAGCTGCCAGGTGTGTGCTAACACAGTACCAAAAGGGAAAGACATAAGCGGCGTTCTCTGAGAAGCAATTATTGCTGCACATGAGTCTGAAAAAGAGTTTTAAAAACATTTCCAGATGAGGTGGAACTCAACCTTCTACATTCAAGAGAGTTGCCGATCTTCCCGGGAGCAGATTCATCCCAGCGTCAGACCAGGCGATGTTCGTCACAGGCCTCACCGACCATGTTGAGTGTTCAAAGTCCACGAGCGTAAAATATAAAATGACGAGCACAAGTATAGTGATCCCTCGCCAATTTGCGCTTTAAGTTCCGCGGTTTTTGTTATTGGCAGATTTTTTTCAGAAATATATAATATAAAAAAAAAATCAAGAAAAAATTGCGGAAACATCACAGGATGTTGTGCGCGTTCTCTCGCAGCAGAGAAATGTTGTGAGCCAGCCTGGCCCCTTTAAGAAGGTGGCCTTATGGGTAATGTAGTGTGTGTGTCGTGGGATGGCAGAATGAAAACGAGGTTAGATGAAAGAGCGGTTTGTTTACTA
Source organism: Hirundichthys speculiger (assembly GCA_018398805.1). Taxonomy (NCBI): domain Eukaryota; kingdom Metazoa; phylum Chordata; class Actinopteri; order Beloniformes; family Exocoetidae; genus Hirundichthys; species Hirundichthys speculiger. The sequence goes on along the minus strand of JAGFBZ010000914.1, from coordinate 258,040 downwards.
CGGTTCAGAGACCAGAGGCTGTGAAGGTAACAGAAAGACCACAGTTGAGTCTTTGTCTTGTTTCGCTGCAGTGTCTCGCTACTTTTTTGCGGTTTTTAAACATATTTTGAACACATTATTGAGGCTCGGGGGGCTCCGGCTCCAGAAGGGTTGTCGGAAAAAAGAGACTTCTCTCCAAAAACGTACGTGGAAGCACAGCTGCCATTTTCAAAACTGTGTCCTAACAAACCACAACACTTATTATGTCATTAATGTCAATAATGTTCTATGGACAGGTGAGAGCGGAGAGGAGTTGTCTGTCCTTGATGCCCAGTGCCATGATGGGCAAAAAAGTCACACAGAGCATTTCAGAAACACCTACAGTCAAGCACGGTGGTGGTGGTGTGATGATTTGGGATTTTGCAACCATAAAAGCTCATGTATGACATAAGATGTAATAACAGCTACTGCAGATTATGACTGAAGTCTGGGGGGTACTTAGTATTGCCCATATTATCCACATTATTTTTTTTTATTCATATAGTAAAAATATCATGTTGTTGTACACCTGAAGCTGTTTTTCCCCCCACTACAAAGCCCACTAGACCAGATGGTGTTCCTGAGTGTCCAGTCTGGACGCGCGCGCTCCGGACAGCAAACGGTTAACCGGAGATGCGAGGAGTGCGCGTGTCCGCGTGAGCGCATGTGCCGATGGTGCCGCCGCCGCCGCTGCTGCTGCAGTGAAGTAAAAATGTGTGAGTTTGTGTAGGAGAAGGGACGACGTGGAGGAAGAAGCCGGAGACAGCGGAGCGGACGCCGGCTGCTCCAGGAAGAGCTCACCGAGGAATGCGTCGGACGCGCCGGCCTGCGCGCTGTGGCGGACCCCGCGGAGCTCTGTCTGAAGGTAAAATGAAATCCATATTTATCATCATATAAGATGAAAAAAAAAAAAAAAACACCTGCACTTAGTGGGATTCACGTCAGTCAGCTGTCAGTGTTCAACATGTTAGGATTTAGACGGAATGCGCGTTAATGAAACTTTAACATGTTTAACAGGTTTTCTTTTTTTTTTTTTTAATCTGGTTAATCAAAAATATGTCTTTGCTTACAAGTTGGCAGCAGTCCAGAGTTTATTCTAACAGTGTAATCTATAATTTAAAACATTAGTTTAAACAGACGCAGCCGTCCTGTTTCCACGCTTCACCTGTTCTAACCTGGATAACTGGAGCTGGAAGCTTCTGGTCTATAAGTCTCTTCCTGATTACATCCACCAACTCTCCCCCCCCTCCCCCCTTCTCTGTTTTTAAACATATGAGAGTATTTCCGAGGCTTGGGGGCGTTTAAGTTCAGATGGGGGATTTTCTTTTTCCTTGATTATAATGTGCCTTGGATGACCGTGGCGCACCGTCCGGGCAGCCTGATGCTGCGGCGGAGTCCCAGCTGCCGGGCCTGCGCACTGGCCTGCGCACTGGCCTCCCCGTTAACGGCACGTAATTACAACCATCCGGAAAGCCGATTCATCCCCGTCATCGCTTCACGCCTGCGACGCGCTCACATATGCTTTTTTTTTTTTTTTTTCTGCAGAAGGTCGCTGCCTCAATAAGGCCTGCAGTTGATTATCATTTGGGGTGAGATAATCCCTGCCGCCTGCTTCTGTAGCCTATATACCCCCCCAAGCCTATTTATAGTGCACGCAACAGCCTCCACGGTAAGGAATCCCAAAATGACCCCATAAGAGAAAAATAAGGCTAAAAATGAATAATGTTCCAGAGCAGCCTTTTAAAACTTTTAAACCCACAGAGTAATGCAATTTGCCCATATAGGTTCAAAGTAGATTTTCTTGTCAACAATAATCGGTTAATCTTAAAAAAAAAAAAGAAAAGAAAAAAGGATTAAATGCCCACTCATTAAAGCCACAGATGCTTAAAGGTTTATGATGTCTTGATTTAGCTTAAAGTGAGCCCGGTTATCAGATGTAGGCGGTTCTGCAGGGCTGGTAAATGCTAATGATTCGCTGTGTGGGACTGTAAAGGTAACAGAGACGGTGCTGTCGTTAAAGGCAGGGTAAGTGATTTCTGGATGTTGATATTTGAAACTAAACATCAACAAAACACCCTCCACTTCCTTCCAGTCTTCTTCACGCCCCATCCTGAATCCTCCTCAGCTTCTGGGACCCCCCCCCCCCCCTTCTAAATGATAGGACATAATAAATAATCACGAGATAAATACAATCTCAAATGTGCATGTGTCATAATTTACATATCTAAAACTAGAAGCAGGATGTGAAGAATATTTATATCTTATAATTCTTGTGCTTCATCTTATATTTTAGCCTCATTTAGCCTTTGTTTAAGCTTTTTTAGGAGTCTTATGTTTTTACCTAATATTATTGTTTTTATCTTATTCCAGTGTTTTCTCGGGGGGGAGGGGGGGGGGGGGTGTTCTTGTGCTGTGTCTTTGGTCTTGGGGAAGACGGATTGGTGGGTGGAGCGAGTTTGCTTTTAACCTGTGAAGCACTTTGTGTTGCAATTCAATTTGTATGAAAAGTGCTATATAAATAAAGTATGATTGATTGATTGATTGATTGAACCAAGCGACCGCTCACTGCTTCCACAGGAGTTATGAGCCAGTATGAGCCCTATCTACTGCTTATCAAATACACCGGTTCCACTGGTGTGGAGCATTCAGGGACGTGTTGACGCAATGCCAAGGGGCAAAGACGTCAGCTAAGATCTCAGAGAAGCAATTGTTTGTGCAGATCAATCTGTGCAATGCCTAGAAAAACAAAAAAAAACAAAAAACAAAAAACAACCTAGTGCTGTAAATATCAGATTTATCAGAATAAATCAGATTCTGCAAGCTTTATTTAGCAAGCTTCTTCTCTCTAGAGAGAACATGGCAGCTCAGGCACGGTGGTGGAGGGGTGATGGTGTGGGCCTGTTGTTGAGCTGCAGGACCCGGTCGCCTCGCGGTCACTGAGTCGACCGTCAACTCTCCAGTTTTAAAAACAGTTCTGCAGTCACATCTGGGTCCATCTGTCTGATGGTTAAAATCTGGCTGAAATCAGGTTCACGTAGCAAGAAAATGATCCCAAACTCGCCAAAGCATCTACAACAGAATGACGCTGATGTCAGAGACTGGTAAAAGTCACTGCTGCGAGCTGCTGATCCACTTAGTTTTTCACCGTTCCTGCATTTTAATATCATTGTGTCGTATTATTGTTAAAGAATCATAATGTATTGTGCTTTTCATCCCTTTTCTTGTCCATACATACCGCTGTGAAGCCTCTGCAGCACAGCTAGCATCCTCGCTAGCATCGGTTACGTGACTGATTATAATGCTTCTTTGTCTGATGTCACCCCGATGACCACGCCAGTAAATCTGCTTTTTTTTTTTTTTTTTTTTTTTTTTTTCTGTCACTGCTCCAAGATTTTTTAATCTACAGGGCATGACCCACATGCTATTCAGGACAAAGGACTAAGCTTTAATTTCTTAGGGTCTGCAGAGAGCTTAGGAGTCGGTAAATAAGTATAGACTACACATACGAGACGGACAGATGGGGGAAGATGGCGTACACGATGGAAGAGAAAACCACGTTAGAGAGAAGAGGAGGAACCACAGATGATTTCCTCTCCTGGAGCTTAACAGAAGAGATTTAAAAGTCCGAGCATATTGGAGCCCAGGAAAACCGAACACGTTGCAGCATTGGTTTTGTGTATATGTAGGAGTTGGGATCGACAGAGGAACTGTAAGTGATTTATTTCTGTTCGTCACATGTAGATAATCAGGCAGACGATGCTCAGACTCGTCTTTCTGGAAGTCTGGTGCCAACAACGACGGCGCCATTTGCTGCAAAGATCTTGGAGAAGTGGGAGTTCTGGTTGCCAGGTTTGGCCCGTCTTTGTGAGGGACCGTTGGAAGTGATCGCATGAACTTCTCAGAAATTTTGAGGCGTGGCCAATGAAGCTGCCCGTCTCTGAATGTAGCATGCCAAAGGCTAGTATCTGCATCAGGTGTTCCAATCACTTCCATGGCCACACCCATCTGGTGATCTGATGGAGGAGTCTGGGTTTGGTGGTTGCCAGGACAACAGTACTTCTCTGACTGCGTTGTGCCAAGTGTAAAGTTTGGTTGGAGGCGTGAGCTTGACTAGTTAACTAGCACAGAAAAATGTATGTTACTAGTAAACAGTAATTTGCTTTGCTAGTTAACAAGTCAGATATTTTGATGACCACTATTTTACCATACGAACATTATACGAGTGGACTAGTGGCCCAGAGCGCTGGGATCTGATATCAAGGATATGGAGTAAATGCTCAAAGGGGGTAAAAAGAGATGCAATTGGCTTGAAAGAAACTGAAAAATGTAGTTTGTTTGGGTTTGCTTGGGAGCAGGGGCGATCCAATGAGCCCTGCCACGACCCACAATCCCACCTTTTTTCACACAAAACCAAAAAACGTTTATTGAAAAATAATTTTGGATAATCATTATGACATTTATGAGAGAAGAGCATCATCTTTCGGGGAAAAAAAATGACTGGAAAACATGCAAATCTTTGAAAATTTCAATGAAATTTGAAATGCTAACTGAGCTAACGCGCTAACAGGTATACGGTCAAGGAAGAGGAGAAGTAACGTTAGTGAGAAGAGGAAGATAAGATACCATTAGGCAGAGGTCGTTTTCACTTTCATTCTTAAAATATAAACTTAAACCACAAACTATGGATTAAGTTTTGGACATTATCTAAGCCTGTCAAATGCGAACTAAAATTTTAGAATAACAACATTTCTTACTCCAGGTTTTTGGGGTGCTGAATTTCAATTTAAGGGTGCTGAAGCACCCCTAAACAAGGGCTAGCCTCGCCCATGCTTGGGAGTCATGCTCTGGGTCTCTGTAAAAGCGCCCAGAGACAATTGACATTGTAACAGATGCTATACAAATAAAATAGAATTGAATTTAATTGAAAGGGCTTGCCATAGTCTCCAGCTGCAACCTCTCCTGTTCGTTAAGCTCCTTTTTAAAACTCTGGGTTGATTTGACGGAAAACCAATTGCCGCACAGAAACAAGTCACCTCATCATGAACAAGAAGATATTTATACTCCTCCGCGTCAGGCAACGCCTCACTCCCAACCTGGTAGGGCCTTTTCAGCCGGAAGCAGGTTCTCAAACCAAATATATTATGTCTTCTTGAAGCTCCAGGCTGTTAGGAAAAACCTCGTAAAGCTATTTTAAACATCATCTATATTGGATGTTGTGTCCCCGAAAAGTGATATAACAGCTTATTTTAATAGGTTATCAGGTAACATGGAGGTTTTTTTTTCTTTTTAAAGGCAAACCTCTTATTATGGCTCATATTTGTCTACAGTAGAAGTCTTCACGGGTCCACTTTCATGGACCCGAACCCAAATGGACCTGTGAAAACTCGACCCGAAACTGACACGACCCAAACTAATATCATAAGTCCCTGGGAGTCTTATGATAATATTTGGACCCGGAACCGACCCAACTCGAGTTTTTAGTTTCCGACCATGAACCGAACCGAGTTACCCAAATAGAACCGAGACAATCCAGCCCATAGTTGTTCATGTTAAAAGTTGTCTAGCGTTGAATAAAACTTGATTTTCTCACCTAAAGTTGTCTTCTTCTACCCGGTTCAGTTGCTACATAGGCTACGTGATGTAAACAACAATAAATCCACGTCGTTATTTTCTTTGTGGATACAGATGCTATTGGTAGGAACTGCTAACGCTAATAGCTACACCGGTCAGGACGGGTCATAAATATATTCTCTCATCCAACGTTGTCATGTTGGCGATCCGTTGTGCTTTACAGCTGCCGGGCAAACCGCTAATAACACGCTACGACAACACGATTGTTTCATGAAAAACATGCCACGTTAACAAATAATTAATAAACTGCCCCGAGTCCTGACATTGGCTGCCACCGCCAATATCTTTACCTCTCTCGAGTAAATGCGGACCCAGCCTGTCAGAGAGCACCGACCGGACTCGAGACTAACTGTACCAATCCCAACCCAAACCCGGAGTCACGTCTTTTGAATGGACCCGAGACCCGATTCGGGTCGGAACCTCTGGTTTTCGGGTTGTACCAAAGACCTCTAGTCTACAGCCTTTCTGGACGTGAAACCCCCAAAAGAGCGGCTCCAGCCTCGTGTGTCCCGCCTCTCCCACCGCCCGGCTTCTCGTATTCGGGTTTTCACTTCGCGGATATCGAAAAAGTCACCTGTCGTAAAGTTATACGAGCCTCTACTTTTAGTCCCGGCCCAAGTGGCCTCTTCCTAACTCCATCAGAGCTCCTGCTTGTTTGTGATAATCAGATATTTTGCGTGTCACTGGGGAAATCTATGGATTTAGGCTGTGAGGGGGGAGGAGGAGGGAAAAGTACCGCCGGATGTCATAAGTAATGCGCCTAAACGAAGTTAGCTTGTCCGAGGAAAGCGCAGGAGTGCTGAAGTGTGTCAGAACACAAGTGTTTACTGATAAAAGTCTGATTGAGGAGCAGCATCTCTGTCGTCCACGTTCAGACTTTCATCCGATCCGTCTCAGAAATCCATCACACGCGCCAAACAAGGTTACCGTCTCCGAAACGGCCTTTAATTCCCCGTATACGCTGACTGACTGGTCAGGTGCAGGGAAAATAAAGTGACCAGCTTGTATTTTTAGGGAAATGTAATGAAACAGTCGCTTAAAAGTCCTAAACATTTGGGACCAAAAATCACCGGTTTGCAGCAGGACGCGAGAATAAAACTGCAGCGACACAGCTGTCATGTGACTTTAAAGTGAGTTTGATCATCTTAAAGAAACTACCAGATAGAGACAAACGATCATCCAACACTTATGTGTTGGTTTAAAATCACCAATCAGCCTGGCGTGCACGCGTTTGGACTGTGAGAGGAATTATCCTCCATTATCAGCATATAAGAGCAATTACCGTAATTTCCGGACTATAAGCCGCTACTTTTGTCCCACGGTTATATACAGATGCGGCTTTTCTATGAATTTTTCTTCAGCCTTCAGGGGGCGCTCTAGCAGGAAGTGCAAAAACCAAAAAACCGAGTAGTTAAAAGCTATTCTGTTTTTGTTAAGTAGCCTATGTTGGCTATGCTACTCTACATTTATTTTGTGAGCATCAATACCTATTATTATTGGACAAACTGATTAATCCAGGTGTGTCTGACCGTTGTAGCTACTCAGACACACCTGGATTTATCAGTTTGTCCAGTCAGTTTGTTGGTTCCCCAGCGGATTTCTGGGTTCTGAGCGGATCCGCCGCAGAGGTAAGGTTTTAATCGCAGATGTGGACCGGACCCAGCGTGGAGCCAGCAGGTCCACGATCTAGCTCCAAAGCGGATCCAGCACTGAGTGCAAGTGGACCCAGATACGGGTCCGTTTCGCGGGTCCGTTCCGGATGTCTTTGCTGTGTGGGGGGGTTTCAGTACACAGAAGGAGGAAAAATAAAGCAACTTGGTTTTAGTGTACAGGAGGAAAATGAATAAAACCATCAATGACTTTTCTGTTTTGTTTGATCAGCACTTTTACTGCCGTGTTACAGGTTCTGTTCAGAAACAATCAGTTCAGGTATGTGAATAAACACTTATGGTACAAAATCTTTCGATGTAAATATCTTATTTCTCAGCCTGGATACCGGCGGCTTATATGTGACAAAATATATATGTCGTTTATATTTAATGGGTGCGGCTTATATTCAGGTGCGGCTTATAGTCCAGAAAATACGGTGTGTTGTAGAAATGGATGTAAAATATCCTTTATAAATACCTGATTATGGTTTTTGTGTTAATGGAACTGAACTCTTTTTTTTTTTTTTTTTTACTCCATTTGCAGCAGCTACAAAACAACAACAACAAAAAGATGTTAATTTAAAATTAGTTTGATGGATGCAGCAGCTGCATATTTAGTTAAGTGGTATTGGAGGTCCTTTTCAGCTTTAAGACGAGTGCAGAGGAGACACGTGATGCTCCTCAGGCTGAGTGCCAACTTTCCCTTTCAGTCGTAATCGATCCATCTTCGCCATTGATCGGTATCCGTTTATTTTATGCAGCTTTGCAGGGCGCTCCCACCTCCACCCCCAACGCTCGTCAGTCCGTCCTTCCTGAGCCTTTCACTTGATGTGCATGTTTCCAGTAGCTGAGCTCTCAACCTGCAGGACGGTGTGTTATTATGATGACGACCGCAAAGGCGCGTTAATTGCTGTTGCTCGTTTTTTTTCTCTCCCCCCCGCCATCACTGGAGATGGAGGCTGTGGTTAAGTCACCTTGGTCGCTGGCTCTCAGCCATCAGCCACATTGCTCGCTGATGGTTTCAGCTGCTGTGGCGGGGGTGGGGTGGTTTCTGCTCAGTTGCAGGTGGAGATGCAGGTGGAGATGTGGGGAAGTGGCACTGGGAACCAGTACCAAAGAGGCAGACAGACTGGGACAGCTGCTGCAGGTTTGGTGATCATGTCTCTGTATTTAGGGGAAGCATGCTGGGACCAAGGATGGCTGGAAGTAGGGTTGGGAATCCAGAACCGGTTCCTGTAGAGAACCGGTTCCTGTAGAGAACCGGTTCCGTGTGTTTAGCAGTTTATCTAGCGAATCTCTTATCGATTCCAACCAGCACGAATCTCACGTAATTTACGCAAGTTACGCACAGTCAATTCCAGAAAGCACTTACGTGATTAAGTTACGTCGGTTTAGCACGAGCATTGCAGTTGTAAACAACAATGGCGCCCACCAGGTTCAAACGCTCCAAAGTTTGGCTTCACTTCACCAAAGAAAGATGGCAACAAGGCAACTAGCAGTCATTGTAAAGTGGAGATAACAGCGTCGGGAGGGAACACGGCTAACATGCAGAAACATTTGCGCAAACAACATGCGATAACGAGTGTCGTGTTTTTGACGCTTCGGACTGATGGATCTCAACCCAGCAGCAGTAGCCAAGCTAAGATCACCTCTGGTAACTCTGGTAAGTAGCTATCCCGCTGCCTATGTGCTTCTTTGTAAAACACGCTATAACATTAACGCTATGCTACTAAACGAATGCCTTCTTTTTCTGCAAAAGAATTGTTAATTCTTCATAGTATTTGCAGATTTGCACTATGCACTGTTCTGTTGTATTTGAAAGTATTTATCTTCCTTTATTATTATTTTTGAGTGCTTAGTGAGCTCATATATCCTTTTAAAAAGGAGATTTTTTACATTTCTATTAGGAAAAATCTGTTAGCAAAATGTTATACATTCTTGTGTATTTGCAAAGTTACATATTACAACAGTTAACACGTTATCTTTGGGCCTCTTTTGACCTCGCTGTTGAGTTTGTAAGGTGATGATGAAAAAATGATGCTAATAAAACAGTTTGTTCTCCTTTTTCCCCAAATCAGAATCGACAAGAGAATCGATAAAGAATCAAATCGTTAAACAGTATCGATAATGGAATCGGAATCGGAAAAATCTTATCAATTCCCCATCCCTAGCTGGAAGCTTCAGCTGCTGAAAAGTAGCGTCTTCTGTGACCTCTGATAAAGACGGCGACAACCTTGTGCGCCGTTCTGTCGGTGGGGAGGAAACCCGAGTGGCAGAGTCGAGCCACAGCTGCATCTGCTTCACTGCAGACTCCCAAAGTGACCTTCCAAAAAAAAAATCTGCATCGACCTGCGATTTGTGCCACGGCCAGAGCTACAGAGCTGAACATAAACTGGGATTCTCATTTCATTTTAACCGGCTTCCTGACATTTTATTTTGTCTCCATCGGTGTGTTTACTTGTAGTTTTTGTCCCTGCTGTCTGAGGCTGATGTGTTTCTGTTAAAATGGTGCAGCCGGCATCTACCTGCTGTGTCCTCAAAGGTTAAAAATGAAAAAAAGAAAACAAAACACCGGCGCTGCGTGGTTAGACTCGCCCTTTCTTTCGTTTCAGAGAGCGCCCTGCCGCTCTGATACGTCTGCCCTTCTGATCCCCATCAAACTGTGTCGCTCTGCAGCAGGGTTCGATAGCGCGCGGTGGCGAAGCGGGTCGCCGCAGCGGGAGCCGTGCTGATCGATACTTCTGGCTGATGACGGCGCTAGCGGGTGATGAGCCGGTGCTGGATGTGTCCTGCAGCAGCTGCAACGGCAGCAGAAATAAAACAAGCGCAGCGTGTGAACTGCGTGATGCTCTGGCAACAAGTCAATAGACACGCCTGAAGTGAAATGAAGCGACGCCTGTTCAGTCATCTTCAGGCTGCTGAGCTGCTGACGGTGTTAACACACTGCGATTACTGCAGAAACCCCCACTGAAGCCCAGTCAGGGGTCTGTGTATCCATCCATCCATCATCTGCACCTGCTTCATCCCATACCTGGTCACAGGAGTCTGCTGGAGACAGAAGTAGGAAAGAAAAAAGACAAATAAGAAGATTACAACTAGGGATGGGCATTAGGTCGAGATTTATTCGTCGATCGTCGGGAGAATTAATGATTAATAATCGATTAATCATTAACATTTTTATATTGAAAAACTATCACAAATATTCTCGATATCGGCGTGACGTTTGTTTTCCCCTTTGGCCTGGTTGCTATGGCCCGCGCATGCCCGGATGTGTTCAGTGGCCCGGATGTTGTGGTCGAGAATAATGTGACATTTCCTGTTCCTTTTCTTTAAAAAAACAACGATAATAAAAGAAGAGATATCGAGGAGACTACGTAACAATGACAATTTATATCAAGGCGCCAGTATTACAGGCTTTTTGTTTCTTAAAAAGATGCGCTTGTTGTGTGCTCGATGTGCGCTGCAGCTCCTTCTGGTCCATGCTAACACCGAGTTGAGGCTAGGCTAGGCTAGGCTAGGCTGAGATAGAGATGAACCGCCTCAGCCGTCCTTTACAAGGCTTGGATGCGCGTTGTTCAAGTGATACATCATTGTCGTTGTCGATTAATTGTATTTGTAATTTGCATTGCAGTGATTGCAGTACACTTGCTCATTTTCTAAACGAAAATGGTCCCACGCCACACTTCACCGCGACCGCTCCATGATTAGGCGACGACCTACAGAAGCTCGCATGTAACAACTGAGGCCAGCCAGGGTACGATGGTGAAATGTTGCCCCCTGTTGCCAAATTTCTATCGGTGGCACAGTGAAATGCATCGCATTGTTTGAGGACGTGCACTGAGAACCTACATTCGGATTGTTTAAGAAAAAAAAAAAACATTCGGTTCATCGACGAAAATTAATGTCTTCGACCAAATTCTTAATGATCAATCATTGATTAATCGATTAATTATGCCCATCCCTAATTACAACCCAATTCTGGGAAAGTTGGGACGAGCCAATATCTTATTCACAACAGAAAATAGTTGACATAAATGTTTAAACACTTTCATCCACTAAATGAGCTCATTTCAAATTTGATGCCTGCTACAGGTCTCAAAAAAGCTGGCAACAAATGGCTGAAAACGCAAGAAACATTCAAAAGAAAACTGGGAGAACATCTAATAACTGATTAGGTTTGATTGATAACACGTCTGTAACATGGTTAGCTATAAAAGGGACGTCTTGGAAAGGCAGAGGCTCTCCAATCTGTGGAAGAGTGCGTAAAAGATTGTTGAATACTTTAAAAATAATTGTAAAGGCTATGGAGATTTCATCATCGACAATGAATAACAACAAAACATTTAGAGAAACTGAAGACATCTCTGTGCGTCCGGGACAAGGCTGAAGACATTTGTTGGATGTCTGTGGTCTTCAGGCATCACTGCATCACTCACCTTCATGATTGTGTCAATGACATCACTAAATGGGTCCAGTAATATTTCCAGAAACCACCGTCAGTAGACACAATCCAGCATTCCATCTGCAGATACCAACTAAAGCTCTATCATCAAAAAGGAAACCATATTTGAACATTGTCCAGATGAACCACAACACTCATTTAAAATGGACTGTTTCAAAGTGGGAAAGTGTTCTTTGGTCAGACGAGTCCAGATTTGACATTCTTGTTGGTAATCATGGACGCTGTGTCCTCCAGGCTGAAGAGGAGTTAGATCTTCCAGCATGTTATCAGAGTTCAGTTCTAAAGCCAGCGGCCCGCGATTGTACATTTTCTGCTAGCTGCTATCCGCTAATTGCGGGTATAGAAACCTCCGCCTACCGCTAATGCAATCTTCCGCTTCCCTAAGCCACTATCCATTATGCCGACTCCCTTACTCACTTTGTAGGTGTGGCATTGGGCGTGTCTTTTGCCCTTTCCGCAAACTTGGTATCTTGTGATTGTGGGTTTAGGGTTGCGAGTTGCGGGTGGTCAGACCCCCCGCATGTCGGCGTACAAAAGAGAGGCTCTACCTCTGGAATTAATGGATCACCATCAGCTTGTCATCCAGGTTCATTCATTCATTCATTCATTTGGATCAGGTGTGCTGAAGCAGGGAAACATCTAAGATATGCAGGACAGCAGCCCTCCAGGACTGGAGTTGGACACCCGTCCAGCTTGGTCTCATGACAGAGCGATGGTGCAGAGGATTTCAGTTCCTTCCAGTGACCACTGGGGGGCAGCTCCAGGAGCGAGTCAGATCTTCCACTGACCTCTATGTTAGAATGTCAACCCTTTCAGCAGAAATTAACATATTTACAGCAAAATTATATAAGGCCATGAATTTGTATAATTAGGTGCGTAGTGCACAGCCGAGGCTTGCTATCATCACGTTAGCCACTGAGAGCTTAGCACTGCCTTCACTAGACTTTTGGGCAGTGAATAAACACTTAACAGAGCATAAATATTTTATATTAGAATATAATATTATGCCATTAACTTTACTAAGAGACTGCTGTGGCTGTTTCAGTCTGGCCTGGAGGGTTTCGGGGAAGCAAAGCAACTTTCAACACCTTTCTTGGTAGCTGTTTTGAAGGCTGTTGGCCAAGGCTGACTGGAGGACACCAGCTGGACTGACTCTATCTCAACGGCTTCTGCCTCCTAAAGCAGCTGGGTCATCTGGTCAAGCCACGTTCGCCTCAGATCATTTCAGGACCATTCCAAGCTGACTAATAAGATTAAAGCAATATTAGTGAACATCGTTGGTTGTCTTTTAAGATTGGCTCTGACTGATGATGACTAATGATGACTGGTGATGACTGGTGACGACTGCTGCCTCATGAACTTCTGAACTCAGAGGTCACAGCGGTTGCGAGTTAACAGTGTTTTATCTGACGATGCTGACGATGCTGTGTCCTCTCTCCTCTTTTATTTGTTCTGTATACTAATGAGTGCTGAAGCCACCATAACAGGGCATCGAATTATCAAATTCGGTTATCTTGTCTGTGTTTAGTGCATCGATTCTTGACTGTGGCCCCCGTGGTATCTGACGTTATAGACTGGTGGAAGTCTTTCCAAGACAAAGGAAATGGTGGTGGATTCCAGGGAGAAGACCTTTGAGTCTACTCTTACTTTTTCTTTGATTTATTGATTTGGATCACCCACTCTCGGTAGAAAGACCTTAACAAAAGCTGAAACAAAGACTGCTTGGTCCCTTAGGCTGATCCAAGCCATCCTCTTTTTTGAAATAATTTTTATGTTGCTGCCATCTAGTCACCTGCTCGTTCCACCCATTTGCTCATTTTTAGATTCACCAGGTTTGGATGAAGTCATGTCCTGCCAATATGGCACCAACCAAAGGTCCCAAAAGAAAATGAATTTCACGAAACATACGGATGATGTCAGTTCTTCTTTAAACAGGCTATGGTGGAGGTTATGATTTCCCTCCGTAGACTTCCTTCTGCAGTGGACATGCAGTAGCATCGACCACCATAAAGTCTGAATGAAGCTCCATCAATCATACCGGCCTATCACAAGATGTCACTGCACGTGTCATGTTTCCGACATGGAAACGTTTTACTGAGCATAATCCAGTAAAAGGTGCCTAGGAGGTAAAGCAAAAGTCTTGTCGACGCATTTTCTCCATCATAACGGCTGATTTACCAACTTCAAGCTCAAATCCACCAAGACCAGTAGTTTTTTCTTAAAGGTATGGTAGGTGTTCTTTGAAAAAACGGTTCCAGCAATCCAACTCAAGTGAGACTTTGAAAATATACACTCCCTCCTCCCAAAGGCTCCGCCTCCTCCTCTTCAGCCCACCCCTCAAAACCACGCCTTCACACGATTCACGACTACATGAAAGCGCACGCTGTCTCGATCGGTCACGGAAGTTCACGAGCGTTCGTGAGCACTCACGTCGATTTGCCAACAACAAGTAGCATCAGAGTGGCTGGCTAACTTCAAGCCATGGCGTCTTCTCCGTCAAGGATAACAACAGCCTAGCTAACGGTGTCACACATAGTACTGTAGCCTAGTTGACAGAGTTGGTAGCTTAACGAAACATGCTGGGATATGTTCGTCATGTCACTCGATAATTTTGGACATTAATTTTGTCATCATCTTTCATTTTCTCACTGACTGGGTGAATAGGCCTACAATACCCGTAACCGATCAGTATGTTGAAATATATAATCAGAACGGCATCATCTTACCTATCCAGTAGAAACTGGGCCACCTTGGCGTCGGTCTGGAGCCCCTTTTCATTTTTTAGCTGGCGCCAGCGCTGGAAAGCCGTACCGATAACCACTCTTGTTCTGTTTCGTTACTTCGGTTAGCTTCCACATGGTTGTTGCTTTTTCAACAACAGTTTTCCCTTTGATTTCGCTGCCGGTTGACGTCTTCTTCTCTGCCATTGTTGCAGGTATTGATCTGTTCGAGCTAACTCGATTTCTGGCTTTTAAATAGCAACGCTGTCTGCTCACCTGATTGCAAGAGCTGTGGGAGGTCCTTCGAGTAACGAAACTGTTAATGCGCAAGATGGGGGGGGGGGGGGGAATTTTTTTTTTTTTTTTTTTTTGCAAACATTCTATTTCAGTGGGTGCAATGGGAATGTGAAAAGGTTTTCAGGCAATATTGTAAAAAATGCTGCAAAAAAAGATCTCCCACCCTACCTTTAATGGAAGAAAAAATTAAGAAAGAAAAAATTGGGATTTCAGTATTTGGTTGTTTTATAGTTGAGAGAACGAAGTGATTTATTGATTTGGTTATTGAATTTCCAATGGGGGAGGATAATCAGGAGTCGCCATCCCATGGAGCTTAGCCTCTTATTTCCATGCATGTGTTTCCAGTTTGTCATTCCTGAAGACATACAGCCTCGTTTGTCCTCGTGTGAGTCGACCAGAGGTGCGTTCATCCCCGTTGGAATTCCAGTCATTTCCAATAGACGTGAAGTTCCTCAAGGACTCGCCTCGAGTCTGCTGAAATCTTTTAATGCTTACGGTTTGATTTTAGAGAGGGTGACCGTACCAGCAGCCACGACCACATGCACCTGGGTAACATGGGGTTTACAGAACAGCTTGATATTGGTGGGGAACGTATGGTCCACCTTCCCGTGAATTTTTCCTCACAGTTCATTTCTTCATTTGCATTACAACACTGCTGGATCCATGTATTTGTTCATGTGCAAAAACAGTTTATAATCTGACCTTTACAACAGACTCCCACCTCTGTTTCACAAGCAGAAGATATTTGATATTCGGTGTGTTTATGGGCGTGGAAGACTGATTAAAGACATTTTATTAATACCTGTGATCATAAGCGGCTTAAAGCTTCTCATATTTCAAGCTGACCTATTGAAAAGGAATCAGTTGTGTGTGACACATTACAGACCAAACGCACAAAGACTTCTTCTTCTTCCGCCCCCGAGCAGATCTATAGTCTTCCTGGCAGGAGGTCGGGTGTCGATATTACAATCGACACCTTCTTCATTAGCAGTTATGTAGGCGTGCGGGTGCTGACTAAATGGTGTGAAGAGAAAAAAAAAGTGTGGGGTGAGAATGAAAGCTTGTGATTTGTGGGTGAGGGTGACATACGGGGCACCGGGAGCGTAACGCGGTGGCGAACAGGAGCTTTGATTTCAGCAGGGCTTTGATGAGGAATAAAAATGTTAATCATTAGTTTAAATTTATAATAGAATTAAAAAAGAAAAGATTATTTTACACCATTCAGCACTATGTCTCTGCCTCTCACTCTTACATTTAATCTCATAAGTAATCCAACTAGTTGTGTTTCTAATCTGAGGTCGGTTGGTTGTCAGGTGACCTTCCTTTCTTGCTTTCAGTGACGCAAGAAGCCAAAGATGTTTTAAATGCACTGCAGCTTCCGTTTTTCGTCCATCTTTTCTTTTTATTTTTCCAGCTTTCATTGTGGCTTTTGTTGTCGTGTTGTGGCTTTTGTGGCGGTCGGCCACTGAGGTACGTATGTGTCCAAGCTGCTTGACAAAGACACAGTTTTACGGTGATAAATTATAGGTGAGAAGATTAATACTATTCTCCTGTCTGAATGGTAAATGAAATAAGCACGAAAAGAGAGGAAATCATTTTTGGTAGATTATTTTCTTTGTTGTAACAATGGTTCTGAGTAATATATAATACACCATTGGAAAGCCAGATTACCGTATTGGCCCGAATATAGTACGACCATGATTATAAGATTATTTATTGTTTGTTTTTGACTGTGGTTTAATACACTGTATGGTGACCTTGAGTGACAGAAAGGCGTCTTTAAATAAAATGTATTATTATTATTATTATTATTATTATTATTATTATTATAAGATTAACCCTATTTTTCAAATATAATTTGGGGAAAATAAAAATATGATGAAGACAATAAGGATATTCATAAAAAAAAAACTACAATTACTATAGGAAAAAACACACTGTTAAAACATTTTAATGATTTCATCTTTTTTAGAAAGTTTGGTACCATACTTAAGGAACGTATCAGGTTTCCATGTTATTTAAGTTAAATGTATAGTACTATTTAATAAACTTTATTCTCTTAAAACCTGAGACTATGACTCAGTGAATAAACAACAACCATGTAGTTTAATAACTGCATTAATGATGTCAATAACAGCTTAACCATCAAATTTCGAGTTATATTCAATTTCAAGAACAACATTAATAATTCAGTCTGTAAAAAAACAAAAAACATATTCTGGACTGCAACAAAACTTTCTAACCCCTTTGTTCTTCTATTCTACGTACATCAGATCTGCTCCATGTCACTGTGATGCTCCATTATTACTGGTTACTTCGGTGCGGCTCCATCTAGTGGTGCAGATATGTAACGACAATAGAAAAGTCTAGACCTTGATTATAAGACGACCCCCATTTTTGAGAATATGATTCCTAGAATAAAATATCGTCCCATATTCGGGCCAATACGTTGTTTCCTTTTTAAATCCTGTCACGTTCTGTGATGAGCAGCAGAGGTGAGTCTGTAGGTTGCACCCATGAAAGACTTGGCCGATGACAGCTTTTTTTTTTTTTTTTTGCTGTTGAGCCTTTTTTGGTGCATTGGATGGTCGAAGTCTAAAAAACAAGAAATATTGACAATTGAAGAATTTGAATTGTATTGATTTAACAAACAGGAGCCTCAGAAGCAGCATGTGGAGGAAACGGCTACAACAGCTCGGCTCCTCCTCCTCATACTGGTCACCCCGCTGTTCTGGGACGATATCCCATCCTTGTGAGTCAGCCAGCGTGCTTGTGTTGGTCGCTCTGGCACGGGACAGCACGCCCAAGCTGGTCCCACGAGTGTCCACTGGGGTCGAGGCCAGATTAAGTTGTCCTGTCCAGATCACTCAAACGTGGGAGGGCTGATTCTCAGAGCAGACACCAACTGACCTCCATAGCAGGGTCCATCCTCACCTGGGAGTACCAGAACCTCCAAACAAGAGTCAACCTACCAGGCCCAAAGGACCTGCTGCTGACAGTCTGGTACCAAACAGCCAGTCAGAGTGTTCTGCTGGGAGGATTCGGACCTATACAGCTGCAGTCCACTGCCACTGCTCGTGATGTTGTGGTTGAGCAGCGTTATAGTTGAACGCTCCTGCATTGACCATCGTATAAAGACGTTGTGTTCAGTTAGGTATGTTCTATACAGGGTTATAATAGTTTTGGATTTTCCATTAGTTTTAGTTTTTATATAGTTTTTCAAATTCAGTTAGTTTTAATTCGTTTTTAGAGCAGTTTTGCTAGTTTTTATTCGTTTTTGTTTTGAAATACTTAGTTTTAGTTTAGTTTTTATTAATTTCAGTGTTCGTTTTAGTTTTATTTTGTAAATAGGGTTGTAATTTTGGTTTGAGTGAAGCACTGAACTTTTTGAAGGCTATCAAATCACATAGTCGTGTTTACATTCTGGTCTCAATAAACATATTTATCAATGCATCTTCCCTCTTGTGGTGTTCCTGCGTATTTACTGACCAGCAGCTATCTGGTCGCCGGTGGAAACAGTCCATTATAGTTGCTGTTTTCTCCCGTTCCTTCCCAACGCTGACTGGCCTGCAGCTGTAGCTTCTCTTTCCAGGGGGCTAGCTTAGGCTAGCTCCCTGTAGCTTCTCTTTCCAGGGGGCTAGGCTAGCTCCCTGTAGCTTCTCTTTCCAGGGGGCTAGCTAAGGGTAGCTTATCCAGCTAGTCTTGGTTAGCCTTCTGGTGTGAGCTTTTCAAATGAACTTTCAGATTTTTGGGGGGTTTTTTCCCCTTGAGAAGTATTCCACACATTGTATCACCTGCTTCTACGACAATCATTAACGCAGTCATAGTCAAAGAAATCCCAAATAGGACTGTGCCGCTATCTTCCAACTTTTGCCGCAGCCATCACCGCTGATCACTTTTTTTTTTTTTTTTTTTTTTTTTTGCGGTTGTTATTGTACGGAGGAGCGAAGTTAATAGATTTCAAACGTTTATGAGAAAAAAAATTACAAATACAAAAATGAAGCGTGTTCTTGACATTATTATAGTTAATTTTACTTTGTTTTATAAACACATAATACAGTTTCAGTTAGTTATCATTTATTTTATTTTATTTTATTTCAGTTAAGGAAAATGTTTTTTCAATTCTAGTTTTCGTTATTTCGTTCATTTTCGTTAACGTTGTCCATTTCACGAGAGAGAATTTTAGTAACGTGAATTGCTACGACTGGCTAAGCTAATTTAGCTCAGCTTGGGCAGAACAAATACTGGGAACCGGCTGAAACTTCTGGCCTGGTTCCATCCAAGACGGCATGAAAAACACAGCAATCATTCAAGATCTGGATTGAATGCGTTTGACGATTACTTAAATTAATCAAAGGGAAGAGTCGGTTCCAGATGATTTCATGCATCAGTTAACTACATCTTCAGTGATGTAATACAGCAGATCCATTGACAGGCGTCCCCCGTCCTCACAGGTCCCTGCTTTATTCCCACAATATTTCAGAATGACTGCTTGACCCAGTCCAGAAGCGAGGGGAGAGTTTCCCAGGAGGCCCGTGAATAGATGGACTGAACTGAGGGGGTTTATGGAGGTCAGCTGGTCCAGCGCTGTGGCCCGGTTCCTCACATGAAACCCTCGTCCCTTGTTTGACAGAAATGTGCTAAACCCTGTGGACTCCCTCTGAGCTCCAGGCAAACTTTGAAGGCAAAGAGCCAAAAAAAAAAAAAAACCCTCAGCTTTTGTTCCTCAGACGAGCTTTTGTACTACAAGCCTCTCTCTGAGCGGTTATGATCCATTGCGTAACGACCGCCGCTAAGACGCAACGCTTCCTCTGTGGGCTTTCAATAGTAAACTTTATATACTCAGCCGGGTATGTGGTCTTTGAACTTGTTTGCCGCGGTGCCGCTCGCCTTTCGGTATGTTTTCACTGGAAACAAAGTGGGACAAACAGAGTAGCGGAAGGATCCAGCCCTGCGTGGGCCTTCTGATACCTGACGGCAAAGCACAAAGCGTTTCAAGCTGCAGGAGTTGGAAAAAAGAGCGCATGATGTAAGCAGTCAGATGATAAAGCTATACCTTACATAAGAACCCGCCTCACTTCGGCAGTAAATAGCATCAAATGAGGGGAGGCGATAGAGTTTAAGCGCTTTGTAGCCCTCCAGTCCTTAATTTAATCTTTTGATGTCAGCGGGGTTTTATTGCCTCGTCCTTAATTTAGCTATGGCTTAGCATCATATGTAATTAAGTGTGTAATCCTCGAGACTTCGGCGCTGGCTCTTACTAACTTTGTCATCTCTGCAGCAGAAGCTGGAAGACAAAAAAACTGAGTAGATGTTTTAATTTTCAATTAATCTCACTGGGCACACTGTTTAGTAACATGTGTGGAAAAAATCAAAATGAATACATTTTACACGCTGCTCTTATTTATTCAACA
This sequence comes from Hirundichthys speculiger, assembly GCA_018398805.1. NCBI lineage: Eukaryota > Metazoa > Chordata > Actinopteri > Beloniformes > Exocoetidae > Hirundichthys > Hirundichthys speculiger. Next base: position 237,849 of record JAGFBZ010000914.1, on the reverse strand, counting down.
AAAATGAAGCATAAATTGGTAAAAATAAAAAAAAACCCCACCTCCAAACAATCTGGAGCTGAATGTTCTGCAGAGGGAAAGATGATACACAACATTCAGGACAGTTGGCGGTTCTGCCAGAAAACACTCAGATTGTGCAAAGATCAGAGAAATACAAAAAAAAAAAAACAACAACAACAAAGGAACAAGTGCTCATCTCACAACCCACAGTCCTCACCGTCTCTTTTCTGTCTGAAAAGAAAATGGATTCATAATTGAGGTTTTTCAGAAGACATCCTGAACAAGAGTCCAAAGCAGACAGCTCTTCAGAAGAGTTGCCCACTGTGAAGCACGGTGGTGGAGGCTTCATGATTGGAGCCCACAGGACCCGGACTTGACCACTGTTATATTAAAACTGCATTTTAGGGCCTTTGTATAATATGGTTCATAAGTCCATGACTTACGCTTTAGATTCTGGTCTGTTGAAGGCCACAGTTTCTGTTATCGTTTTGACACGTAGGCGTCTAGAGAACTTATTCCAAGGTCCTGATGTTTTCAAGTGATGTTTAAAGACTGTTTCCTACTGGAGATTTGTCATTTTCGATGATGCTGCATTCTGTGATGTGAGTTTAATGACCTCGATTTTGTATACAAACTGGAGAATAAACCCACTCTGCACCTCTGTCGTAGTCTAGTGCCGCCATTCCCAAACTTCAGAATACCAAGGCCCAATTTGAAATGTGAAAAATCTCCGCGGCCCACCGAAACCTTTAATCACAACTGTGATCAACATTCAGGACTAGAAGCTATGTTCTGATATTAATGTAAGGGGTCAACAAATAAGGTGACACTTGTCACATTAAGTTAAGATGACAGTAGAATTACACTTAACTGGTTTGTTTTTTTACTTCTTAATGTTTTTAAATCATGTTGTTAATATTTTACAGTAATTAAAAACATATTTAAAAAAGATCGAGGATTTAAAACATATTTGTTTAATTTTAATGACCTCTCACGGCCCACCTGCAGTACCGCGACGGCCCACCAGGGGGCCGTAGCCCACACTTTGGGAATCACTGGTCTAGTGTATTGCCGATTACCGGCTCACCAGAGCACAATTAGAGCGTATACTTATAAATAAGATATACCCAATTTTACAAACAACAACCATTTGATCTCCCTGAGTATAACGTGAGGCCATCTGTCCAACAACCAAAGTCTGGTCAAAACTGGGTCGTGCACCAGGACGGCACGAGAGGGGGTCGTAAATAACCGAAACGAGATTTGAGGATTGTCCAGGCCTCTTAAATGCCAGAGCTACCAGAGCTAAGTGATTATCCTAAAACCTCAATGACCTGAAGCGACCTTATAAAGAGGAATCGAGCAAAATTCCTCCACGACCGAGTTAGACAGGAAACGATGACTTAAAGCTTTTGCTGCTAAACGTGGATCCACGAGATGTGGAATCATGGGGGTGCATCACATTTTCGTTCAAAAAATTATGAAGCTGTTTCTTCCAATCCAAGGCCCACGATGATCGGATGGTTTTTACGATGTTTTTATGTGAGTCATGGAGTCGTTGTATCCTCACGTCTGTCTCTGTTCCCTCCTCAGATCTGCGTCTTCGCACCACAAACGTAAAACCCTTGTGAAAGCCAGAGGAGGAGTGATGGCGGCCTCGGAGACCCCGGAGTCGCCCGTTCCTCTCACCGCGCTCTCGCGCTGGTACCTCTACGCCATCCACGGCTACTTCTGCGAGGTCATGTTCACGGCGGCCTGGGAGTTCGTGGTCAACCGCAACTGGAAGTTCCCGGGCGTGACCAGCGTGTGGGCGCTCTTCATCTACGGCACCTGCATCCTCATCGTGGAGCGGATGTACCTGCGGCTGCGCGGCCGCTGCCCCGTGCTGCTGCGCTGCACCATCTACACCCTGTGGACGTACCTGTGGGAGTTCGGCACGGGCCTGCTCCTGCGCCAGTTCGACGCCTGCCCCTGGGACTACTCGCAGTTCCGCTACAACTTCATGGGCCTGATCACGGCCGAGTACGCCGTGCCGTGGTTCTGCGCCTCCTTCATCGTGGAGCGCCTGGTCATCCGCAAGACCCTGCGGCTGCGGCTTCCACGAGGGGCCCGAGGACGGCTGGTCGGTCCGTCAGTCGGACGGCGACGGGAGAGGAGGCGCCGCGGGAACTCCGGCGGGCGGCGGTCGAAGGGAAAGGAGCCGAGGGAGCAGTTCAAACGGCTACCTTAAAGGGGAATGAGCCAAGGAACTGGCGCGGTCCTGAACCCCGCCCCTCCTCAGCCACTTTTCACACCAAGTCCTCCGCGGTGTCGGCGCCGGGCGAAGATGGACTTAGGAAGACTGGGCAGAGGAGCAACGGGTATCATAACAGCAAGAAAACAAGTCTCACGGGGTCTTCTGCCTTTAAAACACTGAGCTCCACTAACGCACCCGTTCCCACGTGGGCTCGACCTCAAGAGGAAAAGGGTCACGAATGACCGCAATTAGCCCCGTCTGCCTCGCACACCTCAAGGAGCTCGGGATGAAAATTAAAAAAAAATAATATATATTCTTGCAAGTATTAGTGTCATTGTTCCTTTACAGAGCTGAAGAAGCTCTGTGAAGGAAACTGAGGAGGGTTTTCCTGCTTTTCAGGAGCACATCAGTTACGAGCAGAACGATTGCTTCAGAAAAAATCCTCTCGTAAAATAGGTGCAGTTGTGGTTTTTGAAATAATATATTGTCATTTAGAAAAAAAAAAAAAAAAAAAAAGGAACCAAAACACTATACTAACGTAGATAGAAAAGCTCTTCAAAGTCCAGTTTAGGGTGAACTATTGGCTGAAATGCAATGTAAATAATAGTTTTTTTCACTAGTTTAGGATGAAAATAACAACTGTAATTTCACTGCGTTATAATGAGCAGTCCCCCCCCCCGTCCCTCCACCATGTTGCCGTATAATTACAGCAGCTAAACGAACGAAACAAGAGACAAAACTTTATGGAAAACATCAAAACCTTCAGTTTTGCAAAACAAAAAGAGTTTATAAGCGTGGTTAAATGGCTTTTGAGTTTTGGTGCATCTTGTAACTGCATTATCCCGTACGTCCATCCGGCCAGAAGGAACGTCTCAGATTGGTTAATTCCCATGATGCCTGGAGAAAATGCATGAAGAGGAACTGTCTTCCAATATAATCCGTTTTGTTTTTTGATTTGTTACTTTTTTAACAAGCTCATTCAACAGCCAGTCCGTACGTCTGCTGAACCGGTTTGCTGCATGCGTGAAGAGAACGACCTGCAGGAGATCAGGGTGGGTTTTTCTCCTTATAACAGCATGTTGAAGCGTTCGCGACCCAGACACTGAACCCCCAGACTGCTCTGAGCGAGCGGGTCATGGCCTTGCATGGCAGCTGCTACACCATCAGTGTATTAACGGCCGTGTGTGTGTGTGTGTGTGTGTGTATGTGTGTGTACAGTCAAATATGAGGGTGCTAAATCAATTCACCGTAACTGCTGGGACATCTTTCTGTCGAGTCGTGACCATCGGCACAGAGTCTCGTTTTATGTTTCGTTTATCTGGATGCGTCAGGATGTCATCTCTGATGTGTCGCCTGATCTGTTACAGTAGATTTAATTCACTGGATGTTAGTGATCATTCCTGCAAAAATCACACGGTTTACCTCAGAAAAATATTTTGTTTTTATACACATTAAAAAAAAAAAATCCAGGTTTCGCCATTTTTAAGGACATACATACATATATATGTATAAATATGTGAGAATTAGGTACATTTAGGTTGCAGATTTGGGGCTTTTGGATACATGTCCATGAACTGACCTTCATGCTCACAAGGCACATTTTGTTCGTTGGACCATGGTTTCATTTTCAGCGTCTCCTTTCAACCCCTTTGCTCTGGTTTCATCAGCATGTTGGGCCGAGAGACGTTCAGTGGTGAGACACTTGCTGAATGACATTTTAAGGTCTGCCATGTTTGCACTCGGTCGTGAACATTTAACAGATGGCGTTCAGGCGGCATCTCAGCTTCCGGGTTACGAGACGTCCGCCATCGTGTGCGTCGACCAACGCGGTTCGCAGCCATTCGTATTGAGAGTCGCTTACATTCTGCGCTAAACTGATCTTTCTGGAGAGTGAAACAGCCGTTGAAAGTTGGGAAAATTCCACGTACGCAGTGTTCTCATGGCTGCAAGAACAGTTAGAAACGTTTCTGCAGATTCCCTGAAAGTCCCTTAAAATGAAGGATCAAAGACCAAAGAACTTGGCAGGCATTTGTTTTTCCTCAGATCATTGGAAAGTGTGTTCTATTTCATCGTTTTGTTTTTAAGTGAAATTAAGTGAATCAACATTTCAAAGTAACGGGATCCCATTCAGAAACCTGGAGATAGAGATTGGTAGGATTGCCATGACATCACTCATTTCTCCTGATGTTTGGATGACATATAGGCCTAGGCTGGATCTACTGAGGAAACATTTTGTTTGGAATTTAGAAACTCTTTGGATGTTAAATTGTGAAACGACGTTCAACAAACCTTTACCTGCAACGGTGACGTGTTCTGCCACCAAATGTAGCCCACATCTGTGGAGTGAGACGTCTGTCAAAAACAACGTGGATGTACAATTTAGCAATCGTGCATATTCATCTAAAGTTGTGCATAAATGTAAAATATTCATAAAAACGTATGACGCCGAAGTACAACTTTACGGTTGCGGGTTCTTTATTATAAATACTAAAATACAACGTCACGGAGTCACAGGCGTCATCTGGAACAGACGTGTTAGAAAGCAGCAACCTCCGCCTGCCACTAAAATTGTTTTTTCCGTCGGTGTGTAAATTCTACCTCCATGACAGCTGCATGGGGGGGTTGAATTTTTTTTTACCGAGTCAGATAAAGTTATATTTAACAATAAAATCAATCAAATCAAGCATTTGTTTGGTTGATAGCGAGCCATCGGCTCTGCTGTTGGCTGACAACCTCGTTTGACCTTCATGTCGTATTTCGGACAGATTGTATCTTCATGTTACGTTAATAAAGAAAATGCAACCATGTAGTTGTTCTTCGGATTCATAATTTCTAAGGTTGAATCGTGTTCTTGCAGACAAAATATGAATTACAGAACATGTATTTTCTTAATGGTGAATTTTCACGAATGCTAACTCGTACGTTGTTTTTGCCAGCTGTCCTTCACGCAGCCACACAGACCAACTGTAAGCCTCCAGAGACTTGTGGGCCTTCAGTTCCTCCAAAGTGCACGCACCTTTGGATACGAACAGGTACGACACGTTCGGCAAGTCCTTTCGGACCTGCGTACAATTCATCTTGGACGTCTCGTACGGACCGCTTCCACCAACTGCTGTTATTTTCTCCACGTAAAGAGATTTAGATCGGGCATCGAGCGTTTCCACGTACTTCCGCTGTCTTCTTTTGCCTCCTGAGGCGGTTTGGGTGTCGTTATCTGGTGGTTTTGTCCATTTCTAACGTTAGTAACTTGTCAACGCACGCGTCTGCACCAGCACAAATGACGAACTGGCGCCGCACGATAAGCTTGTTGGCGTCGTTGGATGTTTGGCGTCAGTGAATACGATCTATCGACCCGTTTTACTCCGGTTTTTTCCATTTTAAACACTATAAAGAAGTGACGAGTCTGGTACACGATGCTTGAAGCAAACTTTGTCCCTCTGAAATGATAAAAGTTAAAGCAAGAGTCGGGACTCACGTCCTGCTCGGCGAATCCAGACTTCTTCAAACAAGCGAGACACAAACGGTACTTGGGTCCTGAGTGTCCAAGTGCTGATGTAGAACTATCGATAACAACAGACCTGCCACCATCTGAAGGAGCCGACGGTAACGACGGCTTTAATCAGTGCACATCTGCCTGATAAAACACACATCTACCGTGTTTCCAGTGTGACTGGCAGCACATGTGAAATTTAAGTACAGTCATGTGATAAAGGAAAGTAAAACCTCCATCCATCCTGAGGTTTTACATAACGGGGCTAAATGGAAATGTGGGCTTTATCGGTTCTTAAAATTATGTAAATACATGATTGGATTAACAAGGAACACAGGACGTAGGGCCACTTTGACGTCGCAGAAATGCAGAGTTGGCCACGTGATTAACTGATTAACTGATTAACTGTGAACACGTCTGCGGCTGATTTTGAATATTCGGGTGAGAGGTAACAAACAGAAGAGCAGTCTGCTGCCCATCAGTTATCGGACCGTTCCCAAACAAGTCCGGAGCTCGTTTAGTTGGAGTTGGAGACGAGCGTGGCTCATTTGGATGAGCTGTCAGGTGGAAGCTTCTGTTGATAAAACCTCCAGAGAAATGTCCCCTGGACAGATGACACCAGAGTGGAGATGTTTGAGCTTAATGCCCTTAATGTGTGTGGTCGGCACAGACGCCTCGTACCAACCGAAGCACGATGGGTAAAGGGGGGGGGTATCGGTACTCGGGCTCCTTGCAGTTAAGACCATGAACCTCTGTATACCCAGGTGTGACACCAAACCTGTCTGACAGCTAAAACTTGTGTGAACTTACAGAAAAAAAAGGCAACGATCCCAGACGCACCAGCAAATCTACAACAGTACGGTTCGATAAAAACAGAAAAGAAAACTAATGTGTTGAAAAGGCACACCTTCTTTTTACACAACTGTATGATCTCAAACTAAAATAAACTCAGAAACAGCATTTAGAGCTGAAAACAGATGCAAAAAAAGTACAGACGGTGTGACCTTTACTGAAAACGCTTCATCTCATTCCCCTGACTGGCCTTTTGGTTCCAGGGTGAAATGCTAAGAGAGCCTTTCAACATCTCATGTGGAGTGCTGCCACCTAGTGGATGTTTGGAAAAAAAAACCTTTTCAAATGTTTACAGCACTAAAACACAACTCTTTTTTCCCCCCCTAAATTAAATCATAACGACATGCAAATCTATTCTCTGCAATATCTGTGTGAAGAAGCATTTGATGAGTGAGATGTGTGAGTCTCTGGATATTTATGTGCATGTACAGTATGTTTAAACCGAGTTGAATTTTTAAAAACTTTGATTGTGCATGCTTAAAAAAACATGTCGGACTCAGATTTTATCCAGAGGATTTTTAACCCCCATGTACTGCATTGGTCGCTTTTTTGTTCTGGATTAAAAATTTACAGGTTTTTAGTGAACTGACTGTAAAGTACTCACTTTAATAACGTTCATGGATGATTTATCAAACTCTGGAATTAAATTTGTTTATTTTTATCATACAATGTGTGTGTGTGTGTGTGTGTGTGTGTGAATGTTTATTATTTCCTTTAACTGATGAAATGTGGATGTTAACCCAGCAGATAAATTAAAAATAATATCTCATCTATTTGTGTGTTTTTGTTTTCTTTGCACCAAATGTTATTATATAAAAATATTATATTATATTAAATATAGACTACAGTCGGTGCATATGTGAGTGCTTCCTCTTGCCATCTTTAAAATATAATACAACCTGAATTCTGGAAAAGTTGGGATTTTAAAAAAAATTAATAGATAAAAAAGAATAAAACGATTTCAAGAGAAACTGAAGATGTCTCTGTGCGTCAGGGACGAGGCTGGTCTTCAGACATCACTGCATCACTCACCTTCATGATTGTGTCAATGACATCACTAAATGGGTCCAGTAATACTTCCTAGAAACCACCGTCAGTAAACACAATCCACCGTTCCATCTGCAGATACCAACTAAAGCTCTATCATCAGAAAGGAAACCATATTGGAACATGGTCCAGAAGAACCACAACACTCATTTAAAATGGACTGTTTCAAAGTGGGAAAGTGTTCTTTAGTCAGACGAGTCCAGATGTGACGTTCTTCTTGGTAATCATGGACGTTGTGTCCTCCTGGCTGAAGACGATGGAAGATCTTCCAGCATGTTGAGTTCAGTCCGAAAGCAGCGCTGATGGTCCGGAAGGTGCAGAAGTCCATGCGGTCTGGACAGCTGGCATGTTCTGGAAGGAGCTATGAATGCTGGGAGGTACATAAAGGTTTTAGAGCAACATCTGCTCCCCTCCAGACGACGTCTGTTTCAGGGAAGGCCTTGTGTATTTTAGGAGGACGATGAAAACCACACACTGCAGCTGTTACAACAGCATGACTTCACGTCCAGGTGCTGAACTGGACCTGCGGTCCAGATCTTTCACCTAGAGAGAACATCTGACACATCATTAAACAAAAAAAAAAACACATCTAAGACGACCACGAACTCTTCAGCAGCTGGAAACATCTGTCGGGAAAGAATGGGACCAGATTCCAACTCCAGAACTCCAGAAACCCAGAACCTGGATGTCCAGATGTTCCATCCATGGTCAACATGTCCCTGTCCAACTATTCAGAGACCTGCAGCAGGAATCACATTTGAAATGAGCTCATTTTGTGCATAAAATTGTAAAATTTCTTACTTTAAATATTTGTTATGTTTGGTATCTATGTGATTTGAAAGTATTTTAGTTTTCACGTTATTCAAATTTTTTATAAAATTCCCTCCTTTTCCTGGAACTTAGGTTGTGAAAATCATTTGGTTGTAGTTAATCACAAAGCAACTAAAACCTCAAACTACTGTACCTTTCTTTTTTCCATTAACTATTTGACATTAAAAAAATCACGAGGGCAACACGAAGCACCCCCCCTTACTGGCTCCAGAGGGTTTAGGAGGTTAAGCTGCAGCTAAAGGATGATCATCAGCAGCTGTACAAAAGCAGATGTTCTGTCAGTTTTCTCATCTGGAGCGTTGAGGTGTGTGCTAACACAATGTCAGGAGGGAAAGACATAAGCAGTGGCCTTGGAAAAGAAACTGTTGCTGCACACCAAACTGGAACGAGGTTATAAAACATTCTCAGACAATTTGGATTTCAGCATCCGACAGTCTGAAATATTGTTCAAAATAAGCGAAGAAGACTGGAAAAAGTATGGTTTGTTTGAAAGGATTCCCGGCATAAAGGCTTTTCTGTCTGTGAAGAACGTCAAAGGACAATTGGGGTTTTCAAAAAAAATGAATCTGAACGAGCCGCTAGGTTTCTGGGAACAATGTCCTGTTGACAGCTGGTTGGCCTTAATGCCCGATAACACCTCATATTCCCACCGATTCGGGCTTGTTTTGGAGCCAGAGCACCTCAGCATCGTTCAAGTAGCCTCGTATTTTCCTGGAGAATATTACCGGAGTGTGTTAGAGGGGAAAGCGAGGCCACCCGTCTCGCAGCTAAAAGCACACCACGTTGTACTTCGGAACGGCTGAAAAACAAATGAATCAACGTTTTGGAGGGGATCTCAAGGTCAACGACCTCAACCCAGTTGACATGTTGAACCTTAATAGAGCTGTGTGTCAACGAGTTTTACTCCAAAAAAACCTCAATGAACCGCGACAATGTTGGAAAGAAGAATGGACCGAATTTCACCTACAACCACGTGAGAGACTGATAAAGTCAGACAGGAAATGACTAAGAGTAAAAATGTCTCTCCGTCCGTTTTCTATACCTGCTTCATCCTAGATTCGGGGGTGCAGGGGTCTGCTGAAGCTGGTCCCAGTGTAGCAGGGCACACCCCAGACTGGTCACTGGTCTACCGCAGAACCAATATAAATGTATGTTTTACCTTTTAGCCCATATAAAGCAGTGCAGTGACTCACAACCTACAGTAAAGGTGTCAATGTCATGTTTTAAACACATCTTTTATCTCGTATATAGTCCTTGGTCCATTAAAAACAGATAAACAATAAACCCAAACTGCCTCCTCTCCTCTTACACTTTTTACACACACAGATATGAGTCAAGGTTGCAGCTTAATTTAGTGTTTTTCATGTAAAAGGAGCATGACTTCTGTCCCGGCCTGCAGTACCGACATTCGGCCACATGATGGCTCTTTCTCAACATGAAAAGACAAAGCGGCCTCAGTGGCGAGGACCTGAGGTCACAAGCTCTTTCTGAGTCATCGGTCTGCAGTGAACAATTAGTTTTGTCAAGCGGGCTGTTCTTATGACTTGGCTCTCCGACCGGCAGCACAAAGAGCGGCTGAAGTGTAGCCCGGCGCCGTGCTGAATGTGGGTCAGTTTCTGCCGGAGCTCACTCCAGTGAACCCGAGGCATACGCTCCCTTTATTCCTACGCTGTCATGCATTTACGACACGCTTCAGTTCAGCAGTCATTTGCTGACTTATATAATGCCGGGTTGGCAGATTTCTATTCAACCGAGGGAGGAAAAAAAGAAAAAGAAAACAAAAAAAAAAAAACCAAACAAAAACGTTCCATCTCCTCCCTTTCTTGTTACCACACCTTGCACCAGGTTCTGAGAATACGGGTCATTCAGTCGCTTGATTGACAGCGAGTTCCCCCTGCGGGGCTGTCCACCGAAGCGGCGTCTGCTTACCTGTTGCGGGGGCGTGTCCGCTTCACACTCTCTTGACACCTTCATCATGTGGCTTCATCACAGTCCCTCCAATCAGGTCGCTCCAAACCTGTAATCTGTGCGGCGGTGACGTGTGTTCTCCCTGAGGCAGATCGTTATATCACCGTGTTCGCGGCGTTCACGTGTGCACACCTTATCAACCGCCAGAGCTTGTGTGTAATCACTGTTCAATGTAATGGTTTAGAGTTTGCTCAACAGGAAGTTTAACTAAAGTCACGAGGTCAATATTGGAGTTTCTTGTACCGACCGTAACGGCATGACCTCACCGAAACTGCGCGCGTCAGAGACGGAGGAGCGTCTCAACAACCCTCCTTCGCTGTCTTGTAATGATGTGGGGTTCGGTTTGAGAGTTTTCTAGACTTCACCGAGACCCTCCTCAGACCAACCAGATGAAAGTCTTCGCCTGGTTGGTCTCTTGTTTAATCCTTCCAAGCCGTACGCCACAGTATTTATAGCTAAAAATACACAAAACCCTCCAAGTAAATACTTACATAGGAATGCATGAGCCAGAAGGAGCCTTAAATGATCTATCCCATGAATCACTTTTGGTCCGTGTGGGTTAAGGAGTCCTCCGATACAGACAAAGCTTCCCTGCAAAAGGGGATTTTACCAAAGAGGCACCCTGCTAGTTTACGCTGCGAAGAACCACCAGGTCACTGGGCACACTGGGAGCTTTCCGACGAGGGGGTTGACGGGAACTGGGAAAATCCCCAAAGACAACAGACCTTCAAGAGCTCTTTCTCCCTGGTTGGATTTGCACCACACAGAAGAACAATGGAGCGTTGCGACGGCCAACCAGCAGTAGGTGGACCAGTTATTTAAGCTGAAAGAGCCACGGGCTCCACCGTTGGCCGATTCTTGCTTCGACGGCTTCGCAGTTACGCACTTGTTTTCATGAAATGTTGGTTTCCTTGGCTTCCTACTCAAGACTTTATACCTAATCTTAAGAGGTTTGACTGAAAATTGTTATAAATGGTGATTATGACAGAGGATTTATCGAAATAAGAGTGAAAAGTGAAAGTCAAGATAAATGGAAGTTTGCCTTTAAGCCTATTGGAACACATTCCACTCATTTTGTCAACGGACGGTTATGTCATGGCGATAATTAGGTCACAATAACAAGTAAGTCTGCTTGACTTCTGATTATTACGAGCCAATAGTTCCATCAAATCAAGCCAAGGACATTTGCATTTCCACTGAATCAGAGCTGGTGCAAAAAGAGATCCCCATTAAAGGGAAACTTGTTTGACGTGTGAATGAGGGAGTGCGTCAGGCCTTCGCCGAAGCACATTCATGCCTTCCCAGCTTTGGGCAGTCAGGGGCTTTTGCTCAGATCCTGCTGGAAAACTCAGGCCTTTAAAGTCACTTTTTCCCCCCATTCAAGCTACTTGGCAGTTGGGCCCTCCTGCAATCATCATTAGACCAGCTAGCCATGAGGAATTGGCTCGGCGATCTCGCCGCTTTTCTTCTACTTGTCCTCGAAAAAAAAAAACAAAAAAACATATGTCATCATACAGTTACTTGAGATGCCAGATGAATCTACTGAAATGATTACACAGCATGAAACAGGTTGTTGAAGAAGTTAATAGTTCCCAATATTTCTTTTTTCCAGCTCGCTTGCTCATTCGCCTTACGTAAGTTCACGGCGTTCCAAAAAAGTAAGGAGTTTAAAAACCGATGTGCTTGTCAGTGTTTGTTTTATGACGACCCGCTTTCTGGTGTAACAAAAGAAGTTTAAAATCGGGCTTCTTTGATTCGGCTGCTCAGAGAGAAGCGTGACAGAAACAAACTGGACAGATAGGTCCATTACTTAGAAAGAGAGGGTTGCTTTGTGGAGACAAGAGAACCTTCCAGAAGTACAACCATGGATGCTAGACGGCATGTTAGGAGCCGCCTGGTAATTTGACAAAAAGCTGAATATTGAGATATTGAGAATTGAAACATCCCCCTCATTAATACCATCTCTGCAATAAAACATGGTCATGGAGCAGCAGCAGAACATGTCACTGCCGGGCCGGAGGCGGGGCACATGACCGGGCCCTTTAAACCCAAATAAAGCTTGTGATTACATCTTTTTACAACAGCAGGACTTACAAGCATTACTACATTTTTGACACATAGCTCAAAGCATTTGATAGTAAGAGTTCAACACCACGAAGAGTGACCATGTCATTCTGAAATCAATCAAACCTGTAGTATTACGGCATAATATATTGTCTAAAATGTATTCGGCGGTATGCAGTTGTGACGTCACGCGTAGACGCACCAGTTATTGTTGTAGTAGCTACCGGCATTCATTCATTCATTCATTAATTCATTCATTCATTCATTCATTCATTCTGCTCGGTACTAAGTGCCGATTTTTGCCTGATGTGTTTGTCCGATATGAAAGATGTGGATCAGCTGACAGTAAAGCTGTTTCCCAGAGGGGCTTTGGATCTCGGGCCGGGGAGACGTCCACGGTTCTGATCAGATGAAAGGAAGCGCTCGCTCAAGAGAACACAGCAAATCTCTGGAAAGTCCTGGAGTAGTCCAGCCGGTGGAAATGAACCCATTAGGACTATCTCTGGAGAGAGCTAAACATTTCTGTGCGCTGACGTTCTCCATCTAACCAGGGTGGTCTAGAACATCTCTGCCAAAAAAAAAAAAAAAAAAAAAGAAGTTATGTCAAGTTTATAGGATTATTCTAAGAGGATTTGAGGCTGCCGGTCTCTCTAACTTTCTACTACATGGACAGTCTGAGGCCTTTTTCACAACGAACATGTTGACATCATGGGAACAAATCAGCCGCTGTGTTAACGACGGATGCATTTGGTGCACGGTGATATCACAGCTGCTAATTAATGGGCTGCAATAATATTGTATTTGGGTCAGTATCCATCAGTGGAGGACTAATCTGATTTAATGGTTTAATTAGAAAGCTCTGCCCAGCTTTAATAACAGCGTGCTGCGGTGCTGATTTCTGGATTATCAGCACATTTAGGGAGGTACCCGTGCATGAGCTGATCTGCATCTTACTCTTGCGACACGGGGGTTCGTTGAGTCCTGGAGATGGGCTCGCAGAGATGCAGCGTGAGATAACAGATACCGAGCCCCCCCCCCCTCTGCTTTCAGCCCAGCACTTAGTAAAATCACTTTTCCATATCTGCCAAAGCTTCTATGTAAATCCACAACAGGCAGCGGTTTGTGCATTTGATGTTGACAGTTTGAACCCGTGGACATCTGCAGCGTTCTAGAAACCTGCCGTTTAGTCAACGGTCTCGGCTTATCTCCTCCAAGGCTTTGCATAACAACAAGGAACAGTGTTTTCCCACGCAGCTTTACGTGTTTTTTATTATTTCAGGGAGGAAGTATTTTAATTGGAAAGGGGTTGAGGAGCAGCTAGCATGTTTGCCTGTTTCAATCTGAAGAAGCTACCAGAGAACAAATCAAACGTTTTTCTTTTTTTAGGAGGGGTACGAACACAACAAACAACTTTCGCCGCTTCACAGCAAGAAGTCTGATTTGCGCAATACATCAGTGCTGAGAAGCCCTTTCACAACCAAGAACCATTTAAGCTGGATCAGGGGACTGAGGTCAAAGGAGTAACTGCCAAGATGAAGAAACGCTCCACTGCCCTGCCCTGTTTTGTGCAAACTGTTTTCCATACTCGAAAGTAACTGTTTGCACTGTAAATAATCAGTTTATAACATCCTGTATTTCGGTACATCAGATAAAATGCAAACGTCGCAACTTTGATGTTCTTGGAGGTGGGAACCAGGAATTGCTGGTCTGCCTCCGCACTTCCCTCTTCTACTGGATCACTCTTTGCTTTTCATGACAAGGTCCACATTATGATAATCTTATAAGACACAATGGATTGTGAATGATTAAACCGGTGGTTTCCAGTCTTTTGTGATTGTAGTATATAGTTCTGTCTGAAAAAACAGGATGCTGTTGAAGGCTGAGTTATTTGACCTTCTGACTTTTACAATAGCGTCACACTCATTCAATCACAAACAGTTTGGGATTGCTTTAGAACGATAAAGTAAAATAACACGAATTTAAAACTTCCCTGAAAATGACGAGCGGTCACCTTAAGTGTTTTTTGATTGGTAGGAATTTGATCATGTTTCCATGATGGGCAGGGATTAATTCATGAACGGGTCGGAGCCTGAGTTGACGGTAACAACCATGGCACGGCACCGGCCAGAAACCTGGAGAGATTACTTACGTTTTTAACGATTGTAAGTTCAGAAATTCATGCATGTTTGGGCCAGAGTCAGATCTGGAGCGTGAAAGCAATCAGCCAACGAACTGCAACACTAAAGAGGTAAAACTGGATTGTTTTTCTCTGTAAACAGCAGGTCAAGCGTATAACAGGTTGGTGAAATCAGACGAGGCTGTTTGTGTTGGTCCAGTGGTCGAATATTGTAATACAAACAGAGCCCATCCGAGTACTTTGGAACAGTGATGCGTAAGGGGGCGGAGCTCACGCTCATCTGGGGATTTCCAGATGTTCCTGGAGAACGTTAGAACCGGTGGACGTCAGTGGCTTCCATCCGGTTATTCCAGGGACAGCTGACACGATCACCACTCTTGTAGCCGCTAGTGCTCATCTATTCTTTGTGGAAACGACGGGAACGCAGCCTGGAATTTCTTGTGAGGTTCAGCACATCAATATTCTTCCCCCATTTTGTCCTTCCGCCACTTCAAATCACTGCCTTCCTCTCTTCTCTGCTCAGATAGATCTTTCGGGCCACTTTGCTTTCGCCACATCACCCATGTAGGGATAGATGTGTAGCTTCTTTGCTTGAGTCCTATGTCCGCAGCGTTGTGGTGGTACAACATGGTTGTTTCTGTATCACTTGTTTTGGCTTTTTTCTTTTCTTTACCGGAAGTGGTCGGGCCTCCAAAAAGCCCCAAACACAAAGTGTTGTGACTGGTGCTGCCACCTAGGGGATTAAAAAAAAAACAGCACAGTGCTTTTTGTAGGTTCTTTCACTGTTGTCAGCCTCCACTACCTGTTGGATTTCGTGTTCCCACAATATTTTTCACTAAAACACATGCACAAGCCTATTGCCAAACAATACAAACTTATAATGAAACAGTTGTAGATACTGATAGCTGTTCAGGCTCTTTTTGAAAATCCAACATCATAATGAGCCATTTTTTTAAAAACCATCAATGCTGAAATGTTGCCAGACACAGAAATACATTCAACTCTGGTGCTGGCCATGAAAAAGGATGTACCTAATAGGATAAAATGACATAAAGCCAAAGAAATATGCATTATTAGGGGCGTGGCCTTTAGACTGACAGTCTATGGCTAGCTGCCACTTAGCTACCTAGCACCGTTGGTGAACCTGACTTCTGAGCAGTGAATAAAGCGCTAACAGGTCTTGAAAGCCCTCGAAACCAAACCAGAACCTCCTCCTCTCCAGAGCTAACTGGAAGATGACCACCTGCCTCGAGCTCATCTGTTTCTATCTCTTGCAGCAGCTGGAGCAGGCGGGTCCTCCGGTCCAGCAACCGTCACCTTGGACCGTTTCAGGACGCTTCCAGGTCCATAAACAACTAGGAATTGGAGTAACTGATCATGATTCTTTTTAACGGTTCTGTTTTTGTTTTTGTTTTTGTTTTTTGAAATATAGTCTGTGGTTGAGAACCAATAAAGTTAATTACCAAACTGTAATTTTCTCTGCTGATGTGCATGCTGATTTCATGCTTCAATATGGTTTAAGAGGAGGAGATTAACTCCAGATTGACCTCTTTTTACTTTTTTTATGTATTTGACACATGCAGCAAACCCTCTCTGTTGAACGCATGCATGGATTTACGTACAGGTGCACCTTCATTCAAACAGCTGCAGGACATACAGTACCTCACGCAGCAGAAAGCTGTATGAGGACCAGTAAAAGATATGAAAATGTCTTCTAACATTGATGACCCTTTCTGCTCCTGTTCTGTGTTTTTTTGGGGGAGTAATAGCATCAGAGAGAGAACATGAGCAGCTGCTGAAACGAAAGCCGCCGTTGCTTCTCGTGAATCACTTTCAGGTGCACATGCAACATCCATTCTTCCTCCACTTCAGAGTTCTTGGGTGCGTATGTTTTTCTTTTATTTTCTCCCTGTGCATGTGTCATCCCTGGTTAATCTCAAGTCCAGATTTATTTCCATTTGGCCCTTTAAGATTCTGTTTTTTTTGGGCCCTGATTTGAGCGTCTTAGTTGTCCAACGTAACCAACGCCAGCTTTCCCTCGGTCCAGCTTGCCCCAGGGCCGCGGTCTGCGTTGTGTCTTAACATGAGTCCGTGGAGCTTCAAACAGACGCCACGCTGTACCGAGGCCCGGGCCCATCTTTGTTCCTTTCTTTGAAGTGGCAGATCATTGTACTAAGCAGATTATACTGCCATCGAAGTTTGGTTTATTTAAGGAAAGGGAAGAACTTGTTGGCTTCATTTAAAGGAATTTTTTCAAATTTTCCTCCTGAACAAACTCGACCTTTTGACATCCATCTGGTCAAAGATGCGGTCGCTGACAAAGGATCCTGTTAGTGTTTACTTCTATGCACAAGTTGTGATAAAGTGATAAATGTTTTCAAGACGTTGGCAGTCAAAGCCACATGTCATCAGAATTTCCTCTTCCTCCGTATATTAGCGTTGTACTTTCACCTCCATAATCGTCGCGCCCACGTGTCTTAGGTTTAAAGCCAACTGTCACATCTAAGTTATGGCTCAACCTGTATTCAACGACACGGCCGCCTCGTCACCCGTCTGTTCGGACGACTTAACGACGGCGGGTGCGTAAACAATCACGCGCGCCCCCTGCACACGTAACATTTTACAGCTCAAACAAGCAAAGATAAAGAATCTCACAGCATTACTCATCCTCCACAGAGCTGAGCTCGTGGACCTACTTGTTGCATAAGCCTCTCTGGTCATAATCCACCCATCATGTTTTCCACCGGCGGGAGAGAGATGGGGGGGGGGACTGGCCCGCGGAGGGAAATGTTTGTGTTTTCCATGCGGAGCTTCCAAGCCGCCGGCTACGGTGGCGGTGGCCGAGTCTGACACAAGCCTCTTGAGGGTCTGCAGGATGCAGTTCAGTTGAGTGACTGTGCTGTGGATCACTGTGTGCTGCTCTGTTTGGGCCTCTGTTTGCTCTCCTCGGCTGGTTGCCTCCATACCAACCACTATGAGCAAGCTGGGACTTTTTTTCTTCTTTTTTAAAAAAAAAAATCCAGGTGTAGAAACACCTCATGATGATGAAAAAATACAGTTGCTGTTGACTTACAACAGCTGTGGAGGCTGTATAAACACATCTAATAAAGATTCACGAGGAGGTTCTTGACCTTTGGATGAACATGTCGGTGTCATGTGACTTGATGCTTGCAGGTCAATACATTTCAGATGCAACTTTTCTTTCATGAGCTGTGTACATTTAACACCTGTTCTTGCATTTTGTGTCAAAGTTCAAATCTGTTAGTTCAGTTTATGGGACAAGAAGACATAGAAATAAATCTGATCAATCAATCTGATCCAATATCGGTGTTGGGATGTCAATCATATGGGAACATCCAGCTTGCTAGTCCTGCATGGAAAGCTGTAGTTACCCTCCATGGACCCCCCCCCTCCGATAGAAAAGCAGTAAACATCTGTACAAAAACCAATTTTGTTTACTGTCCCAGAGGGTACCTGATGTCATGCACCTAATAGGTAAAATTATATAAAGCCACAGATGTTTGTTAATAGGAATATAGCCTTTTGATTGACAGCTGGCATCGCCAATGGCTCGCTGCCATCAATTTAGCCACTTAGCACTTGTAGCTACTTTGGCCTTATAGTGAATGATCATTTTTCCTTTAAAGAGAATAAGACTTGCTGCGCTGTCAACTGTAATGAAGGAGACCACCGTGACCGGTTTTGGGTTGGCCAGGAAACGTCTTAGGGACGAAGCTTAGCGGAGCATCCTGAAGCGGCTATCTTCATTCCTGTTTGAAGGCTTCTGTCCATGGCTAACCAGAGGACACGAGCTAAGATTCAACCTCTTGCAGCAGTCGGTTCCTCAGGTTGAGTCACTTTCACCTCTGATCATCTCAGGACCAGGTCATTAGCTGGACCACTAGCTAGCTAGTTAGCTAACTTGTGGTAACTAAACAACGTTCTGCATGTTCCAGAGCAGTGGTTCTCAACTGGTGGGTCGCAGACCCGTTTTCAGTGGGTCGTGGGCCTTTGTCCCGGGGAAGGAAATGCTAAAAAAAAAAAAAAAAATGCGTGTAATTCATACTCCTTAACAGTAGATGCCGATAATGTCCTGTAATGCGAGTTGACACCCATCAGTTCACACCATAGAAGAAGACCTGCAAAGTTTGTTTCCATATGTTGAGCAGGTGAAACACAGATACAACGAAGAATATATGAGAGATGGATTTTCTTATCTTGAAGACAAAGGTCAGTGAGTGGTTATTCAGCTAAAACTATATATTTTGAGTTCTTTTTGAAACTACTGCTCAGTGGTTGCACTGTTTTATTTCATGTTTGTGCATAAAAGCACTGTTGAGTCTTAAAAATGGCTGTTAATGAAATGTTCTGATATTTATGTCAGCCTTATGATTAATGCTTAAATAAGTGATTAGATAGTTTTAATAGGAAATTGTTATAAATTCAGGAAGTGGGTACTCAGCAAATGCTACATATTTGAGTTCTTTTTGAAACTACTCCTCAGTGGTTGCACTTTTTTATTTCATGTTTGTGCACGTTGAGTCTGTTAAAAAAGGCTGAAATTACTGAAGTGAAGTGTTAATTAAATTTTACTGGATTTAATTGAAATGCAGCTAATTGAGCATCAAAGGGAATATTACCCACTTGAAGTCATTTTGGTTATGCTATTTTGGTTTTTGCCATTTTGGTTCACCAAAAAAACTTTTTTTTTTGTGTTGGCATTCTGTGATATTCTATTCCACTATCTCCGATTCAAACTGCACGATCTTTTCATTCAATTAAATTTGAGAAATTGGAAATTTTCCTTGATTTGGGTCACGGCTTGTCATTAAGGGTGATGGTGGGTCCTGAAGCCAGACCAGTTGAGAACCAGAGGACTTCCAGACCGACTCCTTCTCATTTGCAAGATGGTTGGTGTGAGAGGGTTCAAAAGCACTCTTCATAAACCTATGGGTGACATCACAGGGAGCATGTCCAGTTCTTCTTATACAGTCTATGGGGCCAAGACTGACATAATTCCCTGATTCACATATGGAATGGACGACACCAACAACAAAGACCTTTGAGATTTTATTCTTGGAATAGCCCATCCAGCACTATTTTTTATTCTTAACCTATTTGAAGATCAATGCATCGTTGTCTGTAGTTTTTGCACTTTTTTTGCATACATTTAACTTGAAAACAGCACACGACAACGTCAACAACCCCCTTTGATATCAGAATCAGGAGATATATATCAGGATCAGACTGGAACTCGAAATGAAGTGAATCTAAAAGATTTTTTTTGGGAATCTACCAAAAAAATGTTACTGAAAGTAAAACGGGGAACGCAAAACCTGCGTTTCACAACTTTGTGTGTTATTTTTACATCAATAATCACCACAGGAGCGCTCAGATTTATCTTGGGGGCAGCCGAAGGGGCCTTTGCTATATCTGATTTCAGAGACTTTACATCAACATCTGTCACTTTCAGAATGATGTATGTGGCGGAGCACCGCCGCTCCGAGCCGGATCAACAGTTTCTTTTAGTTTTCATTCAATACAAACGTGCAGACCCCCCCACTTCCCCCCCAAATATGGCATAAACTTTTCACGTGCCCGCGCTTGGGAGCCGGCCTGCAGGAGGCTACAGTACGGCTGCTGTTTGTACAGGTGTCCTGCTGCATGACGTCTGATTATGAAATATGCTGGACATTCAGAGCTGTTGCTTTTTCAACCATTCACTGTATTCAGAAAAGCCCCCCCCCACCACCACCACCACCACCACCCTCCGCCCTGTTTCAGAGTCAAGGCAAACAGGTCCGATTTCCTGCCTGGGTGAATTTTGTGGCGCAGCCCCCCTAGACGTTCCCCCCTTCGCCCGCCGAAGCTGGTGAGGCCGAGAGCAGAGGGTGGCACCCGCCCTGGCTGTTTATTTTTGGAGCTGCTTTGATGTGTGGCCTGACAGCTTACATTCTCAAGGTGCAGCACTAAGCCGCGGGTGACCCCCTGAACTCGGCCCAGAGCCACCTGCGAGCTCCGCCGCCGCCGCGCTGGTTCCTCCTCTGGCAGCGGCGGAGACGTGGGGAGGAAGCTCGTGCTGCAGCTGGCTCCGGGCCAGCGCCGAGACGTCAGTTTCAATGTTCATCACGAGCGCGGACAACTTTATTTGACGTTACATCTCGTAAGACCGTGGGGCTCATTGCTCCGTGCAATTACCTCCCTATAGGACAGAGAAGTATTTACGTAACCTGTTATCATAACCTTCAAGTGTTATGCTTTTTCTTTATTCGCTATACATTTCAGCGCAGCTGTTTAAAAGGACATTTTTTTGGTGGACATTAATGAAAATTATGCGCGCATCGTGACTGCAGTTGGTGTCAGTGACAGTTTACAGGAATACTTCAGTAATGGCTTTTTAACCACAGCGTAATGTTTCATAATAAACCCCTTTCTCAACCATTTTAAACTGCCCTGTAAACGAGAAATAAGGGGTTGAAGAAGAAGTGGAAATGGATAGTGGGGTATGTTTACCCGGCATGCAAAAAAAAAAAAAAAAAAAAAAAGGGTCAAGATGCAAAAAAAAAAAAAAAAAAAAAAGGAAAAAAAGTGTAATTTGGCAGCAACAAAAACAGCATCTGCTGGGTCTGCTGATGTTGATGTTGGCGCAGAGCTGAGCGTGGTTTGAGCAGTCTGACTGTGGTCCTGTTCCCCTCATGGGAGCTTCTCCTTCCTCTCACCCCCTTCTGCCCCCCCCCGTCTTACTTTATGAAGCAGTTAAGTTATTTTACATCATGTCTACTCTCCACAACAGCTCTCCCCCTTTCTACAAATCTTGCTTGTCATTATGAAAATAGTCCTCTGCTGAAGCTTTGCGTGCCGGCATCTGGCAGGAGAATGGCCCCTCTGTGGATGAGCGCTCGGGTACCGTGCGCTTGAGAGTTTGTGTGTGTGTGTTTCAAGGTAAAGGGAGAAGGTGGGTGAGTGATTGCTTGCAGGTGACTGCTGCCTAAGTTTCTCGATTGGAGCCGCTCTCAGCGTGACAGGAGAAGTTTCCAGTGTCAGCTGTAATTATGACATACGGCCGAGGTCACAGATTGGATGTCCTTGTAAAAGTGCGGGGAGTGGGGGTGCGTTCGGGTTTAAGGAAACGGAGCGCAGACGTCATAGTACTCCTTCAGATCCCGTCTTAACTACCTGGTGTAAAACAACCACATGCAAGTCAAAACAAATCCAAGCGGAGCACGGTAATCTGCAGGCTCTTCCAGTTGTGGACAAACTGTGGGGCGATGTGCTGGAAATGAAATCAAGTCAGCAGCTCAGGACGGTTGATGGATTTACTCTTTGCAGTCAATCATCCTGTCAGTCTGCCACAGATGTTTCTGGACGAAATGGTCCTTAAAATGTAAATCTTAAAATTATCCATCCATGACTTCCACGTCACCGCTTCAAAAAGCTAATCCGAGCTGTCAATTAATCAGTAAAGGGGAAATCAATAAGACATTCACAAAATGAAGACGAAAACAAAGGATAATAATTTATGAAATCAAATTTGATAAGGAAGGAAAGCGGTTCACGAAAACAGGGATCCAAAACTGCCAAACTAGCGTGAGCAGAGCATGCTGGAAGCAGAGAGAACGGTTTAAAGCTCAGAAGAGTGACTCCAAGGTTGATCAGAGACGCCGTACGGTTCAAGAAGGCTCAGCAGACAGAAGAAGAGGTGGATATGGCCTCTCAGGGAGGATGGTGGAGAGGACTGGAGAGGCCAACATGAAGGACGACTAGACAGGCAGACAGACATGGTTTACCAAGAACACGGCCAGTCGGACCAGTGGAACCTCTCCTGAGGAATGAACGAGTGGTTGACCCTCCGGAGGTTGGCCAGGGGGGCTATAGGACATGCAAAGCTGGGTGGTAGGATGGCTAGACCTTACAGGAGACCATGAGACTGGGACGGTGGGACATTAGCGAACTGAGCTGACAGGATGTCAACAGACTACTTCAGTGGACTCTGGGACTGAAGGGACCTGGCTCTAGCAGCCTACCTGTCAAGTATCCCGTTTTGGCCAGGAAAGTCCCGTATTTTACTCTTTTCTCCCGCCGTCCTCCCGTATTAGAATTTTTCCCGTAAATCTCCAGTATTCTAACCTGCTTTATTAAAAATAATAATACCTGCATCGGACGGAGTTAAAAAAAAACAACAAAAAACCTTCCCAATCTGAGATCTGTCACTTGCCTTGCGATAACTTTTCCACAGCAGTAGCTACTACAGGTACTGAAGGTGGAAGATGTCGCGAGGTTAGTGTGTGATAGCGCACGAAGAAAAAAAAAGATTGTTACAGAAAATAGGATGTCGTTAGACAACAGAATCTGTTTGCGCTCTTCTCTCATGTAAAATAAACTACTCTGGACCAGTCCACAAATACACTCCTTCCAAAAACAGTTCATAAAGAATGCAATAAATGAGTACAACAAGTCATTAAAAGAGTAAAGAAAAGTCACGTGAAATGAGATGAAAAACTGTAAAAGAAGAGCAATATGAAATGAAAACAATGTGTGGAATGAAAATCAAATGTAAATGTAAATACAAGCAATGTTAAATAAACACAAAATATGCAAATCCCGTAAAAAAAAATACTCTTCATATATACCCCCTTTGTGTTTTAATTTAAGCTATAATGAATGTTCACATTATGTCAATGTGGCTTTATACACAGCTGCACTACTTCCTGAACTTCCTGAACCAGGTGTGTCTGACCTCATAGCAATGGTCAGACACACCTGGATTGATCAGTTTGTCCAATAATGGCACACTGGAAACAAAAGACCTGGTGGAAGTTCTGGAAATAGTGTAGCTGTGATTTTAGCTTTTTTTCTACACCAAAAACATAAGAGATACTGGAGCTTGGTTGGGATAGTGGGACTGGTTGCGGCGGGCGGCAGAAAATTTCCCTTATTTTCAAATCCAAAACTTGACAGGTATGCTCTAGCACGGCAGCCTTGGACCCCTGGCTTGCCTGGCCTCCTGGTATCCTGGTTGAATGAGGCTCCTGGGAGCTGCCAGGCAGACTTCACAGGTGACCTCAGTAATGATGTGGACTCCCCAGCCCTGGGTGCCATCTTTACAGCCACGGACCCCCTTGGAGACTGCTGTCTGGTCAAAACCCCCCGATACCAAAATTCAATTTTATTCATATTACGGGTACCGCAGCGTCCTTAATCCAAACAGTTGATGGTTTTATATCGTAAGTGATCCATGTCAGGTACATAGAGGCATCGTGGCACTTTCCAGTACAACTTTACTGCAGCACTTTTACTATTGCTGACATTGTAAACACACAATAAAAAGAAGGGTTCACTTTACTACTTCTGCTACCAGTAATTCATTAAAGGTTTAAGCCACAAAAAGGGATCCATATTGTGGAATATTACCCAGTATTGCTGTTCAGGCTGTTTTATTATTCACATTTCGTCTCTCACATGCCCCACAGGACAACCATGAATCACCTCAATTGCCTCTGAATCTCTGTTGCTCACAGGAGAGTGAAACAACCGAGGCATGATCTGACCTGTTGGGTGAGTTTGCGTCGTTGTTTTTCTTTTTTTTTTTTTTTTTTCCCACCTCTAAATTGATGCCAGATACGAATAGTCTTTAATCTTCATCCATCACCTTGACAGGCCCTTCCCCTCCATTCAGCTCACTAACTGGCTGAGAGCCAGTGGCCTGACAGCGCAACACGTTCACAGCCATTGTGACGTCACGGCTGGAGCTTTTGCGCGAAGACACCCCCCCCCCCTTTTGTTCCCCCCGGGGTGCTCTGGAAGCGTCTTAGTCATCGCAGTTTAGGTTAGTGATTGATATCATTAAACAAACTAACACACACCCTTCTACCTTTCATCAGCGCTAGCATGGGTCCTTTCATGCTAGCTCTGGCGGCTCTGACTTGCCAATCACACAAGAGGGCACGCACACACACATACACACACACACACACACAGATGCACGGTGACCTTTCAAGTGGCATAGATGGAGAATAGGTTGTGCAAACTGGAATTGCAGGTTTCGGCACGCTGCAGCGGTGTCTTCTGCTGAATGGCCGCCCGTGAGTAAGCAGCACCTCGCTCATTGTCTGCCGGGTCGTCAGTGACCTCATTCCTCGTTTTCTTTGGGAGACAGCTTTGTCAGGCGATCTTCCAGGCTACATTACCAGGTCTAGACAATGACTGGTCCCGTGGTATTCCCGTGTCAGCCGCGCCGTTTGAGCCAGGGAGACGGAAAGTGTGGAAAACAAACCTCCAGTGAAATACAACGGCAGCGATTGCTTAATTGAGACCAAATGCTCTGAATTATTATTATCACCTTGTTGAAAAGTGTTTTTCAGTGTCAGAAAGAAGAAAAAAAAAAGAAATTGGACAGAGCCATGACTCATCTTCCCGATCGGGAAGTGATCCTTTATCTGCAGGTTTATCACAGCTTTTCATTGGCTGAGTCCAGGGAATGTGGAAAAAAGTCCCCTTTGACACATGAATGAACTTGAGACACAGAGTGATATCATTTTAGATTTCAGGTTAAGTATTTCACTTAATATCTCAGGACTTAGCCTCCGTGGCCCCAGTTGAGAAGTTATACATTTGAGAAGGTAAGAGCCCACCTGTAAACCTTTAATAAACTTCGTTTCTGCCCACGCGGGTTTTTTACAGCGACGCTAGCCTCCCTCCAACAGTCCACAAACATACATTTTCTTAGCTTTCAGTCGTGTTTTCTTGTGTTCCTTGTTTTATGTGAGTTGATTCGCTTCACTTTCATGTTTTATTTTGAAAGTCAGACTCCTTGGATGCGCTCCGAACGGCACCTTTACCCGGGTTACCGCCACGATACCGTCAAGATCTGACTTCTTATTGCTCGTACGTTCTGGTCAAAATGAACCCAAGTGTTGAGTCCTCCAACTTTCAGCTTTAAAGGTGCAGCAGTGCTGTACTAGCAGAGTACTTTGCAATCACAGCGTTGCTATTATGAATAAGTGCACGAGTACTTGATGGCATCACAGATCAGCTGGCACGCTGACACACATTCAAAAATGTCGAACTTAACATAAAACAAACATTAACACGACTGGAAAAGGGGCCATTGATTCCTCTGGCAAAACTGTCTAGTTGTTACTAATCATGATGTGGTTTTTTTTTTTTTGTTTGCTGTGTTATACATTTTCAAATAAGTTCTGACTTGATAACCACACTTGAGGTTAGAAGACTCGCATTCCCCCATGAAAAGAAAAAAAAAAAAACGACGTACTGTTACGCAAGAACACGGTTATAACTTTCTGTTTTTCCTCCGTCAATTACCTCCGGTTGTTGATGCGCGGCGCTCAAGTCTCCACACGTCTCCGCTTGGGACGCGTCCACGAAAAACCGGGCAGCGGGAGAACCCATCCGGGTGTTTTGATCGTATTTGACTGGATGCGTGCTCTGAATGGGAACCGATGATGTTTCACCGCTACACAAGTACAGACAAGTACTTGTGTTTGTGTTTCTCTGTGCAGTTCTCGTTTAACCCTCAAGCGTTTTTTTTTTTTGTTGTTGTTGTTTCTTTGTTGGATAACCTGCAATGCAGCGCTTTTGTGAAAATTAAAGTACATTAGTTTGCTTCCCCCCCACTCTCCACCGCTACAGAATCAAACCCTTAACAGGATTTTGTGGGTTTTTGCCAAAGTATGCTCAATGTTAGCTTCAAATTTAGCATGTGTTCTTTAATTAGGGCTGTCAAAGTTAACGCGTTAATAACGCGTTTACAGAAACGTGTGTGCGTTAATCTCGCTTTAAAAAAATAGTGGTTGTCAATCAGAATTTGCATTAATGCGTTATCAACGTGTTATTAGCGCGTTATCAAGACATTAATAACGCATGAACACAAATTCTGTTTGACACTACTATATTTTTTTAACACCAGATTGACGCACACACGTTTCTGTAAATATGACCCTCGGCCAATAAGTGTATTTACAGTCAACGTGTGGGACAGACATGGCGACAGAAAAGGGTCTATGAACAGTAGTTTAGCTCTAAGGTGCTGCCAGATGGGTCTGTTCACAAGAAAAAGGTTATTTGTATTTACTGTCGCTGTGAACTGAGTTGCCACCGCAGGGCGGTAAAGTTAGTTTCACATCCAGCATTCGCTTGTTTTTTTTCTCTTTAAACTTTAATAGCGTCACAAAAACGGCACCGATTTCATCCATGTTGGTATCATTTTGTAGATATAAGTATGTCAGACATTTCACAAGTGTCATCAACCCTCCAAGCTTAGTGAGTGTGGCTAAAACTCTCAGGAACAGCGCTGAATGTCCTTCTGAGTACCTCGCTGCTGCCGTGGAGTTTAGGGACCGTCAGCAAATTACTGCAGTCAACCAGCAGCCCCGACAAAATACACAAACAAACATGATGAATTAAGCCTCCAAAAAGTATAGCAGCATTGGAGGACTTCCGGTTTTCAAACTAAAAGCTTAAAAAATAAAAATAAAGCAGATACCCGTGACCCTGTATAGGACAAAATGGGTTTAGATGATGGATGGATGGATAAACAGAACATTAAAAAAAATGTTAACTATGAAAATCTCTCGATTAATCGCGATTAAAAGATTTAATCGACCGACAGCCCTAGATTTAATATAAAACCATTAGCGATTGCATTCTCAGGTGCCACAGAAGTCATGAGGCCCGTCGGTCTCGTCCGGCAGGTGTCCTGATGCGATCCTGACGGACGCATCTCGTCTCGGACACTGGAAACGTGCGTCTTCAGTCCCAGGGCTTCGACACACTGAGCCAGACGGGGTCTCGGGTCGGTTTCCACCGGACGCCCGGCGGCTTTGATGTCTGATCATCTCGGCACGCCGACAGTTGGTGCTTTTGTGCCCCCTCGTCTGTTGCACATTACCGCGGCGGACCACCCATTTCTGAAAAAATGTCCTTGAAGGTTTACATTTTCTCAAGAATGTGGTCCATCTGAGCCCCCCCCCCCCGGCCCATCTGGACCCCTCTAACCTGGGAAACACAGCTACAACTGCGGTCTGTGTGTTTAGTGTGTGGCATGCTCAGAGTGTGTGGCCTCGTCGTTGGGGACAGTTGAGAGTCTCTGAAAGCTAATTCCAAAGTCTCAGTATCATCTAAAGAATTTCACATGTTCTCACTCATGCCGCGCTCTATGAAGTCGATAAATGCTTCAGCGATCACTTAAACTGCAATTAAGTAACTCAAGCTCACTCATACACGGTTGAGAATTTCCTTCAGGAGCTTTTAGCAGGTCAGAAGCATTTTTCCCCAGACTGTTGCTGATAGTACATTAACCTCGTTCCACCGTTACGCATTCAGGCCAAAGTCTTCGTGTTCTGTTTATTCAGACCAACGGCAGGTGATTGGCTTTGATATGGAAAGCATCCAGTGGTGTTTATTGAGTTTGTCGGAGCAGATGTGAAATGCTAAGGGCTGTTAAAGATGCAGATAAAAGGTAAAGTGCCTATCTGAGCAGATAAGGTGAGAAGGAAGGAGAGAGGAAGGACGGTTGTCAGACAAATCTTTTTTTTTTTTTTTTTTTTTTTTTGGGCTTGAGAATGAAGCTACACCTGTTTGTGTCTGTGAGCGAAATCCCCGGCGGGTGTTGACATGACAGTTTTTGTGAGATTAGCTGTCACATCGTCGGTAGAAGAAAGCCTCGCACCGTGCACAGACTTGACTTCTTGGCTTTTAACATCCAGAAAAAATAATTAGCCTTTTTTTTTTTAACTTTTTACTCACATAACCGTTCATCTTCAGTGCAGGCGTGCCTATCAGTTTTGTCGAAGGCTTCCTCTCTTTATTTCCATGTTGTCAGAATACATATCAAATACAGAGAAGGTTGTCATAAAATCCCTCTGGAGAACTAGACCTTTACAAGCTGACGTTGCAATCCCGGCTGCAGCATTGGAAAGCAATAAAACAGTGTATTTTATTTATTTCTCTCTCTCTCTCTCACTTTAACTGCTAGACATTTTATGACGTTTGATAAGAAGAGTCAAAGGTCGCTAGCCCATAACGTGCTCTTCAAGTGTCTTCAAGACTGTGCTCGGCTTTGACATTATTGCTTTGTTGTGGCTGCGCCTTTTGAGTCACTGTCTGTCACCGATAATGTTAATCATCTTCCTCCGAATCTTTCTCACACACAGAGTACACTCATCATGTTTTTGTTGAGCTAGCTAGTGAAGTAGCATACTTATAGTTAATCATTACTTTGTTTTTTTTTTTTTAATTTGATGGCATCACCTCATCTATCCAACCACTAGTATGTAACTAAACACACATATTTCAGAATTTAACAATAGATGCATCACATTAGAGAGGGAAACTGATCGGCCGTAACCTCCTGGGCTGTCTGGTAGTGGGATGTCAGATTCTTCAGGCCTTGTGGGTTGCGTGGCGGACCCTGTTGGTTCCCACAGATGCCATCGGATCAATATCTGGGCGAACATTTCAGAGTCTGTGTCCGTGAGCGTCGTCTTCCTGTCAGGGTGTGTCAGGTAGGTTGCAAATGTAAAGCAACGTCCACGTGATAAAAAGCAGGACCGGCCTGTAGAGAGGGTTGGGAGCTTTTCCTGTGGGCTCCTTAACCAGAAAAAGACTGCTTTGACTGTCATCAGGGGCAGCGTGGTGGCTTGGCGGTTTGCAATGTCGCCTCACGGCTAGAAGGTTACTGGCTTGAATCTCAGCCGGGGCCCCTACACTCCAGTTTCCTCCCACAGTCCAAACACATGCATGTTGGGTTAATTGGTGATTCTAAATTGACTCTGTGTGTGGCCTCGTCCACAGACCAGCCTGCAAGCAGAGACCCTGAAAGGGAAGAAGCAGGTATGGATGATGGATGAACTGTTATCATGCTGCACAACACGTTTAGAAGGTTTTGTTTCGTTTGCTGAAATGAACGTGAACCGTTAAAGTGTGCAGTTGGTGATACCACCCAGTGGCCATTACAGTAATCCACCGAAAGCAAGATTCACAAATATTAAAGGTGTTTGGTATTTACGCATCAAGATCGGAGGAGCTCTCACTCAGTTAGTGGCAGGAAAATAATTGTATCGACACCATGCACTTGAATACGGAGCCCCTCTGGTGACATTTGATTAAAAAAAAAAAATGCGTGGCCACGGAATAATAATGCGTGGCCACGAGATAATAACGCGTGGCCACGAGATAGTAGCCATTTCCAAGCAGAGATTAATTGTTGCTTGCTTGATTCGTACTTTAACCAACAAACATGGACACTTTTGACTTAATTTCATTTTATTTTAATATAGGAATGAATTACAATGACATTCTTAAGGCACTTGCGGTTAGGCATGGAGTATTGCTTAACAAGAGACACTTAATTCGGCTGCTCAACGTATTAACTATCTCGTGGCCATACATTATTATCCAGTGGCCACGCATTATTATTTTTTTATCAAATGTCACCAGAAGGGCTCCGTACTTGAGCGATATTTGGAGAGATTATCTGTTGCTGCAGGCTTCAGATAGCACCACCCTCCCATGATTGTTTAAGGAAATAGCCATGATCGTTGGAGGGACTCAAAAGAAGGCCCTGAAGCCCATAAAGTGCACCATAAAGACTGAGATGGACCAGATAAATACCACCCAAAGCAGGTTAAAGAACTTTAACATTCACATTAAAGTGACTAAAAGCCTTGTTCAGGCACTTTGGTCCACTGTTGCACTCTGTGACACCCCAGGGGATGAAGTCAGTCCATCACGGAGTCAGGTGACAGGTGTCAAGCAAGCTGAAGATGCTACAAGAAAGAAAAAAAAAACACCAGAATTTCCACCACAGTGGTTGGAGAAACAGAGCTGGACTGGATATTACTAACTTTGTTACTCAATTTAGGGCACTTGGTATTTGGCGAACCCTGTTAGTGCTGTTAGCATCTTTGACCAGTCACCACCAGTCACCAGCTGCTTCGGCCGATCCAACATCCATCCATCCATCCATCCATTAACTTCCGCTTGATCCGAAGTCGGGTGGATCCAACATCTCCCTCCTAAAGGGTGATTTATGCTTCTGCGTCGAAACAACAGCGTACCTATGCCATAGGTGTGAACCCTCTGCCGTACAGCTACGCTTGACCCTGACATGCACCTCTCTCCAAGTGAAACCCAAACCACGGGCCGAGTCAACACGGACCGCAAGAAATGTGACTGGTCAGCTTGATGGATTTGTTTTTCATCTTCGTATTTCCCGCTGCTACTACTTTTTCGTCGTTTTCAAGTCGAGTAGAGCAATAGATTCCTGCAATAACTGCTCAAAATGTATCGGCATCAGCTCACGTGAGATATGCTTCATTCGCTAAGCTTGAGTCAGCAAAAGGAGGCGCGGCACAACAAGCTACAGCGCTGCAGAAAAGAACCCGCACTGCCCTCTAGTGGTTGGTGGTTAAATTACACAGTGGCACAAACAGCAATGCCAAAGATGGCAAAGGGCCTGAATGCGTACGTGCTACGCAGAACCATAAGTCACGGTAACTTACATTTTTTTTGTGAGCTGACTGATGCAGGGACTGTCTTATAGGTTGTAAAACTTTGTGAAAGCAGACAGTTGTTGCACCTTTGTGGCATCAGTGCTAATGTGCAGCTGGAGAATAAAAAGGGGACTCTCCAGTACCATCTCTGTGTGAAAGTGTCTTAAGAGGACTCTGAGAAAAAGATGTTATCGACGGCAGGAAACAAAAGGTGACTAGAAGGTGACTGAGCGTAATGGATGTTTTCCAAGAAGATAAACAAGTACAGAAATGGCTATGCAAGATAAAGAAAGGCAGGGTGATAAAACCCGCAACTATAGAAGGACACGTTATCAGCATGGTGCCAAAAAAAAGTCAAATCATCAATGCTCTTCAAATGGGATTTTAAGAGAAAAAATGAAACTCAAGTTTTTAAATAACCTCTTTACCGAATGTTTCTGTAATCTTTTATTTTTACAGAGAATAAGCTGCTCCTGCTGAGAATGATGATGATCTGAAAATTAGCCATAAAGAACTTCACAGCCTACTTTAGAAACTAAAAGGATGTGTCACCCAGTTGAAGATAAGATAATTCTTATATCACATTTGCATATTCAGCAAAAACAAATCCAGTGTGCTGCTTGGCAACTTTAACGCACTGTTAATAATTCATACGCCGTTAAAAAGCTCACTCACTCGGGGAACTTAAGGTCAGCGGAGGAAATAAGTGTCTCGTTGTCCTCCGACAACGAGACACTTATAAACCGAGTTTGCACAAACCAGCACATTGTTTCCACGGCTGTAAAACCGTAGTCGTAAAAAACTACAGGACGGTAAGAATGGAAGTGTTGTTTAATCCGTCTTACACATCAAAAAGAACTGGGGCCGGTCACGGACATGAAACTCGCACGCCTGACGTCCGTTAGCGGGCAGAGCGGACGCACCATGTGCTTATTAGAGCCACCGACTTTCATTTCTTAAACAAAGGTCGAATGTATTTAATGGAGCGTTGCTTTCCCACCTAATACGACATTTCCCGCAGCTGCTCACCTCTTCTGCTCAATTCGATATTAAATGGAAAACAAATGGCGGTGCAAACCATTTGATGGGACCGGGTATTTCTGAGTCAGGGCCATAAAGGGGGCGTGGCCTCCTCTCACAGTAATTATGACTGTTCCAAGGAAACGGCCGGTATCGGCTGTATCGCTGTGAGCAAATATCAGCTGTAACTGATGCATTAGCTGGTAAAGATATTTTTCTGCACTGCAGTGGATTTTAGATGCCCGTTCTCTTCGCAGGAAACGCGTGATTATCTGGCTTCTGCATCTTTTCTGTTGTGAGACATCAGCAAAAACAAAAACAACCAAGCAAACAACCACACAGGAAGAAATTATGACAAAACTGATTCTTTGCTTCGTTTTCCATCAGGCCTGTCAGCAATTTTCCCTTCGCCTTGGCTTTTATAAAAACAGCTAAAATACCCTCTGAATGTATGGCCTCGTTTCCAGTGTGTGAAAACAACATCCCTCCCACACCCACCCGGCTCACACATGCACCTAATGTGGTTTAATAGCGGCTTTTAAAAGGCTTTCTTTTTTTTTTTTTTTTTTTTTTTGGACAATAATGCTTACATCTGCATCTCGCTCACAAAGCAAACAGGCTGGCGGGTCAGAACTTGTGATTGAGTCAATGAGACTGTTATGTTCCCCCCGCTGCAGCCAGAACCACAACCCCTCCCCAATAACTGCAGACCTGGGAAAAGACCCCGACACCCCAGGGCCCAAAAGAAAATCAGCAGAGAAATACACACACACACACGTATGTTAACGTACGGTCAATTTATTAGGGTTTAAACATGCCAGCGGTGGCACGTGGACAGATGTTCACTTATAACGGTGGACACGGCAGCGCTAACTCACCAAAAAAGTACAGATTTATGTTGGGAGACCATTAAGGCCACATCAGTTACATGCAAACAAAATATTGACTTCACTATATTAATGTCACTTTAATTGATGCACTACGACAAAATTTCCAAATAGAGCCCCAAATCATTGATCTTTGCATTTCACGTGTGCAGCAGAGTCTAAAAGAAAGTCGCTATGAGGCCATTTAGCCGGGAAAAAAAAAAGTGGGCGTCGTGCGTTCTGGACCAGAGATGAAAAGACCATCCACGCTGTGATCCACCAGTCCAACGGAGGGCTTTGTGACGGTCTGAGGTCAGACCAGCCACGACGACCCAAACTGTTGCACACCTTCAGGTGCGTTAGCAGAAAGAACGTGTCAAGAGAATCTCTGTTGTTCACCGATAAAATGACTTAAAGTAGGAAGTTTTGCAACTTTGTAAATGTCAAACTTTGCTGTTTGACATTTACCTTATTTTCTGGACTATAAAGCGCACCTGAATATAAGCCGCACCCATTAAAATATAAACAAAATATATATTTTGTCACATATAAGCCGCACCGGACTATAAGCTGCCGGTATCCAGGCTGACAAATAAGATATTTACATCGAAAGATTTTGTACCATAAGTGTTTATTCACATACCTGAACTGATTTTTCCTCCTCCCGTGTACTGAAACCCCCCCACACAGCAAAGACATCCGGGACGGACCCGTGAAATGGACCCGTATCAGGGTCCACTTGCACTCAGTGCTGGATCTGCTTTGGAGCCGGATCGCGGACCTGCTGGCTCCACGCTGCGTCCGGTCCGCATCTGTAATTAAAACCTTACCTCTGCGGCGGATCCGTTCAGAACCGTGAAATCCGCTGGGGAACCAACAAACTGACTGAACAAACTGATAAATCCAGGTGTGTCTGAGTAGCTACAATGGTCAGACACACCTGGATTAATCAGTTTGTCCAATAATAACAGGTATTGATGCTCACAAAATGAATGTAGAGTAGCATAGCCAACATAGGCTACTTAACAAAAACAGAGTATCCTTTAACTACTTGGTTTGTTTTTGGTTTTTGCACTTCCTGCTAGAGCGCCCCCTGAGGGCTGAAGAAAAATTCATAGAAAAGCCGCATCTCTGTATAAACCTCATGGTTTAAAGCGTGGGAAAAAAGTAGCGGCTTATAGTCCGGAAAATACGGTAGTTAACCTACTTCTCCCATGTTGTCCGCTGTTGCTCTGTGAGCTAATTTCATGGCTGTCAATGTGCAACATAGCGGCGTTAAAGCGATATGCTTTATATGTTTTCAGAAGACGCATCTGGGATGGGAGTCCAAAGGTACTCTGACTGGTTGCGAGACCGCGGGAGCTCCATGACACGTCCTAAAAGTAATCAAACATCAGCGATTGTGGTTTGGCTTTGGAGCCCTGCATTTCCAGCATTCGCTTCACTTGAATCAAGACGTTCACCAGCGACTATAAAGGGGGGAAAGGAGGGAAATGCAGCGGGCTCGTCGGCCAGGCCTGGTGCCGGTCCCGTCAAAACAGGGGGAACTTATGTCTGTGAAATGTCAGGCAGATGGAGAACCTGCGGTGAATTAAACTGATTTGGCTAGTGGAGGAAAGTCAACATCGTGTGCCCAGAAAACAAACAACTAGAACTGCAACGGTACTGGATACAGTGTGATGGGGGGAAACAGCTACCCAGTCGTGGCAGAGAGTCTAAATTATACGTCTGGCACAACACACGCCCAGAGCTGCAGGTTCATGAGGGACCCAACTGTTCCCACTTCCTCTAATCCGTACTGGCGAACACACGGTATCGTGAACTCTGTATGACTTAGATTAATCTTATCGGAAGATGTCTGGCGAAGGGTGGTGGTTGTTGCTCAACTTTGTTTCGGGTCCATATCTGATGTTTTACGACGTCTGCCTGTCGGATCTACACTGCGGTATTTATTGCAGGTCTGTCTGCCTGGAAGTTTCTTCCTCTGGATGATTTTTGCTTTCTCAAATAGAGGATCCAAGGGTAGACGAGGGTTCGTGCGCAGCACAGATCGACAGTGATTTGTCATACGTGACTTTGCATCCGTTAACTTCTGCTTAACGGGGTTGGGACTGTGGAGGCCCGAGCCAAGAGAGACCCAGACCTTCTGCTTTCCCACGGCTTCGGCCAGGCGCTCCACAGTGGTGGTGGTGCGTCTGTTCACAGTGGAGGTGGTCCATCCGTCCACAGTGGAGGTGGTGCATCGGTTCACAGTGGAGGTGGTGCGTCCGTTCACAGTGGAGGTGGTGGGTCCGTCCACAGTGGAGGTGGTGGGTCCGTCCACAGTGTTGGTGGTGCGTCCATCCATAGTGGTGGTGGTGCGTCTGTTCACAGTGGAGGTGGTGCGTCCGTTCACAGTGGAGGTGGTGGGTCCGTCCACAGTGGAGGTGGTGCGTCCGTTCACAGTGGAGGTGGTCCATCCGTCCACAGTGGAGGTGGTGGGTCCGTCCACAGTGGAGGTGGTGGGTCCGTCCACAGTGTTGGTGGTGCGTCCATCCATAGTGGTGGTGGTGCGTCTGTTCACAGTGGAGGTGGTGCGTCCGTTCACAGTGGAGGTGGTGGGTCCGTCCACAGTGGAGGTGGTGCGTCCGTTCACAGTGGAGGTGGTCCATCCGTCCACAGTGGAGGTGGTGGGTCCGTCCACAGTGGAGGTGGTGGGTCCATCCACAGTGGAGGTGGTGGGTCCGTCCACAGTGGAGGTGGTGCGTCCGTTCACAGTGTTGGTGGTGCGTCCATCCACAGTGGAGGTGACGCGTCCGTTCACAGTGGAGGTGGTCCGTCCGTCCACAGTGGAGGTGGCACGTCCGTCCACAGTGGAGGTGGCGCATCCGTTCACAGTGGAGGTGGTAAGTCCGTTCACAGTGGAGGTGGTGGGTCCGTCCACAGTGGATGTGGCGCGTTCGTTCACAGTGGAGGTGGTCCATCCGTACACAGTGGAGGTGGTGGGTCCGTCCACAGTGGAGGTGGTGCGTCCGTCCACAGTGGAGGTGGTCCGTCCTCCACAGTGGAGGTGGCGCATCCGTCCACAGTGGAGGTGGTGCGTCCGTTCACAGTGGAGGTGGTGGGTCCATTCACAGTGGAGGTGGCGCGTCCATCCACAGTGGAGGTGGCGCGTCCGTCCACAGTGGAGGTGGCGCGTCCGTCCATAGTGGAGGTGGTCCGTCCGTTCACAGTGGAGGTGGCGCGTCCGTCCACAGTGGAGGTGGCGCGTCCGTCCATAGTGGAGGTGGTTCGTCCGTTCACAGTGGAGGTGGTGGGTCCATCCACAGTGGAGGTGGTCCGTCCGTTCACAGTGGAGGTGGTGGGTCCATTCACAGTGGAGGTGGTGGGTCCGTCCACAGTGGAGGTGGTGCGTCCGTCCACAGTGGAGGTGGTCCGTCCTCCACAGTGGAGGTGGCGCATCCGTCCACAGTGGAGGTGGTGCGTCCGTTCACAGTGGAGGTGGTGGGTCCATCCACAGTGGAGGTGGCGCGTCCGTTCACAGTGGAGGTGGTGGGTCCATTCACAGTGGAGGTGGTGCATCCGTCCACAGTGGAGGTGGCGCGTCCATCCACAGTGGAGGTGGCGCGTCCGTCCACAGTGGAGGTGGCGCGTCCGTCCATAGTGGAGGTGGTCCGTCCGTTCACAGTGGAGGTGGCGCGTCCGTCCACAGTGGAGGTGGCGCGTCCGTCCATAGTGGAGGTGGTTCGTCCGTTCACAGTGGAGGTGGTGGGTCCATCCACAGTGGAGGTGGTCCGTCCGTTCACAGTGGAGGTGGTGGGTCCATTCACAGTGGAGGTGGTCCATCCGTCCACAGTGGAGGTGGTCCGTCCGTTCACAGTGGAGGTGGTGCATCCGTCCACAGTGGAGGTGGCACGTCCGTTCACAGTGGAGGTGGTGCATCCGTCCACAGTGGAGGTGGTGCGTCCGTCCACAGTGGAGGTGGCGCGTCCGTCCACAGTGGAGGTGGCGCGTCCGTCCACAGTGGAGGTGGCGCGTCCATCCACAGTGGCGGTGGTGCATCCGTCCACAGTGGCGGTGGTGCGTCCGTCCACAGTGGAGGTGGTGGGTCCGTCCACAGTGGAGGTGGTCCGTCTGTCCACAGTGAAGGTGGTCCGTCTGTCCACAGTGGAGGTGGCGGGTCCGTCCACAGTGGAGGTGGTGGGTCCGTTGACAGTGGAGGTGGTGGGTCCATCCACAGTGGAGGTGGTGGGTCCATCCACAGTGGAGGTGGCGCGTCTGTCCACAGTGGAGGTGGCGCATCCGTCCACAGTGGAGGTGGTGCGTCCATCCACAGTGGAGGTGGTGGGTCCATCCACAGTGGAGGTGGTGGGTCCGTTCACAGTGGAGGTGGCGCATCCGTCCACAGTGGAGGTGGCACGTCCATCCACAGTGGAGGTGGCGCGTCCGTTCACAGTGGAGGTGGCGCATCCGTCCACAGTGGAGGTGGCACGTCCGTTCATAGTGGAGGTGGCGCGTCCGTTCACAGTGGAGGTGGCACGTCCGTCCACAGTGGAGGTGGTGCGTCCGTCCACAGTGATATGCTTTATATGTATTCAGAAGATGCATCTGGGATAGAAGTCCAAAGGTACTCTGACTGGTGGCACGTCCGTCCACAGTGGAGGTGGCGCGTCCGTCCACAGTGATATGCTTTATATGTATTCAGAAGATGCATCTGGGATAGAAGTCCGAAGGTACTCTGACTGGTGGCGTGTCCGTCCACAGTCGTGGCGCTC
Source organism: Hirundichthys speculiger (assembly GCA_018398805.1). Classification (NCBI taxonomy): domain Eukaryota; kingdom Metazoa; phylum Chordata; class Actinopteri; order Beloniformes; family Exocoetidae; genus Hirundichthys; species Hirundichthys speculiger. Next base: position 200,073 of record JAGFBZ010000914.1, on the reverse strand, counting down.
ACCAACCGGCACATGTAGGCACCTCAGAAGATCCCCAGGGTTTATTTACCCGACCGAGGTCGGGGTTTTAGAAATCAGGGAATAGTATAAAAGTATGCTATGAGTCATAGACTTTGAGTCATGCTGAATATTTTTCTAATTTCCAGTATGCCTCTATCTGGAACCACTTTCAAGCAACAGCCTGTTGGATTCTTGAGATCAAAATTGAACATTTTCTTTAAAATAAAAACAACTGTTGCTTAAATGACTAAATATATATAACAGGTTTGACCTACATTTTGTTCTTCAGCTTCCCCACTGAAGGGAAGTTTCATGTTTTTTTTTTTTTGTGAGGAGCAAACATCAAAGACGGTAAATATTATAGTTTAATGAAACAAAATCTCCCCATTTCCCTTTGCATCATTACACAGGCCTTTATTTAGCTCAGGCCTCGCCTCCTGGCTAACGTTAAATTAAGATCCCACCGCCGCCAAACAATGTTGAGCTCTGCAGGTAAATGAGCGGGAATATGAAACCGATCGCATTTTATTTCCAATTTGTCCTCAATGGTTGTTCACACATTTACATCCAAGCGCTCGCTCAAAAAAAAAAAATAAAAGAAAATCTGTGCACGCATTCACACCCACCCACAGCACAATGGTAAGCCCGAGGCTGGGCGAAAGTCTCGGGTGTCTTTTTCTTTTTTTTTTCTCCTTGCCTACACATTCATTATGTGTATAATCAGGTCGTAACCCAAGTTGATGCCTTTATGAAATAATCTGCTGCACTGCAGGCGAGTACAGGTGAAGAGTATAGGATGGCAGGGTGTGGAGAGCGTTTGTCACACGAGCGCACTGCAGCTCCTTCCACTCAGACCTGAGTGTTGGCAAGTTGTTTTTTTTTTTTGGTCAGACATACATATTAATAACAATGGATAAACTATGGAGTAGTTAGGAGGGTACACTGCTGGTGTATTGTGGGAAAAAATTGCTGGATACTCTATATGGGGTCAAAAAAGAAGATGATTGTTTGTGTTTGCGCCACCAGGGGGCAGTAGAACAATTCCCACAGGACCAAGGGGGTGGGGGGGGTCTTCACTGCTGGTATGCACATCTCTTTTTTTTTTTTTTTACCCTTCTGCCTTCTGATCACCTATTTTCTCCCGTCTTAAAGCGCAGACGGCTTGCAGAGTTGCAGCTCGTGCCTGTCAGGTCGGCCTGTTTTGGGGGCGTGATGGAAGAAGTGAATGGGGTACAGTCTGTGGGAAAGATGACTCAACTTCAAAAAGGTGCGACAGAGAGGATGTGCGTCTGTATCTGTGGACTCTGAAACACAAGCTCGCTTGCTGGGGTGAAGGGCCAGAAGGAACGTTTGGCCAGCGCCAAATGTTTTTTTTTTTTTTTTTTTTTTTTTTTTTTTAACTCCAGGGTTTTTGCTGCGGTTTAGCGAGGCTGAAAAAAGTGTAATGGGGGTGGAATTCGTCTCCGTTCAGTTGTGGTCATTTATGAGGGAGAGGGTGTGAGTGTTTGTGGGTTCGTGTGAGACTGTTAAAGTGAAACGTGTGCCATTAAACCCTGATGTTTCAAGTAAACAATGATGGGCTCCTTGACCAGAGAAGAAATATGAAAACAACAGGACTAATGTGAAAATGAGTAGTTTACCCTGCGGTTTTCAGTCTATAGGGTTCAGCATGGTAAACCTGATGTGCTAACTACTCTGGATTGGCTGAAAACAACTGGCTTAATCATAATATATATATATATATATATATATATATATATATATATAATATATATATATATATATATATATATATATATATATAAACGTCAAATAGGAGTCGCTTTTGCTCTGCTTTTTAATTAATTACTGGCTGCTGAGTGAAATGTTCATAGTTTCTTCCTGCAACTGTCAGTCAGGTGGTGAAGGCCACATGAAGTTTTTGATGCCGTGTTTGTGTCTGGGTGGGTGGGTTTTGTGGGTTGGCGTTTTTTTTGGGGGGGATTGCATCCATTCCCTGCTGGATGGTGAAAAGTGCAGCGCAGCAGAAGCGGAGTCCAAGGTTGAAGGGGGGGGGGGGGGGGGGGGGGGGGGGGAGCGCTACGCCGGTTCCACGACTATCAGGTTCTTCGGCTGGGCTGCGGCTTTGGCTCTATCGCGGCTTAATGGCAGGAAAAGAGGGGCGAGCGTATAGATGATTAGCACTGAAGGGGCCAAACCAGAGAAAAATGCTTTAGCCCCAACCTTTCATTGTTTATAGATAAAAAAAAAAATGGGCTGCCAGAGCTGTTAAGAGGCGAGGTGGGGCGGGGGAGTAAAATCACAGCCTTGGAGCATTAACAGAAACGAATTCACTTAAGGAAGAAAAAGCTGCCTGTTATGCGATGTTCAGTGTGTCAGTGCTCGCCGATGCATGTGTGCGTATGTCATGCGCCGCTCGGAGAAGCCCGCAGCGGGCCCCGAAGCCGCTCTGACTGCTAATGAACTTGGATCGGCGTCCGTGAACGTTGGTGCTGAAAGGGCTCTTTCTCCCGCTCGGCCACAGCCTCCCAGTTGTCACTCGCTGACCTACAGGTCTCTGATTATGTCACTGTCGCTTAGAAGAACCCTGCATTCATCCATCATTAGGCTACAAGTCTGGACACCCCAATCAAGCCCCCCATTAAAACCGTTGACTAGTCTCTTTTCAGTTGGTTCGCTGATTGCAGCTGCTTGCTCTGTGGCGAGAAAACCGGAGTGACAAAACGATTCTGTCTTCATTTCAGACTCCTCAGATCAAACAAAGCTGAGGAAGCATCTCGATCTACGATAGGCGCGGAAAACTATTCCACATCTGCCTGAGCAAATCCGTCTAAAAGGCTGAAACTGGAACGTTACTCTCCTCGACTGCCTGACTGCTTTTTACACGACTTGTTTGAAGGCGGTTTTTAAAGTTGATCTAGATTGAAAAGTGTGGGTCTGGATCGAATTATCAAACAGTGAGGTCCACATCAAACTGAACCGTGGCTCATTTTCAGACCGATCGCAAAGAGTTACGGCGGCCTATCGGGCAAAAACTGCTCGGGAGAGGGAAAGAGCGGGATTACTTCATCTTCCACTCGCATTAATGGACTCTCCTGAAACAGGGCTCCAAAGTCCACAGGACCGCCACAGATGGTACTGTTTTCCACTGATGAGGACGTTCATTTGGGCAATTTGAAGTAGTCTTGAGTAATGCCCTTGAAGTTGATGCTGACGGGTCTCATACCACGAAGATGTTATACCTGAATTCAGTGCAGTTAGAAACCGAGCCTAACTGGATCAGATGTGGGCGATCTAACACAATCACGAGCTTTGTTTTAGGCCCTTGCGTGCAGATCCGAACACGATGACCTTTATAAGGAGTATTTCCATCTAATGTAACTTTTACTTCTACTCTGTAAGTGACATTTTGTAGACATCTTCCGATTGCGACACCAGCATTGGAAATACCTGCCGATTCTACATGGGGGCATCGGGATCTGTGAGCATCGGGTCCCAGCACCACCCTTTAAGCGCCAACGTCTCAAAAACGTTGCTGAACAAGCAACAGGCTGTATCTATAAATGTGATGCTGAATCTTGTTACTACTCTTCACCAGCAGATGGCGGACATGTGTGCCTGTAATCTGACAACCACATTTGGAGGTGACGCTATTCTAAGTTTTAGCGTAAAATGAGTTTGTAAAACACCTTCCGACACACAGACGCACAGCGAAGCAGTGGTAGTAGTGCTGAGCGTACCCAGAGCAGAGCAGAGCGAAAGAGTGTTTTGTCATTTACTCACGATGCAGAGAGGTTGGTTTACCGTCCACGAAGTACTTTGTCAGGTTCTGACTAACTCCGATTCTGAGGAGGAAGACGTGCAGTTGTCCAGTGAAGCAGAAACTGACGTTAGTAGTGACGGCGAGTCCGCGTGTCATATTCCACAATCAGCACATTGTATATCGGTTGCTTCACCTCAGTGTGGCTGGGGTGGAAGTATCAGGGAGGAGGTGTCGGGGGGCCCACAACACCGCAAATATGGAAAAATGTAGCGGGGATGAAAACAATCGCGGTTGTCCTGGCAGACGCGGGAGAAGCCGCGGGAAAAACACACCGCTAATGGTGCACCAAAAATCACGGTGATGATGATGATGATGATGATGATGGTGGCTGCGAGTTCTTGAGAGAAGAGGAAGAGTATCGAAAGTGAAGCCTAAATTTTGATGAGCCTGTTGGTTTTTGTGGAGATGATCTGACAAATTCTGAGCCCATTGATTTCATCCATTTTCCAAATGATGAATCCTGGAGCCTCATCACCAATCAAACAAACATATATGGCCACCAGTTGTTTGAATGGGAAATATTGAAACCAAACTCCAGATTTCATGACTTTATGATGTGATTGTCCCTGAAATGAAAGCTTTCATTGTGCATGGGGCTTGAGGAAAAATCTGAAAATGAGGACTACTGGGTAGGTGATGTCACAATAATCAAATTAGATGACAAATCTACTTTCATTCAAAATTTTGGTTCATACTGAAGATATTTCTCATTTACAGTATGCCTTTATCTCAAACCACTTTAAAGTTTTAGCCTTTTGAAATCTTGATTTCAAAATCGAACCTTTTCCAATATGGCCGCCACCTTGTGATGTCAAATTATGCAAATTATATGAATAATTTCACTCCCATCACAGACTTTGAGTCATACTGAACAATTTTCTCATTGACAGTATACCTTTATCTCAAACTGCTTTCAAGTTTGAGATAGAGATTGTATATTTTCTTGAAAAAACTCCGGTGCCTAAAGTGTTAACATATATAAAGCAAGTCCCAATTCATCTTTGTTGCTATAAAAGCTAGCACAGGAACATTTATGCATACTGCCTTGAGCTTGCAACTTTCCATTTCATTTTGGCAGATGTGAACATGAGCTGTCAGATAGAGCTAACTATGTTACATTATGTCAGAAATATGTCTTTACTTCAAGCTGGAATGCTCATCATGCGAGACTGGTTTCTTGGCACAAATGTGTGCTAAATGTAACACAATCAGCCTTATTAAGCATCTTCGAAGCCATCAGGCGAGAAGGCATGAGGACTTTATTAAGTCGGGGGGGGGGGGGGGGGGGGGGAGAAAGAGCTACTGCATCAGAAAACTCTGGAGTTTTCTTTTTCAGAAATGAAAGAAATTCCACCACAGCACGCTGCTTAGCAGAACATTTGGACCTACGGTACAGTTGAACGAAGGCCTGCCGTCTCAGAGAAATGAGCCGTGCTCTGCCATTGGACAGTCATTCAAGGTTATTAGAAAAATAAGACTGGTATCAAGTCGCTACACAGTATTGGCCAATACCCAAAGCCCAGATATGGGAATTTGACCATAGTGGGTTTTGGCAGGCAAGGCATGGCCCAAAGGCTCAAAGACAATAAAGAATTGAGCCATGTCTGGTGGATATGCGGGTGAGTTTAGTTGCCAGACTCACCTTGAGCCTACAGGTGGTTGAGGTCTGAAACATCCTGGTTCATTCAAAGGTTTGAATCTTCGTACTGAATCAGGAATCACAAGTCCAAGGTCCCCATTAACCCGGATCCTATGAGTCTTCTGGCTAGCTACTAACTAGGCCACAACGGGGAGGTAGCGGACTCACAGAAAGATGGTGGATTAACTGAAACACAGCAGACTCAGGTGATTCGGTTGAATCGGTTCACAGACTCAAGTTAGTGGACTACTAGAAAACAGACAGGACTCAGCGGATACTCAGAAACCCTGCTGACTCAGATTATTCGGTTGAATCGGTTCAATCACTCAAGTTAGCGGACTACTCAGAAACATGGTGGACTCAGAATTTCGGTTGAATCGTCAAACTGAAGTTAGCGGATACTCAGAAACACCGCTGACTCAGATGATTCGGTTGAATCGGTTCAATCACTCAAGTTAGCGGACTACTCAGAAACATGGTGGACTCAGATGATTTGGTTGAATCGGTTCAATCACTCAAGTTAGCGGACTACTCAGAAACACCGCTGACTCAGATGATTCGGTTGAATCGGTTCAATCACTCAAGTTAGCGGACTACTCAGAAACACCGCTGACACAGATTATTCGGTTTAATCGGTTCACTGACTCAAATTAGCAGACTACTCAGAAACATGGTGGACTCTGATGATTTGGTTCACTGACTCAAGTTAGCGGACTACTCAGAAACACCGCTGACTCAGATGATTCGGTTGAATCGGTTCAATCACTCAAGTTAGCGGACTACTCAGAAACACCGCTGACTACAGATTATTCGGTTGAATCGGTTCACTCACGCGAGTTAGCGGAGTCATCGGACAACAACACGGCTCAAGTGACTCTCGTGAACCGGATCCCAGTTGTGAGTGGCTCTGATTAACCAAAGTGCATAAAATGAACCAGGTTTACCGCCACGACTTGAGTCAATACAGTCAGTCATATTCACATGTGGTCCAATGAAAACTAAAGATCTGGGCCACATTGGGTCAAACATTCTTTGCTAAATGGGAAGTGAGACGTAGGCTTTCCAACTTTCATACACGTGGACAAAGTGATGAGGTGTAAGAATAATTTGCACGTCAAGTGTTCATGATGCTGTTCAACCATCTCATCTTTGAAGAGAAAACAAAGATCTTGGCTGCAGGAGTCCGATCACAAGTCATCAGTATTAAGATTTGGATCTTCTCATCCTCTGATGTTAATTCAAAACTCCTCAAAAACATTCAAGCATCCAAAACTATTATCCACACCGAATAATACAGTACAGATGTTGGACTTATCAATGACCTGACGGAATAGAAATTACTCGTAAGTAGGGAGACCAGCTGTAATCAGGGACGTCGCCCTCTGCTGGCCATTAGGGAGAATGGCGTCTATGTTGGCTTCACTTTTCAGACTCGAAGGTCTGTGAAATGTCCATCTTTGATATGCAGTCTGTGGATCCTGATGACTTAAAAAGAAACACATACGATAAAATCTATCTAACATAAAGAAGTACTTCTCACAGAATCCAAGCCCACGATACTGAGGCTGATAAAATACTGTTTCCAGTCCTCTACATCTTGAGTCATGCTGGTTAGCTAGTCAGCAGCTGTGTTCTGCTCCACCCTGTTCATGTCAGTCTTGTGACTCTTTAAATGGGCCGGACCCCCTGGTTAACAACCACAAAACTACATTACATGACAGTTTTTCTTTTTTTTTTTTCATGTGGATGTGCCTCGCGTCGCATCAGAAGAGGTGACGCTACTCTCTTTTCCATTTATTCAGTCCTTTTCCACATTCAGGGCTGTGGGAGGACTGGACTCTGTCCCGTCTGTCACCGGCCAAGAGGACAAGTTTATTAGAGATTTTACTCTTTTTCACAGTAAATCTTTCAGACCACACAGTTAACTCATAATGCTGCATATCTCCGTGGTTGCAGTTGCATTTCTCTTTTCGCTCGAACCCGTCTTCCAGCGCCGCTGCCTCTGCTCGCTGAGCCTCTCGTATTTGGAGGAATCCATTGAGCGCCGGTTGCCAGGAGCAACAGGCCTTCATGAGGGCGAGGAGGTGGAAGAGGGGAGGGGTCTGGTGTCCAGCCCCTCACATCTCCCTCTCTGCCATCCTCCCCCCCACCTCCACCCTCCTCCCCTCCCTCCCCTCACATGGGCTTTGCCTTTGGCTGAACGCTGGGATTCTTTCAGAGGGGCTGCCGGTTGCCAAGAGAGAGCGAGCCTCAGAAAAGCTGGGCGAATGTATGTGGGTCAGCGCGAGTCAGAAGGGGGCTTTTCATTCTCCCGTTCCCTCCTTTTTTTTTTTTCTCCTCCTCCTTTTTGTTGCCCCGTTCTTTTTTTTTTTGTTGTTGTTGTTGTTCTTTTTTGGCTCCCCGGCTCGCTCTCTCCACCCCCGCGAGTGAAAAGATAACATTGATTTGTGTCGGTGCCGTTTATTATCCTCCTGGACTCGCCGCTAAAACAAGGCCCAATAAGATATGGAGCTGTGTCCTGTTGACTTATTAACTTCTCCCACTGTGTGAACACATCCCTGAGTGTCTCTTTGTGTGTGTGTGTGTGTGTGTGTGTGTGTGTCTCACGGACACACAAAACGCTCAGAGAGACAGGACAGACTGCATTAAAAAGGATCTGGAGCAGATGTTTTTCTGGCCTCGGTCTCACTTCCTTTCAGCAGCTCTTGACTTCTTCTTTCCCTTCCTCTTTTTCTCTGGATGCTGAGTGGTTTATGTTGTTTTTGTGGAAGCCCGTTGGCCTCGCTGACTGCACGGTCACAGGAAAGTGAAGCTGTCAGCTTGGACGTTGCCGTCCTCGCCATGTGTGCTGCTTGTCCGTCCGTTCATGACCGTTTTTATCCGCTGATTTCCAACTGACAGTCAGGAAGAAACAGCTCAGAGCGGCGTTTCGGGCCTCGCACCTTTTAAAAATCTCCGACTGTTACATCTACAGGAGTTTCAGGTTCACGGGGGGGTTTTGTCTACCTTGACACGCATCTCCTTTTGCGGCAGTGAAAGTGAACGTGTACGGCCGAGTTCATCTTTATGTCCATGTCCTCCCTCAGCTTGAGAAAAGGTTTGACAATGGGGCATGAAGTCTAGATATCCCAGATATCCACTTGCTATTATTTCATTAGATTGATATCAGGTGGTCCGAGCCGCCCTCTTTCTCCCTCATTCGCCCTTCTGTGGCCGAGTTTCTCATTTCAGCAAAGACAATGGCCTTTCTATCCTGCGGTACTAAGTAAATGTCAGGTACTGTCTACCCTCCTCCTCATCTATTCACTGAAATGCTCTCGGGGCTCAGGGGTAGATATCCATCTAGCGGGGCCTGTATACATGTGTGCTACACGGTGCAAGTCGCCGGGTCGGGTTTCCCTACATGTATATGGTGTATACGAGATCTCACACGGGCTCCAGCATCCTCACACGAGCACGAGCGTGTCAGAAAATGTACAAGAACCATTAGATGCAGTGTGATTTCTTCTCCCTTCTTGTGCAGACTAAAGACAGATGCTGGATTAAAAAAAAAACAACAACAACAAAAAAAAAAAAACCATAAGCTTCTGTTTTTTTGTGTCCTGCTTTTCCAAAAGAGACGGGGCTCTAATGCAGATCCTGGAGGGACTCACGGCAAGTGTTATGTTATATCGTTAGGATGATAATTCCTCTGATATGAGACACCTCTGGCAGTCTTCAGCTCTTTCATATCCACCCCCCCCCTCACACGTCTTTGCTTTGGACATCTGGCTGACATACGCTTCAGTTTCACGGTGAAGGGAGGATGTGGGGGCAGGGATCGATTCCACAAGTCCACAAGACTGTTAGATGAGAACTTCACGACTTTGACACGGGGGTAAATATTCCAGGTGTGACTCCGATTGCGTAACCGTGTTTTAATTGGCACTGGCGGGTCTCTTTCGACTGTAACAGCGCGAGGGACAAAACAGAAAACAATCAGAGTCAAGCCACCTGATTTCCCGCCTCTCTTCTGAAGCGCCTTCACTTCCTGCACGGTCGCTTCAAACCAGATATTTTCCAGCGACCCCCGTCTTGGCGGTGATGACAACAACATGTGTGCTGCAAACTTGTTGGCGGCTTCGGGGTGAAGTGAACAATAGGTCATATGTGTTGTGACCGTTTGTGAAGTCCTCTCGAGTTTAATTGCTATCTGGCAGTGCCCGCGCCGACGACGGCGATAAACGGACGCGTCACGAAAGCGGCACGGCGCTTGGCGTGCCTCCATGATTCATACGATGGAGTAAATATTATTGAACTCAGCGGGAGGAAACCTGGACAGCCACATCACACGCAAAATGTGGAACAATGAGAGGAAGACTTAGATAACAGGAGGAAGGCGATCTCCGCCGCCGCGGCAAATAAAAAGGAGCAGCGCTGCGTTATCGGAGCCTTGCGTTATCTTAACCTCGCCGTCGCCGTCCCTCCGTGGCCCTCGCAGGAAGCCCGTCCATCTCCTGTCGAGCTCGCTTGTTTTCTTTCCACTCTGCCCGTCCAGCGGGAGCTCTGCAGATGACCCAGTTCTTGCCGGGACTCAATGGCCGGCGTTGTGCCAAGTCCTCCCGATGCCAGGCAGGTCCGGGACGGGCGCCAGATAGCATGAGATTGAATGCCCCTATGAGGGACGAGCCCCCCCCCCCACCATTGATTGGTTGATCCGTGTGGGATCTGCTCACCTTTAAACTCTTCCTTACCTGACGGATGAGAAAAGTAGAAGCTGGAAGCTTATTTTATTCCTCCATAAAAAGTGTTTAAAGAAGTATCCATGCTATTTTTTTTTTTAGCGATGCATTGTATGGGGAACGTAACTCAAGCAAAGTAACTCAAATCTTGTAGAAAACCTACTTTTCCCAGTGAAGTCGTGAACTGGATGCGTGAGGGTGACAGGAAAACCAGCGTCTGCGCTGCAACCAGCTGTGCGCCAGCTCTCCGGAGCCCCTTTCCCTGCTCCTCGCTCTTTATTAGCTAAATTAGAAGTTTGTGGTGCGCAGAAACGGAGGGTGGGAAAACAAGATCTGGTCCCTATTTTGGTCGTTCGGTATTTTAATCTCGCCATTCTCATCAGTAATGTTCTGCTCTTTAATGCTGGAGGTACACAGCTAGCTACCTCATGGAAAATGTGCATCACTTCCACACTTGGCCTGGCGCGCAGCGAGCGTGCCAGCGCGCGCACGCTGGCGCGCGCGGGCGCCGCGTCAGCAGGGCCGGCGTCGAACATAGAGCAACTTTGTCCGACGCCGGCGTTACGGTTTTTCAGAGCGTCCGATCCGGCGCTTCCTGCTCCAGGTAGCGCTGGCGAGAGGGAGGTGGGCATTTTTTTTTTTCTTTTTATTTATTTTTTTGAAAGGCTGAGGGGCGGAGGGAGGGGGCGGGGGTCAGTCCTGCTTAATGAGCAGCTCTCTCACTGAACCAGACAGTTTATGGGGTGGCTGCCAGCCTCATTAAGAGCAGCTCTTAATTGCCCTTTTCTAGCCAAAACCCAAAAGCTGAAACATCTGCTGGCCTGTGAAGCCTCTTCCTCCTCTCCTGTCCGCTCTTCCTCCCCTCCCTCAGCTCTGGCACTTGTTGATCGGTCGACGCCAGCATCGCGGTCTTCCAAAACAATACCAAAAAAAAAAAAAAAAAAAAGTTCTCTTTTTTGTGATACAGCTGCTTTGTTGAAAATGAGGACGAACGCAGGTCGTCACGCGGGCCAGACCTCATTTGGACCTCGGTGGGGAGTTCCCGAACAGTTTTCAAGCGTTTCACAGCAACACGTTTGCGTGAGGACACCGTAAAGGTACCCTGTGGGGAAAAACATAATCATGTTTCAGCGTTATGTTAACACATGCTTCTCATTAAAAGGGCGTATCCTGGCGGGCTGGCAAACTGTTTTTCAAATGATTTTCTTTTTTCTTGCTCATAAAAGATTTTGGTTTGTGTGCCGTCGGTTGTTAAAACCTCTGACATGTTAGCTGAAATGCTAACATTGTCACCCAAAGGCAGTTTGGTGGCAGCTCCTTGGTCCACATCCCGTCTCTCAGAAGAGCCGGTTGTCCTCCGGTGGATCAGATGCTGATCAGCAGGCGCAGCTGCATCTAACTGAGCATCTCTCAGCTCGTTGTTTTTCCTTTTTGCAGCTGTGATTTGAGTGTTTCCGTTGACTCTCAGCAGTCTTAAAAGCACATAGCTTTAAAAAAGGGAAAGCTAAGATTTAAACCGTCCGTCTGCTTCCAGCAGAGACCAAACAACACTCAGGTAGTGGCTGGCAGGCGTAGAGGAGCATTTAGGAGGTACAGCAGGAAGCCACGTATATATACGGATAATCTCACAGAAGCAGAGCTACGAGAAGACTTTTTTTTTAAGGCTGTTTGACACAATCAGGACTCCAGATGATGAATGCTCCGGCTCTGCTGGATGTGTGAATAAAGTTTTTGTAGTTTATTAGCCCAGTTTCAGATGCTGTGCATTCTCTAACGCGGCGAAACGGCCTGATGTCCTTCGCTTCTCTGATGTTTAGTTTGAGTGAGAAGCTCAGGCTGTTCCTGGCAAGACCAGAACAGCACCTGGGCGACAAAAAACATAAAAAATAAAAAATCTGCTGAAACGAAAATAAGGAAGAAATAAAAAGATTGAGTGCGTACAGGTGCAGCTTTTCAGTTACTTTTTGGTCTTGAGTGAAAAATGTTTCCAGACGTTTTTGGGAAGCGATGAATATAAATAAATGAAACGACGTCAAAGGGGCCATCGGCGCCGCGATTTACTGCGCTGAGCGTTTCAGGTCCCAAATCAAAGCCGAGCCACGGTAACATATCTTCCCCGGTGTCTGGGCTGAAGGAAGGCTGTGGGAGAGTTAAGTCTGGAGAGATTTGTTGATACATTTTCTAGAGACTGATAAGACAAGCAGTCAGTTCAGACAACTGCTCATTGTTCAGCGGCCAAGGTCACTAATTCCCTGTGTGTGACCGAGGCTTCGATGGTGAGTCACTCTGTGGTGGATTAAAAAAAAAAAAAGAAAAAAAGTCGCCCACTTTCGCCCAGTGGAGGACGCAGAAGAGAAAAGAGAGCTTGTGGACTCACGGATTATGATTGCCTCTTAAACCGAGCTGTTTTCAGAACCTGCAGCCTGGAGATTCCTCCTTCCTGCCTTGTTTTCCAGTTTTATGAGCCTGTAAAAAGTCTCAGATTGTTCACTGAAGAAGTGAATAAAGAGGTACGGGACAGTGTGTGGCCTCGCGTTTGTGTACTTTTTTTTTTTTTTTTTTTTAAACACCAAGTGCGAACAGGACAAGAAACATAAAACATACAACTGGGGGTCTGGTCCCCCAGCCGTGCGACAGATTTGTTTATGGGGTCTTCATGTCACCGAAGACAGAAAAAAAAAAAAAAAAAAAGTCCGTGTCATGTTTGGGTGTGGGCTGCCCATTGATTACCTGGCCGGGGGGAGACGGGGGGGGGGGGGGGGGGGGGGGGGGGGGGGGGGGGGGGAGAACGTGCGCAGGGGGAGGTTTTCTCGACTTTGGCGAGCTGCGGACAGCTGGACCACTGGTTCGAGTTTCTCCTCACGGCGAGGCTGAAATTTCAACCCCTGAAAAAAAAAAAAAGGAGGGTAATAAACGATTGGGGCTTTCAAAACAACCTCAGAGTGTGGTTTTTTTTTTTTTTCCCGCCCTTTTTCCTTATTTTTTCCCCGTCCCTGCTCCTTCGCCCCTTCGCCTCGGCCCTCGGCTTCGGCCATGGAGGAAAATTTGATTAAGCCAAATGATTTTACGCCAAAAATGGTTTTTAAAAAAGGAGAGAAAAATAAAACAGTTCTGGTTATTGTGGTCACAGAGGTGCTTTTTTTTTTTTTTCTGGGGAAGTGAGGAGTGCTGATGAGGCAGAGTGAGCAACAACGGGATGAGGCAAGGCTCGGACCCGACTGGGGAAGTGGGAGCAGAGAGGAGATGCGTTTCCGGTTGAATCACGATGACCGCAAAGATACGGCTATTAAAGGTCAGACCGGGAGCTTTGGCGCATCTTCAGGTGACTCTATTCATAGGTGTAACACTGATACGCTGCAGGAGCGACTAAAAGTGACCACATTACCGCCATAAACCATCAGCCGAGCGCGTCCTCGCATTAGCGCGGCTGCAGACGTTACTCCGGCCTCAACGGTTTCTGTTTCTGTTTCCTGTCAGGAGATGCTGAGGCCGTTTCATAATATACAAGCTCTGACAAGTGTTTGAAAAAGAAAAAAGGATCCTTTAATTGCAAAGCTGTGGGAATATCAATCAGAAGTATTGGATCCACGGCGAGATTGTTTATTGCCGTTCATAATTGAACTGCTGAGTCGTCAGCTGGTCCAAGTTTGAACCCAGGAGGAAACCAGACGAGATGCTTATCTTCACATGAAGCTAATCAAGTCCAGCTCCTTGACGGAGCCCCGTAGAGTTTTCTACATTTCTATATCATGAACAGGACGCAGCCTATAAATGAAAGAAGAAGAATATAAACCAAAAACTAGCTTGTTTCTCCTCTGGGATGTTGATGTTGGTGGGTTTTGTCAGATGATGTCTTTCTCCGGATCCAAACATTTCTATTGAACCGTGATTGTGACTTTTACTTCGCTTTGACAAAGCATCGATTCATTCCTCTTCAACCTCTCTGCCGATGGATGACTGGTGTGTTTATGCTCGCTGCGGTGTGGTTGTGACCCACTTTATCTACAGATTCAGAGCAGTTGTCTTGACATTTTCATTTAGATTCTAGCCGTACGCTTCGCATCAGCGATGACTTGCAACGACGACATCAACAGAAGACAAACCTCTCATGTTAATATTTGGATGAGTCTTTACGCTCGATTTCATTTTTTCTCTTTCTTCAAATGTCCACTTTGGTTGCATCTGTTGACCAACCGTTTTCCTCCGAGCAGCCCTCTGCGTCCTCCGCTACCTGCAGGCCAGCGTGAAGGGCTGTTTTTCTTGCCTAGCAGTTGGGTTTTTCCTTGGGAGGCTAACAAGGGTCTTAAATTTCCTCCATTGGATACACTGTCTGTCTGTGCATTAGAGGGCCCACTTTATGTTTTTCAAAAGCATGTTTTGTGTGGACCAGACCTTCATACATTCCAGTTCCTTCAGCGAAGCAGGACCCCCTTATTGATTGAAAATACCTGGCTCCGATGTCAACGTCAAATGAATGAACCTTTACTTCTGTTTTTGCTGTTTCGTCACACTTACGTGAATCAGATCATCAGACAGCTTTCAAGAGTTTTCAAGCATGAACGGCCTGTTTCAGGTCACGCCGCGGCATCTCGGGCCTTGAACTTTGAACTGGGCCGCTCCAGATCCTTTATTCAGTATTTTTTCAGAGGTGGACCTGGTGCTCTTCAGATCATGTCCCGCTGCAGAAAACCAACTGCGCTTGCTCCTAACGTCCCGGAACTGGCCGGTCGTTCTCCTTCAGGATTTTTTCTGTTGGCGAGCAGAACTCACGGTTCCATCAGTTACGGCTCGTCGTCCCAGACCATCACACTACCACCACCGTGTTTGACTGTCGGTATGATGGTCTTTTTCTGGAATGCCGTGTTCGTTTTACGCCAGTTATGTAACGGTATGCCCCTCAAAAAAGCTCCACATCTGTATCATGAGCCTTCAGAATATTTACCCAGAAGTCTTGGGGAGGGGGGTGTCATTAGCATGTCTTTGGGCAAATGTGAAACGGGCCTTTGTGTTGTTTTTGTGGACCGGTGGGTTTTCAACTCTCGTCTTGAAAGGTCGTTTCTGTCCAGCCCTTTTCTGAATCATGAACTCTGACCTTAACTGTGGCCAGTGAACCCTGCAGAGCTTCAGATGTTGTTCTGGGCTCTTTTGTGATCCCTGGTGGACTCCACTGCTCCTGGGAAGGTTCACCACTGCTCCATGTTTCTTCCAATTTGTGGACATCGGCTCTCACTGTGCTCCGCTGGAGTCCCAAGTCCTCAGAAATGGCTTTGCGACCCTTTCCGGACCGATCGATGTCTTGAATCTCGTTCGATCGGGGCACGATGTGTTGCTTTTTGAGATCTCTCAGTCTACTTCACGCTGAGACAGGTTCTGTTTAAGTGATTTCTTGATTCTACAGGTCTGGCAGTAATCAGGCCTGGGTGTGGCCGGTGAAATTGAACTCAGCTTTCCAAAAAATTCGGGTAATTACAGTTAATTCGTGATTTTACAAGGGGGGCAATTACTTTTTCACACAGGGCCAGGTTGGTTTGGATAGCCAAGCCAACCTGGCCCTGTGTCATTTGTGTAAATGCAGTCTCCTCCTCTTCTTTCACGATAGCTGTAAAAAAAAACAACAACAACAGATGCTTAGATCATATTTGCTGAACTGTGGAAAAATTTCGACTCCACAAACTATGTATTTTTACATCTAACCATGTTTCCTAAGGCTAACCAGATACTTTTATTGGCTTATTTAATTTTATTTGAGTATCCTGCTTTTAAAGTGTACAAGCTATTGAATAGTTTAGCAAAAGGAACTGAAAATGAGGATAAAATGGAGGGAAAGAGAGAAGTGGTGACATCAGCTGCAGTATTCCAGCTGAACTGTAGGTGTCACTACTGAGTAGATCAAACTGCGGCACTTAACAGCAGAAAGAGGCGTACAGGAAGAACATGATTTAAACCAAAAATAGCGACAGTTTCATCTGATTTATTCTCCCTTTAGCAGTGTTTCATGTTTCTGTCGCAACTGTACGTTCTTGGGTTTTGATGGGTCACGCAGAAGCTCCGTGAATAGGATAAAAATATCAGCTTACTTACCCCTGATGTAAGTAGCAGCCCTCGTAGGATACTAAGACGATTTAAATCTGAAATCCTACAACTTCACCTACAGACTATCTAATTAAAATGCAACATGAAATTATTTTTTGAAGTATTTTATTCTTGTATTTTTACCATCAACGTGTGCTGACGACGTTCTTCCACATCTTTTATGTCCCATGGTCTCATTGTACCAATCTTGATGTCGTACGCTGTGGGATGTAATGATCTTACACGACCGTGGACATCGTGCAGTGTGTAGGAGCTCCTTAGAGACCTGCAGCAGGTCTGGAACTGCAGGGGTTGACTCAGCTGGTGCATCACACTAACCGGTAAAATCCGGGTAGCTGGGATGGTGATGGGGAACCCTGTCCATCAAAACCAAATGCCGAGGCCTTGAGACCAAGCATCAGGCTGCAGTCTTGAGGGTGACAGTGTTTTGTCGGTACGCGGTGGAGACCATAATGGTGTCCATACCACTCCATAGCAACGCTGGAGGTATTTTAGAAACAGAACTTTTAAGTTTTTTCACCCATTGAGCCTAAAACTCTTTCATTGTCTGGTATTGTCATCTTAAAGAAACAGTCATCTTTCTATTTTCAGTGCAGAGATGAAAGTATCATCTATCTTCTCGTCTTACATCCTTTAAAAAAAAAAATGAATAAACATGTTTCCCATCAAATGCTGTCGTAACCTGGTGTGTCACAGTAAACGATTTCTTAAATAAAAACAGCAACTTCCCCTTTTTCGCCGTGGAGCTGACATTTTTGGCGGCTCGACGGTGACTGGCGGCCTGACGGTCACACGAAGGAGAAGTTGATCATCTGAGCAGAGGTTTCACAGCCCAGCTGTTAGAAAGCTGAGCTTCGCTCTCTCCTTACTCAGCAGAGGAGAAAACACACACACACACACACACACACACACACACACACTCACATGTCTCTTCATTTCCTCGCTCTTTCTTTACCCTTCATCTCCTCCCTCCTCTCCCTCCTCTGTGATGAATGGAAGGTATGAATTCTCCGCAGCCTCCCCGGGTTTCTCTCTGAGGCCCTCGGCAGCTGAACAAACAACACGCTCTTAACTTAAAGGCGCAATCAGGGAATTTATTGGAACCGTGCGCGTTCCGGGTATATTTGTGTATGATCCTGAAGCGCTTGGGAAGAAACATGGAAAACAGATCTTTTTTTTTTTTTTTCTTGCAACGGTCACGACTCCAAACATGAATCATTTATCCAAAGCTCGGGCTGCAAATTTCAATGAAAAGGAAAAATAATAATATACTGTGCACACTCAAACAAATCGCTGCGTAAACAAATCCGAGACGCCCCCCCCCCCCCCCCCCCCCGGTTCGCTCCGTCTAACATGTGGGCGGGCCGACAGAGGTGGCGGCGCTGGCGGTTGCGGCGGGGAAGAAAAGGCAGTGCTGTTGGTCAGATCTGGAAGGGTGGTCCCGGTCAGGAGTCGGGCCCAGCTGTTTTGGCCCCACTTATCCACGCCGCAGCCCCAGAGGTTGCGGTGGCGGGGCGCTGGGATGAGCTGGCGAGGCAGAGAGGGGGTGGGGGGGGAGAAGCGATGGATGGGGAATGATGAGAAGCAGATGGAGGGCGTGCTTTCAGAAGAGACAATCTGCCTGTGACGCAGGTTGAGCCCTCCAGGTGCATTGTGGGTAGCCTGTGCGAGTGCATGCCCGAGTTCTTGTGGCTGCAGATTGATCACGGTGGGTTTGCCTGCGGTGGTGCAGCTGTCTGTGGCGGCGGTAGTAGCATTTAGCTCACTGACCTATGTAAAAGCAGCAAAGCCTCACCGAGGGGAAAGTGCACGTACATTTTCAACAACTTATATTTCAAATATTGCAGTAAAGGTTATTTCTGCAGCGATGATGCCTTGTGGCTCCCAGCTTTGGGGTCAGGCGCCCTCCAAAGGGCTGCAAAACAAATCTGAGGGACCATGATATGATTAATGGAAAAAAAGAGGCTCGGCTCTGTGAGGCTTACTTCGAAACAGTGGTTCTTTGAGCTGGATACCGAGAGCGAACGCAAAAAAACGTCAGTGCAGGAGATTTAATGTTTGCCGTTTTTGCTGTTTCGGATTAGTGCGATGACGTGCAAATTCATGGAACCGGGGGAGTCCCCTATGGCCACCGGCGGTGGTGCTTGATGAAAAGTTGGGGAGTCGATGAAATCTTTGAGACTTTGAACGTCAAGGCCAAAAGGAACAAAGTGGGTTTTTCCGCCGGGATTAATATGTTTCAGCTTCACCAAGTTAATTAACCCTCGCTGATGCAGCGAGGAGCTTTTCTTTCCTTGAACAACCGTCCAAACGGAGGAGGTTCCTGGAACGACTCAAACTGGGTTAACAACTACCAAACGCAAGGCTGAAACCTGGAAGGACCTGGAAGCCCCATTTCTTCCAGGAAGAAGCCTGATGATGTCAGTAGGAGGTCACTTTGATGTTTCAACTGTAATGGAAGGAAACTATCAGCAGGACTCAAAGCAGTGTTTAAAACGTATAAACCAAAGGCGTTTCCACACTCAACATGCGAAGACAATTCTAACCAGCGGGACCAAATAGCTCCTAATAGTTAATTTTATGAAGAAAATGGGCTTCAGTTTGCCGGGGAGCATAAATGTCAGAAATGTGACTGGTCTGTTTGGCAGATTCGTTCTTTCGTCTTTGGATTTTCCCGCCGCTACTTCTTCTTCGGCATTCTCTAGTTGGATAGAGCGACGCTTCGCTTCGGTGTCTGTAAAAACAGCAGTAAAGCAAACAAAAGGTAAACAAAGGGAAGCTCAGCACTGCGAGCTACAGCGCTGCAGAAGACGACCCACAGCGCCGTCTAGCTGTTGGTGGCGTAATTACAGAGCGACGCATGCAACCTATGTAGAGGCATAAATTGGACTTAAAATGGCTGACGGAGCCTAGTGACCTCTCGTCACTGCTGTGATGGCACTTTTGTGATCTGAGGTTGCTTCAGCTGGTCAGATCTTGGTTCCAGTAATGTTACGTCTACCAAAAATGATATCATCTGACTACCCGAAAATCTGGAATGGCTCGGTTTTTCCATCAGTGGCCTTTTTTTTACTTCTCTGATGTCACGGCCTATTAAAAACAAAAATGACAATCCCAGGACTCATCGGGCTCGGATTGCAAAAAGACCGGTTCAAGGAGCATGAGATATCGTTTACAGCCACGCACAAGAGTCCAGACGTTAACCCCGCTGAAGATCCTGGTGGATGTGCTGGAGAAGACTGGACGCAGACGAGACGCTGCAGGAAAATGAACGCAGCTCCGGGTGATAGTAAACATCGAGACGTTGCATCATCTCATGGAAGCGCCGTGGTGCGCGTCGTCGAAGCTGAAGGAGCTCCAGCAAAACATTACAACGGGGGTGAAGTAGTAGTGAAAGTAGTGTAATGTGGAAATGCTGAAGTGAAGTGCAAGTAGGTCAGAGCGGTACTTGAGTAAATACTTTCCACTGGCGGGCGGAGAGGTGAGGCCGGAGCTGATGTGAAACGCACAGTAGAGCCGCTGGAAGCTCGACAGCTCTTTAACGATCCGCAGGCTGTGTAATTCGACTGGTCTTCACACCCCCCCATCCATCCATCCATCCATCCATCCCTCCATCCATCCATCCATCCATCCACCCACCTCTCTGCACGCTGCAGCAGCCAGAACATTCCTCACACATCTGGCCCCCGAGTCTTTCCCATACGCTCCCGCTCCCACCACTTTGCGCCACAATTACCCACAAGTCCTGTGTTCTCCTTTTCTCTTTTGTTTTTACGACCCCCCCCCTCCCCCCTCCACCTTCCCACACACACACAGAGCACAAACGTCATTTATCGTCATGATTTAGGAAGAAAGAGTCTTTCTCAGCTCCGCAGAGACGTGCCATCCAGAAATATGCTCTCTCTCTGGCCGACCGTGCGTTGCCGGGATTTATGAACGCGAGATGAACGCAGTGAGTCAGCTAGCCGGTAATTTCTTCTGCAGAAAAGCTGTTCGCCTCTCGGGATGTTTGTTTTGCTTTGAAGCGAACTGAGCGGAGCTGGATCCACTGAGCGGGAACGGTTACGATTTCTGATGATATAGACGTCTTATGGGACCTCGTGTCGCATTTTCCCAATTAAGCGCATCCACTGGAGCGCAGTTTTGCAACTCAACGTTGATATATTTATCTCACGGCCCTCCACGTGCTTTGAAAGTCAAAGCCCCCGAAGAACATTTGAGATCAATTTTAAGCAGCTGCGCTTAAAAAAAATATATATTTCCCCTCCTTCACGGATGATTTTATTTTTGTTTCACAAGACAGAGAAAAGCAAAACAAAGAAAAAAGAAGAAAAGATACAACTAATTTACAACAGAGTTCACACTTTGAGGAGGCCAAATCTGTTGTTATTGTAATCCCACATCATCACCATGTAGCAGAAATCCCCTCTCTGTGACTACTTCATCACGGTCTGCAGCATCCAGTCGAGTTTAGGGAAAGTTTTTAGTCAAGTTCAGGATTTGGTCACATTAAATCAACATCTAACCTTTAACCTTTATCTTTGATCCAAACCTTCACCTAAAACTAACCGCACCCACTCTTCTACTTCTACCTTTGCTGTAGACGTCGCTCACCGTACTCCAGTGAGAAGCTGTTGTGTGTGAGGCGGCCATGCGGAGGTCAGAGGTCGAGCCACATGTCCGAGCGTCCGCGGGGAAGCGAGGGCGCGTGCAGGCGGGCGCACGCACGGCGGAAGCGGCTTTGTCGTCCCTCCCTGGCAGGAAGGAACTATTGTTAAAAAGTACACGAAGGTGTTTTTCTTTATCTGAAGCCGCTGTTTACCCGTGCTCTGTAATCTCAGGCCCGCCGCTCCTGCGCCTCCCACCGCTGGCGTCCCGCCACACATTTGTTTCTCAGCTCTTGTGTTGCAGATAGCGGCTCGCTTTCACACGGCGGGAACAATCGTTGCGACACTCGAGCGGCCGATATCTGCGTTGGATTAAAAGGTTTTGTTTGGGGCTGGATAACGCCCCGCCAGAGCTGATATGGTGGGAATAAACCGGGGGGGGGGGGATAATAAAGAAAGAATAGAAAGTAAAAGCTCTTTCCTTCTCGAATCCTTCAAAGGAGCCTTTACAGCTGCGACGTCACGTATGCATGTTCCGAGGACAGCGATGAGTTTACGACCGCCGTCTGAGGGACCGGTTCAACGCCTCCGTGGCTCGTTTGCTTTATTGGAGCAACTTTTCATTGTTCCCCCTCTCAGTTTGATCTCTGGCGTTTAAACCCGTTACACTTCTCACGGTTTGGCGTTCGTGTCCCTGCAACAAGCAGCTTGTTTCCCGGTCCTCCACGGGAAACACTTCACAGCTGCTTCGTTTGTCAGCTGCTTTGATTTTTCAGCAAAATGCCGTTTAAATGAAGGAGCATGTTTACTGGGGAGCTAAACTACAGTAAGAGCTAACCTTCTCAAGGTTCCTGCAGAACCTCCCACCCCCCCAAACACCCTCAGACGGTCCCTCATGCCATACTTTCTCTTCACTGTCTGCTTAGCGACTCTGCAGCCCCTCTCTCCGTCTCTCAACCCCCCCCCCCCCCCCCCCCCCCCACCACCACCACCAGTCTGCCTGCCTTCAATAGAAATGGAAATTTGAGGCCCTCCCCTCCCGCAGCTCCTTGTCTGCCTCCTCCACACCCCCAGAACGGGCCAGGATGTTTTGAGAAGCGGGATATTGCCCCTAATGGATTCCAAATACCACAAAAGTTTATTAGGAAGCGGGGCATCATAAAAAGGGGAGGTTTGTGACGGGGAAGGGGGGGGGGGGCACGCACGGCTTCTTCTGTTGTTGAATATTAATTTTCAGTCACACTGTGGCACTTTTCCGTAAATCGCTGGGGGCTTTTCTAATTTTTTTAGATCGACATTTTCTCCTTTTGGACTTCAGTTTCATTAGTGTGACAAATGCAAATGAAATGGCAACATCTGCACATAAATGTAACCTTTATCGCCAACGGGCCGCTTCACAGACCACACACTGTCGCAATTTCCTTAATTATAAGTGATAAGATCAGAATGTGGGATTTCCCAATTCTTCCCGAGTCCAAAAGTAAATACGAAATATGTCATCTCTTTATTTTTATTCTTCTTTTTTCTTTTTTTTTTTTTTATCGTTGTGAGTCTTGGAATAAGAGCAAAGGTACAACTGTGTGTGCTGTGTGTACAAGACTGAACTTTAAACATATAATTTTTGTTATGGTTCAAGGGGAAGAAAAAAAAAAATCCCATGAAAAGAGGAGGCGTTGCGTCTGAGTCAGCCGCTATCGTCAGACAATATTTGCCAGCCAGTCGGAGTTGTTTAGAAACGGTGTTGTATCATTTGTTCGGCGCAGGGGGGGCTCTGGTTCAAGTGTTTCCACCAAGTCAAGTTTCTATCAGTCTGAAACGCTCCTGGAAGCATGTTTCCATTGTCTCGTCTGGTGGTAATAAAGCAGGTTTTAGAAGGTGGCGGTATCTGGACAGTGCAGGCCGCTGCCAGGTTTCCATTAGCAGGGGTCCGGGCTCCTTTTATAGAGCCTGCTGGCTTCACTTTATTACCAGGGGTTTTTAAAAACTTATAAGGTGGCGGGGCAAGTCCCTCCTTTGGGTTGGATGCTTCCAGAAACTGTGGATGGGGGGTGGCATTAGCATTCGACTGGATTTTGTATGATGTGTGAAGATGGCCCTCTCAATGTCTCTTTTATTTCCGTTAGCAGGGGTCCGGGATGAAAGTAGGACCTCGTCATTGGTCCATTCATTGAGCCGTCGTGTCTCCACTCGCTGTGACAGAGCCGGTTGAACGTAGACTACTTTTCTGCGCCACTTTCGCCCGCCCAAGGCGGTTCTTCTTCGTGCCTTTGATCCTGAGTCACTGAGATGCACGAGCACCGTTTTTTGAGCTACGAATGCCGATTTTTTCGACGATCTCTTGCCTGCGACGGCCGAAATCGTAGAGTGTGGACCCAGTGAAGACCCCACTGTAAAACTGCCCCAGAACTAGGGATGCGCGCGATTAGTCGTCTAAACGATTAAACGTCCGCCCACTTACTAGTCGGCACCAGAAATATTAGTTGTTTAAACCAATTTGTGTTTTATTCATGTACAAGGCCGCTTAATTGTCATACAGTCGCCCGCCACTAGTCGGGGCTACAGAGCCGTCAGACAGCAGTCCCCCTCTCCGCGACAATGCTGGAGTAGACTGGAGTTTTAAAACGGCACGGTGGGAAGATAGTCTCGCAAAACAAGCGCGGTTTGGCGGTACTTTAATCTAGAAAATGAAAACAAGGTAGTATGTAGACTGTGTCTGAAACAACTGGCATACAATCACTCGACTGGAGCAATGCGCAACCACATTCAACTCAAGCATTTGGATGTTAATCTGCACGAGGCGACGGCTGCTGATGCTAGCGGTGCTAGCCACACTCCACCGATTTGACATTGTTTACCCGGAGACGTGTTCTCCCGTCCGGTCTGAGAGGATAACGCAGCTCATCACGATCATGACTTCGCAAGATATGCTTCCACTTGACTCTGTGGAAGGTAAAGGCTTCAGGAAGCTAATGTTGTTGTTTCAATGTTTCAATAAATTGTGCTAAATTTTTACTGTTTTCTGAGTGTTTTCCTTTTTTTTTGGCTAGTCGACTAGTCTTAATTAAAATTTTCATTTAGTCGACAGGGAAATTAGCCGCCAGGAACATCCCTACCCACAACCCACCGCTAGTGGGGGTCCACCTGCTCATTAACCCTGACCAGACACACCCGCTAAGCTCGGCCAAATGTTGCTTTCATGACACGGGTCCGGTACTGCTCCCGTTCCCGTTCACAGCCGTTTCCAACGGTACTAAACCAGTCACAGCGGGCTTTAACATGATGTCTCATACCTGGAGCTTTCATTCAAAACGGCAAAGATAGAGTAACATTTTATTTTTTTGGTTTTTGCGTGCTACCTGATTGTGACACATTTATTTTGACAAGTTTTGAATCATCTACAGGCAGGAGGCTAGAGGTGGGCGATATTGGGCAATTTTGCTATCGATCCGATACCAAGTACATACAGGGCCAGTATCGCTATCGATACCAATACCAATATCGATACCAATACCGATACTTTTTCATATTTAGCTTAATCTATTATGAAACTGTTGACCTTTTTCGCATTTTTTTTATTTTTGTCTTTGGATTATTTTGTTAAAACCGGGGATAACATTTTGGCAAACTTTATAGGTAACTGCAAAATACTTTATTATCACAATTAACATTTTTGTGTAAATATTGATTGGACTTGAATTGTTCTGTTTTTTCTAAGTGGGCGGGCCTGGGGGGAGGGGCCAGACTGAGTCATGCTTGTTTGGCCAACGCCGTTGAGCCACGTGATGATGCAACGTCAAAAGACCAGACGAGAGGGGGAGGGGGAGGAGGAGACAGTTACAGCATGTCAGAAACAGACTTCACTGAATTCTTAGTGTAGTTGGTGAGAAAAAAAAACTTGAATATCGATCTTTTTACACGAGTATCATTCGATATCTATACCAGCATTGGTATCGATATTATCAATATTTGGAACGGTCCTGCCCACCTCTAGCGGAGGCAGCAAACGCCAGCTGACAGCTGATGTCACCTGTAGGAGTCAATCCTGGCCCCAAACTATATATTCAGTGTCTCAGAAGCTGAAATAAAGATCCTGCTGATGCAGCGCCACGATACCTTCATCTTCCTGGTTCAAACAGTGACGTTCAGGAGCCACAGTTCTTTTTTTTTTTTTTACAGTATTAAACACCTGGAATGGCTCGTTCAACAGACTGGAGGTTGATTTCTTGTCCTTTCGTAACGGTTTTGGCTCTTTGGATACAATTATAGGCGGGAAGAACACAGACACAGATCTCTCCAGGGTTCCCAGACGACTTACTGGAGGTTTATCCATGATTATTAGTTAAAGCATAAAATAAAAACTTTAAATGACATTCAGACATGTCCTGTCTTGAGACTGTGACAGCAACTATGAATCTCGCTGAGCCCTGCTGAGCGTTTGCCTCTGCATAGCTGTGCGTGTAGACGTCCAATGAAAGTGAACGGAAAATGTGGAATTAGATTGAATGCCTTTGCAGTGCGTTGGCCTGCGCTGAGGCGCTGTACTGCAGCGTGTGTGTGTGCGTGTGCACGTGTGTTTGTGTGTGTGTGTGCGTGGCCTCCTCTTGGCTGGGTCGATCCCTGCGTCAGAGGCCTTAATCTGCTCCTCTCCTGACAAAGCCTCTCTTTGATGTGACTCTGCTGCTGCTGCTTCCTGCCATGTTCAAATAAAGCCCCACAATCAAATTGAGTCTGCCTTCACTGAATTCATTAGTCTTTAATAGCGTTATTGATCAAGCTAGAATAATTCTCCCAGTCCCTTTCTCAATTGCTCCCTGCCTCGAGGGTAACCCCCCCCCCCTCGATCTCCACCAGCGCCGCTTCAGAAGTGAAGCAGTGAGTTGAGGAGGTCGGAAGGAGCGAACGCCCTCCAATGGCTTCGCCTCACAATGGGTGATGTGAGGCTCTTCGGAGCAAAGATGGGATTGCGTTTGCGATTTCCTGCTTGATCCTTTAATCTCTTGGTCCTTTTTCTCAGACAACAAAACGTAATTTCACTCCTCAAATCCTCATTTGACCGAGTGAGGCTTGTTAAGTCACTTGCTGGTTTGTAGAAAAGGGCAGAAGTGACTCAGGCTTCAGTTTCTCACTGTGAGCGGAGGGATGCTTGGAAGCGTTGGACTGGTGCCGGTCGTGGACCTGGACCGTGAAGGTCCAGAGGTGCTCGCGGGTTCTCGTCAGGTCAGGTGTTGTCCTGAGTCAGGCTACCTGTGAGTTGTGTTTCCTAGGCCCTCTGATGCCTTACGTCCTTCAGTTAACTTTCACCAAAAAAGTAAAAAAAAAACCAAAATGCCAAGCTGTGCCCTGGAGCTATTTTTCCTCCCTGCAACTCATTCACCGGGTCGCTGCAAGATGGTGCGTGGCGAGTCTGTTCCTCATCAGCGGCCTCCTGACAGACGTGCTCTCCAGCCCCAATGATCAACCCGAAAACGTTTTCTCTCCCGCCGCTCAGTGGGAAAAGAAAAGCGCAGCGGGGGGGAATGTGCTCGTCCAGTCCACCCGCCCCTCGCCTCCGTGGACCTTCCTGAGCCAAGTTGGCCGTTAAATCCTTCCTTCTTGTCACTGATGACCCGTGAGTGATGTGGAGGGGAGGGGGGGGGGGTCACAGGTGGGGGGTGATGAGGGCGAGGAAGACGAAGGTGGTAGCACTCGTCTTTCCGTTCGTGTAATCCCTCCAGTTTGGATTATTAAAACCTAAATCTGTGATTCGGATCCATCACGTCGCACACAGATCACTCCCAGGTGACCCGCAGACACTGATTTATACGAAGCTGCTCGAGGGGGAAACTTGTGTCTCCAGTCTGATGATTTTTTTTTTTCTCTCTTTCTTTTTCCGTTCTCGACTCTTCATCAGACAGACAGTGATCCTGTTTCGAGTTTGGTTTGTTAAAACTGTTCAGATGAGCCGAAACCCTAAAACAGGCCGACGCTGTGAACCGATTTGTTCGTTTTGCGGCCGTTGGTCCGTGATCCCGGGCCCGCGTTAGTGTTTGCCGCCGGCGCCGGGTACGTGCAGTCCGGTACGCTGTGGTGTTTTGGTCTAAAGGTGTCTTTGCGAAAGTGAGACGGTGAAACAAAAGTGAAAACAAGTGGGAGTAGTTCCTCTTGCTCGGTTTCTTTTCGCTTCGCTTTATTTATTTATTCCTTTTTTTTTTATTTATTTAAATATGCGACTCTGCAGCTGCTAAATCTCCTGCTGCGTTGAAGTCATCTTTTCCCCAACATTACCAGGTCTTTAAAATTAGGTCAATGCAACCTAAGATAAACAGCAACATGTGACACGTTACACAGTCTGTGTTTATTTAGAAAAAACAGTAGCCGAGATACTTAATCAGTGTGCGAAAAACTAAGTACGCCCCAGCTGCAGAAATGAATCGATCACCAACTTTTTTGGATCTTTCTGGTTTGTAATGTTCAGGTGGGTGGTAACACAGCGCCAAGGAGAAAGGACATCAGCTCTGATCCCAGAGGTGCAGTTGCTGCTGCTCATCAGTCTGTGAAGGACCATTTCCTTTTTTAAGTCCAGCGTCCCACAGCCAGTTACAAGTTTAAAACACTCAAAACGGTTGCCGGTCTTCCCAGAAATCATTACCCACTGAGTTCACCCCGAGGTCACGCTGCGCAATGTTCACAGATATTTTAAAACACCCAAGAGCCGCTGAACACCTCCGACCTGACGGGCCTCGCTTGGCGTGTTAAAAGTTGAAGCTCGTGACGAATGCGGTTTATTTAAAGTGTCTCAAGGAGAAAGCCTCTCTAGGAAGAGCGTGGCCATACAGATAAAGGTTTGCAAAGTCGCATCTTAACAAATGACAAAACATCTCAAGCAGTCTCCTCTGATAGGTTAGATCAAAGTGGAGAAACCAGAACATAGCGCATTAGCACAAACACGACACAGCAGCTCTGAAGCACGGCGGTGGAAGTAGGGGTGAAGTATTGGCAAGGACCTCGCAATATGATATGTATCATGATACTTGGGTCACGATACGATATTATCACAATATCGCGATACCACAATATATTGCGATATTCTACCCAGTTAATATCAAAATTAAAAGTAGAGATGAAAAATCAAGTTGCTGTATATGTTCATCAGATGATATTGATCATTCAGAGGACAAATTGAGTCAAAACTATTGCTTAAAGACAACCTATTTATTGTTTATTATTAGTGTTTTTGCACATTTAAGTAACCATTAGTAACCAATAAAAAATCGATATTAAGAGCTGAAAAATCAATATTATATTGGGGGGCTGAAAATTGCTATTGCTTAGTTTTTCAGACAACGGTTCTCCATTTTCGACACAACAAATGTCAGTTTATATGTTTTCAATGTCCATAAGAAAAATGAGAGACGTTTGTTTGGCTTCTGTTTCTTTCATTTTCATTTGTTTTAAAGGGTTTATCTGGGTTTCAGACAGCCATCTTTTTTCAATTTATTTTTAGCTTTCCACGAATATAGTCATATCTGGCATCTGGTCAATATATATACCGTCATGGAAAAAATTATTAGACCACCATTTTTTCTTCACTTTCTTGTTCATTTTAATACCTGGTACCACTAAACGTCATCATGTGACTAAAACAGACAGAAAAGAAAACACTGAATGCATAAAAGCAGTGTTTTTGGCAGTACAACGCCATAGCTATTGATGTAAAAACTTAAGTGATTTAGGTTATAATCAAGAAAACCATGGAAAATGGTAAGATATCAGCTCTTAAATAAAACTCTTATGAGCAATCTTTGTGGTTATCGTTATGTTTGTCCAAACAAATGTACCTTTAGTTGTACCAGGCATTAAAATGACCAAGAAACTGAAGAAAACAAGGGTGGTCCAATAATTTTTTCCATGACTGTATCTATATCTCTAAAAACCAAACTCCTATGACTGATCAACAGTTATGGGCAATACATTTTTTAAAAAGTCCAAACAGAGGACTTTTTTTTTCTTTTCTTCACGTTCTCGTAACTTGAGAGCGGACGGTAAATATGCGGTACGCGTGAGCGAGGGCCACGCTAGACTTCAAGCTCAGCCTTGTTTTGAACTGAGCACCAAATCCTCCCTTTTGACTTCCTGCTCCTGTCCGGGCTCGCATGATGCCGGGGACCGGCGCGCCTCAACCGCTGGAAACAATGCCAAGGTATATATATATATAAAAAAAAAAGTGGCACGCCCAAAACGCCGGGCAGCATTTATTAAGCTGCGCATCCATTTTTAGAAGCTCCGCACCTGAACGACGCTTCCAGGTTAAACTCCGTGTCCTCAGTTCCCCGTCGGGGCCAAGTGAGGACAGCGTGAACTGATCGATTCTTAGTTTCTTTTTCACATGTTCACACAACTTCCTGAATAAAAATGCATGTGGCTCTCTGTCTTCTTGGAAGGGAGCTGTGGTTGTGATGAAAATGTGAATAACGTCTTTGAATATTATGTTACAAAGGCTTATAGTTTATTTAATAATTGGCAGTCCCCGTTTTGTACAGTTTGCTAAAAAAAAAAATGCTGTTGTTCTTTGTGTCTTTAATAATCATTGGTCCTGTGATCAGCGCCGTGGTAAACAAACAGAACCGTCAACCGAACGGCGGGAATGTACACGGATTGGGAACGCCACAATCTGATATAAATCTGTCATTTAACGGCCCTTTTAAGCCCTCTGGGTTAACGCCGCTGGTGTCAACAAGCAGAGCGGATATTTGTGATTTAATACAGGGATGAAAATTCAGTCGAACAGATCTTCCTGCTTGCGATATCAACAGCCGACGGGCCAAATTTCAGCGCCAGAATAAAAACTGTTGCTGGACTTTTGCCCGAGGCGCTCCGTGGAACCGTTATCAGAGTGATGCCAACCATTACATTCCAGTGTCAGAGGCATGACTGATGGCCGGGAATTGAAACTGTACAGACAGTTAGGAAGGAGGGAAAGACACCTGGAGGAGGACGAGCCCAAAACGGACGGAGCAGCGTCTTTCCTATTTCAAGACCGTCTCGAGTATCGTCCGGCGTCTTCAGTGACCGGGGGGGTCAACACCGTCCACCGAGGCTCCGGGAAAGCGTGAAACGTGGACAAGCACTCCCATATCGTCCGGATCCTGCTATTGTTTAAACATGCCGCGGTTGGGGGGGGGTGTCTTTAATGTGCACAAGCTGTGTTTCTTAGATTTTCAAAAGGAGGGCAGAAGAGATTTTAAGACGTGAATGTGAAACCAAAATGTAACTGAAGTCAGATTTGTTTTTGTTTTTAATCCAAGTTGTGTTTTCATTCCTGTCAAGTTGGCTGGACAGGAACTTTAAAATTTTTCCTTTTGCTTTTCTAAACATACCAACATTTTGAGAATTAGCAGAAGTTAATGCATCTTTTTTTTTTTTATTTGCCCTGGTATGTCTTTGTCAAATATAATAAAGGTTTTTTTTTTGATAAGCAAACTATCTAATTGAAGTTTGAGAAGAACATGTGGAGCTCGGCGCCAACATAGTGAATGTCTTTGCAGGACCAGGTGCCGCCGATCATCACAAGGCCTGACGTATCTGGAAAAGAGGACCTAGCATAAACTTTCTGAGTCACAACTGTGGAAGGATGTTCAGAGATAATTTTTGCTGTATCCCGGTGTGATATATTATAACAGAAAACGCTAAACTGGCCAGAAAGGCGGCCTGGTGGCTAACACGGTTGCCTCGCTTACCGGTTTGAATCTCGGCTTGTGTAGAGCTTGCGTGTTCTCCGCTGATCTTCTGGGGAATCCACGGTTCCAAAAACACACTGTGGTGACCCGGGTTGGTTTCTGCTCAGCTGCAGGGGGAGGCGTGGAGCAGCGGTTCAGGGAACTGTGCCAAAGAGGGACAGATAGACAAACCTGTTCTGTATCCCTGATTCCATCCCTCTATTTATTCACTGGCGTGCTAAGACCGGGAACAGATGCTGATGCCACAGCTGCCACTACACCAGTAGCCTAAACGTGCAGCAACAAACGAGATGGTAGCCTACTGGATCTGCTACACTTTTGTTAGGTGTTCGCCGGAAAAGAACCCCGAACACATTGCATGTTGCCCATTTGTGTGGCCCTTTGCGATGGACTAGTGACTTATCCAGGTCCACCCTTGTTTTTTGTTCAAAGAGAGCTCCTTGATAGACCTTGAAGGGGGAAGAAGAAGGTATAGATAAAGGATGGATGGATGCACTGAGCTCTCTTATCACATGTAACTCTGTACCCAGGTAGAGGTGCTTCCCCCAAATAAAGCTCCATGTATGGATCTGTTTTTGAGAGTGTTGAGTCTTGTTTTACGATGTTATTTCTATACAAGGCAAATGCACGAGTCAACATCTCTGAATCCACAACACGTCAAACCTTGAAGCAGATGGGCTACAGCTGCAGAATACCACAACAGGTGCGTCTCCTGTGGAATAAGAGGAGGACATAAAAGCTAGGGTTGTAAAAAGTGTGACAATAGGGGACTGGACAATGCTGCTCTGATGAGCCTGGATCTCAGGCTCATCAGAGCTCATCAGTCATTATTTGGTATTAAAAACAAGAAGGTTTGGATCAATTCAGCATTATATCGAAAGTCCAGGCTTGCGATGGTGTAATGCTGTCAGGGATGTTCTTGCCCCCTTGTTCCTCTCTTTATGACCACCGTGTGCCCATCATCTGATGGCTACTTCTAGAGGAATAAGAATCCAGTAGTGAACCTCTGGGTTGTCCAATGTGTCCAATGTGGTACTAGTAAGCTGTAACTAGTGAAATGGCCACTGACTTTGAGCTTTTATAGCCCTTGTTTTTGTTGATACAACATATCGACTAGCGACATTGAGCTTTTTAGCTGCTTACGTTGTCTGAACCATAGCGGATGGCAAAAGGAAAGAGTAGACGCTGGACGGGCCTTCGGCCCTCTGTAGCACCACATACTGTATAAACATACCACCACAACATACCATCACACTCCCGCTTATGGGCAATTCAGAAAAACCAGCTATCCTAACATGCACGCTTTTGAACTGTGGGAGTAAACTGGAGTTCCCGGAGAAAAAGCACTGGGAGAACATGAAAACCCCACATAAACGCCCCAGCTGGGACCCATTATCATATTCATAATTTGAGGTGCTCCAGTCAATATCCCAACGATCCAACTCTATTTCCCGTATTTCCACCGCACTCGAAACATTTGTTTGGCAGCGCTAACAGGCCGGTGCGTTGCACGACATCCTCAGACGATCCTGAGCAACAGAAACCTGTTGTCAGTTTGGAAAAAAATGAGAGAGAGAAAAAAAAGAAAAGATGTTGGTATCTCCTGGGGCCTGCAGGGTTGCAGTTGTAAAAAGATGTCCGAAACATCTGGATTTGGAATCTCCTGCATTCTTTCACAGCATCGTGGCCACAGTACACGCACGTGCAAGTCTTTTTGTTCGGTGGCGCTGTTATGAAACGATCAGCTTCAACGTGCTGCATCACTGGCCTCTTCTGTGTGGTGGAAAAAATTCGACCCAAGACCTGGGACCAAGAGCAGCATCAAGTCAGTGGACGTGGAACATAAGCGGTGAACCTTTGGGGGGCTGTCAGCCTTAGATCCTCATGTGAGGGCCAATATGGCCGCTATGAAGACGAGGCCTGTACCCGTAGGAATGATGGCCGCGCTGGTACCAGCGGAGTTTATAATTCTGGTTGTATAAAGTCTTCAGTCCAAATGCTCGCAGGGCTCGTTTCCTCGCACAGCTAAGTGTGGTTTCTTTTCACTCGATCCACAGCGAGAGAGCACCTATGTGATGTATGGCTGCGCTCACTTCAATGTGCTTTCAATTTCAGCGCTACTTCATTTACGGCACAACTATAAAATATGATGCCTGTTCGTCTCGTGAAGGAGCTGAGCAGCGGAGACCCAGCGGGTCCTAAATCAGCACGAAAACCCAGCTTCTGGCCCCATTTATGAACTTTATTTCGAGTAATGCTGTGGTTTTGACTGAAGTGACTCCCTGACGAGTCCCTCAGAAATAATCCGTCCACATCTAGTTTAAGTTTCACACCTTCTCTGCTGTCATTTGTCATACTGCGCACGTGTTTTTTTTTTTGTTTCCTTCTTCCACCAGTAAACCACAGTACGTGGTGAGCGTCACATCACGGTTACTTTTTACCTTTCTAAAAGTCTTCCAGAGGAAGTTCAGCTCTCCACTCGCGGGTATGGAAACCTGTATTTTGGCCATGACCACCGGTCTGGCAGAAATGTTCTCCATTTGTGGTTTGACCTTTTTAAATCTGCCAGCACGCCTTCTTCGCCTATAGCTAAAGACAGACCAAAGCTTTGAAGAGATGCAGCGTGGGAGGGCCAGCGGAGCAGAGCGACAGTGTACAGAGATAATAGGTGTGTTTCTGGATCGTATGACTCAGTTTGTGTGTGTAAAGTAGCAGTTGTGGTTAATTAGATAGTGAATAAAAGCTGAAGAGTAAGGCAAAGTTTACTAAACAGAAATCTCAGCGTAACCGAGGATTGCCCGACAGATTGAACTCTCCGTCGATAACTTGAGCAAAAGCAAATTAATTAAATATTTTACTACATTGTAAATTTCATTTTTGAGGCTGTTGATGCCTTTTTGGATGTTGCAGGTGAATCTCTGACCAGAAGACTCTTCTCAAAGCATTCTGAAGAACAATTTAATGTTGGAACTAGGAATGCAGGGTAACTGTTTTTTAAAACCAATACGATAACCGATAACTTTCAGCTCCTAAAGGCCGATACGATTAACCGATAACCGATAACCGATAACCGGTGACCGATAACACACATATAACTAAGATCATTACATCAATAAATGAACAGATATTTATTTTTTCCAATCAAAAACTATTGGCAAGCTTTTCAAATATTTTCGTAAAGCTATCAAACAAACTTATTTGATATCTCACATCAACTTAAATAAGGTGCATTACTGACATATAAAAAAAATGTAGGGCTCCTTGAACTGATGGAAATACGTGCATCAGAATTACAAACTGAAAAAGTGCATTCCTGAAGTTTACAAAAAGTAAATAGTTAGATTCAAACATTTCTACTTTCTACCCATTTCACCTTTGCCCGTGGGTCATCTTTGGCAAATTTCTTGGATTTTTCAAAAGTCTCACCGATGTGTGTAATTCCCGGGGGGAAGTCTTTAATGCTGGCTAGCTCACGTTAGCGTTAGCTCACGTCAGCACAATTTTAAAACTTTCAAAAGCAATGGTTATGTTTCAGATGGCTGATCAGGTTTGACGTATTGAAGCTTGTGCTATTTTTCCCGCCTCGTGGAATTCGCTTGGAGCATTAGTCACAAATAACCAGCGAATTATCTTCTTCTGAAACTTTAACGGAGTTCCATACAATCAACGCCATGTTGTTTGCTTTCATAAGCATGATGTGCTGCAGGCTGCGCTCAAGGTGTAACGTAAATTCCTCCGTTCCCTCGTTTTTCTATTCTATTTTTTACGTGTAACATGTGAGAGAATACTGTGAATATCAATTCAAGTCAGCAACTACCAAACTTATGACCGAGTTAACGAGTTGTTTTCTGGCATGAGGGGGTATTCTTGATTTTCCTTATTGAGAAATCATTTTTCTGATTATGCCGAGGTCACCTGAACATAACATTCACTGCCGGTTATTCGGGTTTTCAGAGGGAGCGAGGCACTGCCGTGTTGGCAAAAATATATATGATATCGGGACTTTTCGTCATGATATCGGACTTATCGGAATGACGTCATAATTTCCTGTTATCGGGCCAGTAGTTATTGTGCACCCCTTGTTGGAACGATATTTTACTTCATTTTTTTTTATCTGTCTATTCTGTCCATCACAGTTAGAAACAAGAAGAAAAATTAGATACATCTGGGTTCTTTCCCCCCAAACAGGACACAGAAGGCAGGTTTTCGTTGGCAGTGGTCCAGGTTAAAACCGAAGAAGATGAAACTGTATTAGGGACAACCTCCTCCCTAGTTGTCCTTAGTGCAGCACACTAGCACTCCTGGTGGCAATTTCACTGTTTCCCAATTCCCAATAGAGTAAAAGAAGAAGAAGGAAGTGTTTGCATACATGAAAAAGGCTGCAATGAAAGAGAACATAAGACTCAGACTTGTAGGGGACATCCGGGGGGCTAAACGTCTTCTCCTCCCAACAGCATGACCAGCCAGTCGACTCGACACCTCGTCCAGGCAGAGACTTACCTCGGACCCGTAAAGTTACGGAGTAACGGGGACACGAGAAACTGTCCGGACCCCTCAAAGCCACCCCCGACTCCTGGTGATGGAAAATCTCCCGCTGGGAGGAGGGATGGTTGAATGAACAGAACGCTGTGCAGAGACATGCTTGTGTCGCGTCTCCAAACCCAAACCTTGTGTCTATAAAGACAAAGTGATGTATTTCTGTCCCTTAAATCCTATATTACGCTCCCGTAGGCAGTATTTAGAAAGCAGTAACAAACATCCTGTCTGAACATTTAGGTTCAGACAGCTCCTCCCTGGCACAACGATGGCACCGCGGTCCGGATCACACGCGAGAGGACCGAGACTGAAAAGGTGGAATGAAAACACTGGGAGTGTTTGACCAATAAAAAAAATAAAAAAGTGCATCCCTGCGAGCGCCGCTGTAAAAAGCACAGTAATATTTCCCGACCGCAGTTGATTTTGCCCTTCTAAAAGCTGAACAGGAAGTTTGGCTCTCCGGTGGTGGGAATGGAAAGCTGAGCTTCGGCCAGGGCCATGGGTCTGTCAGAGATGTTCTCCATTTGTGGTTTGACCTTTTTAAAAATCTCTTCGACACCTGCAGGGAAAAGGGAGGCTGAATCTTTAAAAACTATGCGTGGGAAGCCCGCGTCGTAGCTGTACTTTTGGATCATGTGAAACATTGTCTTTATGCAAAATCACAACAATGGGCAGCTGAATAGTGAAAAAAAAAGACCAAACCATCTGAACGGGGGGGTGGTGTGTTTCGGTGAGATGACAACGCCAATCACTGCGAGCTCGACTTGAAACGTACAGTAATATTTTCCCACGTTCCAGGAGATTAAAAAAAGACTCAACGGGGGATCAGCGTAGCTGCTCAGACGTCGGATGTGTGTCGGAGGAGGTAAAGGTGGAGGAAGATGTGCTCAAAGGCCAATTTGCAGTTGGTCTGAGTAATATAAATAGTTAACAAAGGCTCTGCTGTGTGAGTGGAGGAGAAAGGTGTGGGTGGAAAAGGAGGTGGGTGTTGGTTGGCCGTGGTATGGGAGGATAATGAAGTGGAGGAGGAGTGGTGGTGAAGGGAGGTGGCAGGGTCAGGAGAAAACCATGGAAATGCAGATTGACTCTTTTGATTCTATTGCCAGGCTCAGCTTTGATGTAAAGTGAAGAAAAAAAAAAAAAAAAAAAAAAAGGATTTCATACAGACTAAGTTCCACTGTGCCTCCCTTTCCCTCCGCCCTCCCCCCCGCCTTTCATCCCCCACTGATTTGCTTTTCTCTCCCCTTCACTGTCTCCCTTTAACTGACAAAACAGACCGCTGGACGCTCCGAGTCGTCCCCTCGCTCTTTTCTCCTCCGCCACCTTTGACCTCGGCAGCGTTTCAGACTCCTCTGGAAAGTTTGGGGCTCCCCTGCTGGCGCGAAAGCCCGCGGCAAAACCTTTCAGATCAAACATGTCGAGCGTATTAAATGAGTCCCCCCCAAAAATACGCTGGCGTGGGCACCTTTTTTACGGTACGGCTGAATCAGTTCATTTCGACATTCCTGGAAACGTTGCTGCCTCTTCAAATCACAACACAGAACATTAACTTACACATTAAATCAGAGGTTATGTAATAAAATGTCCGCCGCCGTTCTTTGGTCCCAATGCGGCAGAGACACGTTACAACAGCAACCTTTTCACCCAGGGCTTTACAGTCGTGTTCACAGTAGGGATGTTCCTGTCGACTAAATGAAAATTTTAATTAGGACTAGTCGACTAGTCTAAAAAAAAAGATGCGCTCCAGCCTGGAAGTTATCAGTTTGCGTCCCGGTACGGTGTATTCGGGCTCAACATTTTCCATTAGCTTCCTGAAGCCTTTACCTTCCACAAAGTTAAGTGGAAGCATATCTTGCGAAGTCATTGTCGTGATGAGCTGCGTTATCCTCTCAGACCGGACGGGAGAACACGTCTCCGGGTAAACAATGTCGAATCGGCCTGAGTGCGGCTAGCACCGCTAGCATCAGCAGCCGTCGTCTTGTGCAGATTAACATCCAAATGCTTGAGTTGAATGTGGTTGCGCATTGCTCCAGTCGAGTGATTGTATGCCAGTTGTTTCTGACACAGTCTACACACTACCTTGTTTTCATTTTCTAGATTAAAGTACCGCCAAACCGCGCTGGTTTTGCGAGACTATCTTCCCACCGTGCCGTTTTAAAACTCCAGTCTACTCGAGCATTGCTGCGGAGAGGGGGACTGCTGTCTGACAGCTCTGTAGCCCCAACTAGTGGCGGGCGGCTGCATGACAGTTAAGCGGCCTTGTACATGAATAAAACACAAATTGGTTTAAACGACTAATATTTCTGGTGCCGACTAGTAAGTGAGCGGACGTTTAATCGTTTAGACAACTCATCCCTAGTTCACAGTAGCTAGTTTTTTCGGGGGGAGCCAGCCTCTCAAATCCACTTGACCCCCTCTTTTCCACGGGGTACGCCTCTTGTAAGTTCAAAGCACAGAAACAGTGATATTGGTTGGTGTGAGTGTCTCACTGAATTAGATATTTTTCAGAGTGAGAAAGCCGCGACCAACGTGACTAAGATGTGCTAAGTCTTTGAATTAGTAATCGTCAGACGCCCACGTGCGCTCTCTTAACCGCAGAGTATTTTTGTCCCCTTCGGTGTTTCTACACGTCTTCTTCGCAGCGTTGAAGCTGGTGAGGCCGCGGCCTCGGGGTAGTCTGGCGCTGTCAGACGAGCCGGGCCGGAACCTCCGGGTTTGTGTTCGCTTTCTGAAGGACATCAGCGACAGCTGCAAAACAAGATGCTCGATCGCGGAAGCGAACTGTGTCACGTCGTGCCGAGAAACGTTGCTCTCTGCAGCTCATCATCTCCTTCCCGTACTTGATAAGCGACTCTCACTGGTGCGGTGGTAGAAATCAGTTCAGACAGAGAGGGGAAAAACACAAACTGGCTGATTCTTTTACTTCCTCTTTTTTTTCTGGTTCTGTACTTTGTATTGAAGCATCTGTGGTTTCAGATAAAACCTCGTGTTTTTCAGCCGAGAGCTGAACTCCTTGTTGTTCGTGGTTAAAACCCTCTCACATGTTGTTTTTAGGGTTGACCTCCACACAATCAAAGCTCAGACAACAAGGTTAATGATTAGAAAACTCTCTCTGTGACAGGACGACAGCCAATGTCATATTACCTTCATTCAGCAGCCATTTTTACCAGACTGGTCCAGAGAAACCTCAACTTCTGAACGAGGAAAGTTCAGAAGTTGAACTCAGAGTGGGACACTTGGAAGAAACCCAACTATTGGGTTTCTTCTTGGTGACAATGGCCACGGTTACATGATGTTTTTTAATTCAGAATTAATTATTCCGAATTAAATAATTCAGAATTAAACTATTTTCCTTCGAGTTTACATGGAAATAGTAATTCCGAATTGATGTTTACATGGAAAACACGTTTCTTCGGCTTCATCCAATTCAACTTAAGGACTGGGGGATTGGGAAGGGTTCTGATTGGATGGGGGGGCGGATGTCTTTAGGTATTTACGTATTTACGTATTTATGTCTACCAGACGAAAATGAACTTACTTGATTAGCAACAACATTCCGCTTACTTTTGTCCTGCGAATCTGTGAAACCTCCTTCATTTAACCTGGCCGCTACAACTTTGAAAAGCTCACAATTTTTATGTTTCCTGCCATCTGTTCTTTTAATTATTTCCAGTTCCTCCAAGCTATTTATCAAATAAATCGTCTCTGCTCTTGACCACCGTTTACTGCGTGCTGCCATCTTGAAACTTTGTTTTGAAAACAAGCCCAGCGCGGAATATAAGCGTCATCAAGATAGACGGGCAAGAGAACGAGCATGTGCAGAAAGACGGACGGCGACTTACTTCGGAATTAAGTTTAATTCGGAATGGAAACATTTTCATTCAGAATTAGGTCTTTATGTGGTATTTTTTAATCATTTTAAATCGGATTTAACTGTAATTCTGAATTAAAGAGGAATTAAACTTCCCATGTAAACGCACGAACTAGGAACAAAAAAACCCCCAAGAAACGTAAAACAAACAAACTCCCTTTCAGTGAGCATCCAGCAGAACCACATCTGGGGAGGATGGCCGTCTGTCTGGACCAGTAGGGAATGGGGGGGGGGGGTTTGTTCGTTTTTGGTTGCACCAGTAAGATTGAAAGCTTTTGGCTGCAGGGAGGGAACGATGACGAAGACACCAGAGATACTAATACGCATGCAGCTCAAATCTGATCACCTGTGCTGTAAATGTTTCCTTTGAGGCACGTGGGAACCGTTTTACTCACATGTACCACACAAGTTCACAATGAAGTTGGGCGCGATCCCCCACAAAGACAAGCTGCAAAGATCTCGCTTTTTTTTTTTCCATCCTCTTTCAACTTTGAGTCTGAGTCAACGAGCATCAACTGTTTTTTGCTGTTCTGTTTTGAGCCAAAAAAAAAGGCTTTTGAACATCTTTTCTTTCCACCTTGGAAGTCCTGGTTGTTGGCTTTCACCGCGACGCTCCTTTCAGATGTACCACCCACCTCGACGTCCGTGGCAACGGCACTCCCCCCGCCCCTCTCCGCATCACAATCACGACTCAGTGATGCTTGAGGAGGAACTCGGGGCCTCGACTCCGCCTCTGCGCTCACCTTGTCTCAGTCCAGTCCATCATTCGCTGGACGCACCGACGTGAGAAAAGGGCACCACCTTGAAAAGCGAAGGACCCGAAGGCAGAACCCGCAGAACAACCTCAGAGGTCCCGTGTCCGCCCCCTGATGCGCTACAGCTGCTTTGACCCACATCATATCAGGCATGTGGTTTTCATTTTGTGGCTGATCGATGCAAAACCTGCGCGCCCCACCGCACAAACATAAACCCCTCGTGCTCACTCAAGAACCGCTCGGTCCCGGCTGAATATAGAACCGTGCATTGTTGATGGACATTAAGCCGTGACCCCTCCAGGTTCCTCGGTTCCTGGTTCCCCCCCCCCCTCCTCCTCCTCCTCATCCACCTCAGGCCCTTCCTTTCACCGCAGACCTGCATTTGAGATTAAGTCAAAGAAAAGTACAGAGACACAAAAACAAACGGTGGAGTCACGGTTTTTAGGCGGTCTGGAAAACAGATAGAAGAAAAAGCTGATAGATTGGTGAGCCATGAATAAAAATAAAAAAAAACTAATCTGATGGTGAGAGGGACTTGCCCTGTTCTGCTTTTAAAAAGGAGTTTTCAAAACCCCTTTTTTTTTTTGTTTCATTCGTTTCATTTCTCAGCCCACCCTCGATTTTCTTTGCTCGTAGTGTTTTTTTTTTTTTTTCTTTTTTGTCGTTGTGGTTGATGGAAGATTGAGAGTTGGAGAATGCCTGGTCTCATTACTGGAATGAAGTCCGAGCAGAGATGTGAAGAGAAAGAGGAGAAGTCGGGGGGTGGGGTGGGGGGGGGACTAAATCACTCAGCAACGAGGAGGATTTAAAGCAGGGGAGAAATGCGAGGCCGAGCCCGGGGTTTTATCTTACATTTGAATGTGTGAATACAGTGGGTGGCGGGCGGAGGGGTGGAATAACAAAAAGGAGAAAGGAAGAG
Source organism: Hirundichthys speculiger (assembly GCA_018398805.1). NCBI lineage: Eukaryota > Metazoa > Chordata > Actinopteri > Beloniformes > Exocoetidae > Hirundichthys > Hirundichthys speculiger. The sequence goes on along the minus strand of JAGFBZ010000914.1, from coordinate 159,393 downwards.
TGTCGTAAAAGAAGCGGTTAGTGGCCGGTCTGGAGTAAAGAAGGACACGCTGAGGCTGAATTTTTTAGCCTCCATCCCGAGTCGACAGAGAAGCTCATGCAGGGCGGGGGGGGTGGGGATGGGGGGGTGATCTGAGATCAGATGTTTCCTCCAGATAACGAGCAGCCGGGATGATTACTTCCAGACTCAGACTGGGGTTTTCTTTTTTTGTCGGCCACAAGGCCAGAGGTTGATGTCTGCGTGCCCTGACCCCCCCGACCCTCATGATCCTCCAGGTTCCCCCCATTTTTTTTTTCTTCACCTTCTTCAGCAGGGACGTCTTAGTCGGCGGGACAGGTCAGGAGTCCGTGAGGCCCAAATGTCATCTGCTAAACTGTGGCTGTAAACAAAAACAACACTCAGTGCGTTTACATGGGAAGTTTAATTCCTCTTTAATTCAGAATTAAAGTTAAAGCTGAATAAAAGTTACCATGTAAACACCTAATTCCATATGAAAATGTCAATTCCGAATTAAACTTAATTCCGAAGTAAGTGGCTGGTTTATTCCCATTTTAATTCCGCATTAAATAATTCCGCGGTCATTATACACTCATTCCTGTTTAAATTAATTCCCGTCTTTCTGCGCATGCTAGTTCTCTTGCCCGTCTGTCGCGATGACGCTTATATTCCGCGCTGGGCTTGTTTTCAAAACAAAGTTTTAAAATGGCGGAACGCGGTAAACGGTGTTCAAGAGCAGAGACGATTTATTTAATAAACAGCTTGGAGGAACTGGAAATAATTAAAAGAACAGATGGCAGGAAACATAAAAATTGTGAGCTTTTCAAAGCGGCCAGGTTAAATGAAGGAGGTTTCACAGATAGAGACGCCACCCAGGTCAAAAATAAGTGAAATGTTGTTGCTAACCGAGTTAGCTAAGTTTGTTTTCTTCCGGTAGACGTAAATACGTAAAGACGTCCGCCCCCCCTATCCAATCAGAACCCTTCCCAACCCCCAGACCTAAAGCGGAGTTGGATAAAGCCGAACAAACGTGTTTTCCATGTAAACCTTAATTCGGAATTACTATTTCCATGTAAACTCGAAGGAAAATAGTTTAATACGGAATTATTTAATTCCTAATTATTAATTCCGAATTAAAAAACATCATGTAACCGCAGCCACTGTTGCATTTTAAAGGCGGGAAAAGAGGGGACTGTTGGCCCAAATAACGACCTCCTCCGCTGCTAATCTTTCCGAGTCTGATGATCTAACTTGTTGGTGCTTTTTTGTGGTAGACGTGGCATTAGTTTAACCCTTCATCTCCTTGGCTTTGACTGCTTTCCTCTTTGATAGAGATGAGACAACCGCCACATATTACTCATGAAGTAGCCATTTTTGAGATGGTGCAGATTGTGCGTGCGTGAACTGCACCCTGCAATACTGGATCCACGGAGAGGGAGCCGTTCAAATCAACTTTACAAGGTGTTAACACATCAGCTGCACCTAATGCTTGAGCTTGTTAAAGGCAGAAGTGTGTTGGGCCTCGCCGTTCTCTTCTTCTCCCAAGACACAAACCCAAATCAAGCCTTTGTTTTCTTTTTTTGGGGGGGTTTGGCGATACAAACCACACCGCAAGCTCTGACACTGTTTGCATCTGTTTGCACGCCGGTCGGGCCTTTAATGCGTGATCTCTGTGGGAATAAAAGGAGCTAACGTGGTGCCAGCTGTTTACCGTTCACACGAAACTGATTGACAGGGCGGCCGAGCGCCCAAAAATGGAAACGCAGGCGGGGCGAATAACGCTGGCAAGCAAAGGTTTCACACTCCTAATAAAACAGCCTGGCCATAAGAAAAAGCCATCACCTGGATTTAACTAACCAAACAGGTAAGAGCCTCCCACTGGAAAAGTACTGCAGTGATTAATATGCCTGAGCTGGCAGCACGTCACTCAGCTGCAGCCGACGCAGTGGCGAGCTTCTCATTCTTCAAACAACCAACAACCAAAGACACGTTCTGTGGTCGTGAAGTAGATGTTTTTTTTTTTCCTGTTTTAGGAGAGTCACATTACTGGCCTGCATCAAATAAGCAAAACAGACTACGCAAGCGCGACTGAGAGCATTTCCACGCGGGCGACGTGGGTAGAGCCGAAGGGATTGGAAAAACTGTTTATCAGTAATTGAAAAAAAAGGCCTCGGTTTGCTGGGGTGCATTAAAAATAACTGGAATCTGGGACAATCTGGCCTGATGAGTCCCGTTCCAAAGTGGTGTGAGCATCTGGGCGAGGAGAAGTGATGCATCGGTCCGGTCTGAGGGGGAGGGGCTTATGATCTCGAGCCGTTTCAGCTGGTCAAGACGAGGTTCAGCGTGATTATCTGCTCAAAAATCAGCCGGGCAGGTTTTCCCCACGTTCAGCCCGTCAGCCTTCAGGATCAGTGGTTCTCAACTGGTGGGTCGCGACCCAAAAGTGGGTCGCAGACCCGTTTTCAGTGGGTCGTGGGCCTTTGTCCGTGGAAGGAAATGCTAAAAAAAAAAAAATGCATGTAATTCATACTCCTTAACAGTAGATGGCGATAATGTCCTGTAATGCGAGTTGACACCCGCCAGTTCACACCACAGAAGAAGACCTGCTAAGTTTGTTTCCATGTGTTGAGCAGGTGAAACAGATACAACGAAGAATATATGAGATATGGATTTTCTTATCTTGAAGACAAAGGTCGGTGAGTGGTTATTCAGCTAAAACTATATATTTTGAGTTCTTTTTGAAACTACTGCTCAGTGGTTGCACTGTTTTATTTCATGTTTGTGCATAAAAGCACTGTTGAGTCTTAAAAATGGCTGTTAATTAAATGTTCTGATTGTTACGTCAGCCTTATGATTAATGCTTAAATAAGTGACTAGATAGTTTTAATAGAAAATTGTTATAAATTCAGGAAGTGTGTACTCAGCAAATGCTACATATTTGAGTTCTTTTTTAAACTACTCCTCAGTAGTTGCACTGTTTTATTTCATGTTTGTGCATGTTGAGTCTGTTAAAAAAGGCTGAAGTTACTGAAGTGAAGTGTTAATTGAATTTTACTGGATTTAATTCAAATGCAGCTAATTGAGCATCAAAGGGAATATTACCCACTTGAAGTCATTTTGGTTATGCCATTTTGGTTCACCAAAAAAACATACTTTTTTGTGTTGGTATTCTGTGATATTCTATTCTACTATCTCCGATTCAAACTGCACGATTTTTATTCAATGAATTTGAGAAATTGGAAATTGTCCTTGATTTGGGTCGCGGCTTGTCATTAAGGGTGATGGTGGGTCCTGAAGCCAGACCAGTTGAGAACCACTGTTCAGGATGACACTGAGGCATTTACAGGCCAGGGAGCACCTCAGTACCCTCCTGGATTGATCGGACGTAGCCAAAACAACAGGCAGCCCCACCAGGTGCCCGAACCACCTCAGGGTACCCCCCACCCCCACCCCCACCCCCACCCCCAGGGATGACTGAACTTCTCATCTTATCTCTGAGGGAGAGTCAAGCAGCCTTGCGGGGAGGAAACTCATTTCAGCCACTTGCATTTGTGATCTCATTCCTTTGGTCAACTTCCCACAGTTCGTGAGCAGCAACACAGGCTGACCAGTAAACAGAGAGCCCTTTCTTATGAGTCACTTCTTTCCTCGCCACAATAGACCAGCACAGAGTCCGTCCGACCGAACGAGACCCCGAGGCACTCGAGGCCGGACCTCACTTTCCGTCAGTAGATTTTTAATTTAGTCCCTGTTGCTAATGGCACGCTTCAGAGATGTCAGCGCTGGGATTCCTTCGGCCCACGCCGTGACAGTGCGGTTCAGGGAAAAATGAGACGTCGTTTTCACACTCGGCTTGACCGCCGCAGAGTCCCGGCCTCAACTCCGTGGAGAATCCTTGGGATGTGCCGCACAAACTTCACCCCGGACGCCCCGGGGGATCTTGGCGAAAGCCCGATGCGGCTTCATCAAAAATGATGGCGTGGATATGGCATTGAAAGCTGTGCTCCGACAAAATACGTGCACTGGTTGGGAGGAACGTGAATGTGCGTATTAATTTATTTACAGGTTGAAAAATCCCGTTTTTGTTTGTGCGAAGATATTTAATCAACGGCTCGCCAGGCCGCAACGTGAACCGGCTGAACTCTTGGGAAATGAAAACGATATAAAAAAGGGAGCGCTGCGAGAGGGAGAAGCAGACGCAGGTAGAGCGCAGAGGGAAGGACGGGAAGGGAAGAGTTAAGTCCATTTCCTGAGTATAAATTAAAAGCGTCTTGTAATCACATTGCAGGAATGCAGTCAGTGTACACTGTTAAACACTCCCTAAGCCCTGGCTCCACTTCACTCTCTCAGCACTGCACACAAAAGAGCCTTTGTTCCCTCTGCTCTTGAAAAGCAATGCTCAGTCACTCCCTCCTCCTCCCCCTCCCTCGCCTCCCTCCTTCTCTGCTCCCTCATGCTGTTTCTGTCATTCGTTCCTCTCCTCTCGCTATCTGTTTCTTTCATTCACAGACTTGTTTTTTTGGCCGTGTACCTTTTACTTCCCCCCCCTCCACCACTTCTTTCTCTTCAGCTTCACATGCAGCCGCCCATTTTGGGGCATCCGACGCAAAAGCACAAACTCAAATAATAATCGCCACGTCCGCGGGCAGTCGAAGCTTTCGCCGCCCCCCCCCCAGACAAATCCACGATGCTGTCGAACTTATCGGGAGCGAGAGCACTTCCCTCCAGATTTGCTCTGCCCCCCACCGGCAGCTTATTTTGGTTAACCGCACATTTACGGTAAGAAACTGGAATGGGGTGTGGAAGGAGGGATGTATGGAGAGAGAGAAAGAGAGGGGGGGGGGGGGGGGGTCCTGGTCTCTTTCTCATTTCATCTCTCCCCCAGACTCCAACTCTTTACACATTCAGACACACACAGGACGCAGGCTGCCGGCGAGAACCGCCGCACACACCTGGCAGGGCGAGAGCCCTCGGGCGTGCAAAGCTGCAAACTTCGTTTGGCAATCGGGGTCATACGTGACAAACGTATAAAAAAAACCTCCCTGTCGAAACACGCTGCCCTGGGAGAAGCCCTCGCAGGCTCCTCCTCCACTGAAACCTTGTGGCCTTCACCTGTTGATTGATTCTTCTATTATGTCAAATTAAAGGACGCACACACAGACATGTTCCTGCAGCTTTTGATAGGAAACAGCACTGCTCTCATTTCAAATGAGGCCTGAACGAATCACTTAATGCTCCACTCTGTCGGTGTGCAGGTATGAAAAGAGGGGCAGCTGGTGTCTTTTACTTCCTTTCATGCTTCAACATACTTCTTTTATACTTCTTACAAAGTGAGATGACAACTTTCTTTCTGTTTAACTTCCTTTTCACGGTCTCTCTTTGTTAATGAGACGCCACAATTCTGACCCCGAATTGAGCTCAAACCCGGATTCAATTATCTTTTAGACAGTAAAGAACATATAAATCACAGCTGGTGATTTGTGAAACCTTTGTATTACCCTTTGAATATGTGAAAGACACAGTGGGAAAGAAAAAAAAGCAAAATAAAAAGGTGACAAAGATGACAAGTGCTAATTTATGCTTCTGCGTTAAAGCGACTGTAGGAGTTAGCCCTGCAGGCATAAGCTACACCACACCCTGACGTGCACATATCTCTAAATGTCACCGCATGTTGTGTCAATGTGGACCGGTCGGGTATTCATATTTCTCGCTGTTACTTCTTCTTAGTCGCTTACAAGTAGGTGAGAACGATAGTTTGCTGCAGTGTCTGCAAAAATCACTCACATAAGATACGCTTTTTTTGCTTCGTATCTAAGTTTGAGCTAAATGAAGGAAGTAGATAAAAGGAAGCTCAGCAATGCAAGCTGCAGCGCTGCAGAAAAGAACCCTGCACTGCCCTCTAGCTGTTGGGAGTGTAATCGAGGCTCCCCAAGTACCGAGGAAATGACGTGTTAGCGACTTTGTTAGGGACCTGTGCCTTTCAAGTCGGTAGCCGTCAGTGCTGATCTTCTCCTTGTTGATATGACAGGAACGTAGCCTCGGATTTCTTGTTAGCTGTCTTGTTAGCTTCTCCTCACATCGAATCACTGCCTTTATCGCAAAGAGATCTTTCAGCCCCTTTATCTATGTCACATTAGCCACGAAGGGGTAGATGTGTAGCTTCTTTGCTTTGGATCTATTTGTTGTTTATTGTCTATTTATTGTCTGTTTATTGTCTATTTGTTGTTGCTTTCGCAGCATCACCGTAGTACAGCATGACAAAACATGACAAAGTGACATAAAACGAATGACACGTATCGCTTGTTTTGGCTTGTTGCTATCTTTACCGGAAGTGGTCAAATGTGCAAAAAAAGCTACAAAACAACAGAAGCAGTGCAAACACCGGAGACGCTGTCAGGCTGGTACGTAGCCTACGCGTTAGAGGTATTCACGGGTCCACTTTCATGGACCCGAACCCGAATGGACCCGTGAAAATTCGAAACCGACCCGACCCGAGCTATTATTATAAGTTCGGGAGTCAGAACCCGAATGGACCCGCAATATTTGGACCTGGAAATGACCCAACCTGAGTCTTTAGTTTCCGACCACGAACCGAACTGAGTTACCCGAATAGAACTGAGACAATACAGCCTATAGTTGCTCATTTTAAAAGTTGTCTAGCGTTGAATAAAACTTGATTTTCTTACCTAAAGTTGTCTTCTTCTACCCGGTAGAGTTGCTACATAGGCTACGTGATGTAAACAACAATAAATCCACGTTGTTATTTTCTTTGTGGATACAGATGCTATTGGTAGCAACTGCTAATGCTAATAGCCTACACCGGTCAGGACGTGTCGTGAATTTGTTCTCTCATCCAGCGTTTTCATGTTGGACGATCCGTTGTGCTTTACAGCTGCCGGGCAAACCGCTAATAGCACGCTACGGCAACACGATTGTTTCATGACAAACACGCCACGTTAATGAATAATTAATTAAACTGCCCCGAGTCCTGACGTTGGCTGCCACCGCCAATATCTTTAACTCTCTCGAGTAAACGTGGTCCCAGCCTGTCAGAGAGACCGAGCGGACCCGAGACTAACTGTACCGATTCCGACCCGAACCCGGAGTCATGTGTTTTGAATGGACCCGAGACCCGATTCAGGTCAGGTCGGAACCTCGTGTTTTCGGGTTGTCGGTTTGTTCTGAAGACCTCTACTACGCGTGTATCTGCAAAGGGGAAGCTAAACACGCTTCAGACGTCACACATCAGACGCTAAAGTCAGTATCACGGCGTAAACGTCGTCCCCCTGCTGACAGAAGCTGAATGTTTTTCGCAGCAGTGAACCCAGAACAGGTGTTGGCCATCGATGACAAGGTTTGATATGTCTGAAGAAGACAACGGAGCGCAAGATGTAGCAGAGAAAAAAAAAAAGGCCCCACACCAAGCGCATATTTTGAATATTTTGGCGTTACTACGAAGTTTATTCAGTTACCTAGGCTAGGTGTAGCAATCCACTTCCAGCCTCTATGCTAAACTAAACTAAGCTAGCAGGGGCTTTGTCAGACAGGATTATTAGATGCATAAAGAATAATATATACCCTCTTATCAAACTCTGAGGTTGACAGCAAATGAGCAAATTCCCTAAAGGTCGGACTATCCCTTTAACTTCTGCTTGTACGCCTCTTTTGATCCATCTAATCTCTGTTCTTATCTCTGTGTGTGTTGCAAGGCACTTTGGACTGCTTATAGGCATGAGCTGCGCTAGTTTATATATATATATGTATAAACCCGCCTCCCCTGAATAGCTCCACTTCACTGAAAACATGGCAATGAGAGCGTCTGTGAGTTGATATGAACCATAATTATGGATAAATGGATTCACCCGTGGAGGCGGCTAAAGCAGAATAAAGCAATAAACCCAAATGAGACAGAAGGTCATGAATAAAATGTACAAGAACAAGCCCTTTACACCGAGTCCTCTGGTAAATTTGGGGATTTAAAAAAAAATGTGCAAGTAGAAATAAGATCACGTGGCAAAATTACCTGCAAAAAGTAGAGCACTAAAGTATAAAATTGAGGTACCTGACTGCAGACTCCTAATCCACTGAAATATTGTGCAGTTGGTTAAAGATTAAATCCTTTACAGACATAAAGCTGAAGGCTGTAATTACTAATGTACTTACAACTGCTGAAACATGATTTAACAGCTAACTGGCGTCCGCGACCAAGTTTGTTGTTGTGAATCTTCCGTACGTACAAGGAAAAGTGACAGTTTTCACATTAGCATCTCATTCCAGAGCGGCGCGAGCTACCAGACGCTCCTGACACAAAGTTGGCAACGTGCGCAGATACCTGTGACTGTGTGTCAGACGTACATCTGGAAGAGAAATACGCTAAAAAATGCAGATGATGATACATAGAAATGTGAAATAAACGTAGATTTAGATTTAGTAGATAGAGAAGCTGTGGTTGATTTCTCTGCACTTGAACTGTTTCGGAGAGTTAAACCACCGACTTTTCCAACCTTTTTAGAAAAGCTGTCTGATGTATGTTTTCTTTTTATTTCATTTTTTTTTTTTTCAAAGATCCTACACTGTTTGTTTGATGGGCAATAAAGCAATCGCTGTGCTCTCTTTCCTGAGCTCGTACAAGCCCGGTCCCGCCCGAGTGCAGCCCTGCCGCTCTGAGAGGACCTGAGGCGTGAAGTGCAATCACGTCCATCAACTCTTATCGAAGCTGTCACGGGGCGTCTGATGTAAGACCGCCTTGCACAATCGCCTCCTGACAGATGAGTCCCGGCGGAGAGAGAGAAGCGTTTAGCTCTGACTGTTTATGATTATTACGTTGCGTTTGAAGATTCCTGTCAGTAGTTTCTGCAACTCTGCAACTTATCCGCACGATTAAAAAGCGGACGCTAAATGCTCTTTTCGCTACCTCACGCGGCGGGAACGCTCTAACGTCTTGCCCTCTGAACACAGTTTTAATTGTGGCGGCTTGAATTGGAAGGAAACCTTGGAAATGTCCGTCACTGTTGCCTTTAAACTCGCCCAGAGAGAGAAAACAACCCATATCTCTATGTTCAGCCCCGCAGAGACATAATGTGGCAGTCCTTTGGTTATTTTTCTGTTTTATCTTGATTGCGTGGAGGCCACACCGCAGGTACTTCTTGGACTATCGGGGTGTGGTGTTGTGTCAACTGTTTTACGAGGTCACGGATCAGCTTTCACTCTACTCTCGAACACGAACAAGAGCCCTTTCACGAAAAAGGAGAAAAAGAAACACCTTGGAAACATCTTCAGCTAATGAGGAAGATTTTCTTTTCTTTTTTTTTTTTTTTTTTTTAAATCTGAAGTCACAGAAACGACGGTCCTAGTTGTGAGCAATCCTTCATATAAATGTCCTGATAAGAGGAGTCCAAACATGAAAACACTCCTCTGTACTTTCGTGCTCCTTTGACCCAGTTTCCCCAAGAAGACCTGAATGAGAATTATCTTCTCCGTGATTTATTGCACTCCTGCTCAAGCGGAGGACATTTTTAAGGTTTCAGATAGAATGAAATCAGTCCACAACGAAAAAAGGAAAAAAAGCATTAAGAAAAGTCTCTGCACCCTCTGTACTGCAGAGTTGATTTATAGATTATGCTGATTATTTTTACAGATCGCCCTGGAAAATATTATACCCCATATAATTCTAATCCCAGGGCCCTTCGGCCCGCTCACAACCAGTTAATGATTACTGGAATGAGGCGGGTTTTTGCTCCTGAGGGTGAAGTAAAGTTTTTTTTCTTCAACGCTGGCGAACTTTGACCCACAGATTTATGCTGTTCGCCAGAAAGAAAGCCGCGTCAACAGCTGACTGCAGAATCCAACATGGGGAGGCTGTGCACGAGGTTCGGCGTGTGCGTGCAGCTGGATTAAAGCTATATTTTTATCTTGTGCGTGCACTTTTATTTTTACGTGTCTCCTATGCTGAGAGCATAAAAAAAGCCAGTGGGTCTACCAGAGCCACAAAGCGCAGCCTCAGAGCGACAACGGCGTTTGACTTTTTCTCACCAGGCCACTAATTATTATTAAAAAAAAAGGACTGCAAATAAGAAAAAAAAAAATTGTATATTCAAGGAGATTCAAGGAGATATTCATTCATTTTCTGTCAGTCTTTCAAATTGTCCTGGAGGAATTTTAGTTTACTCTTTGTCACGTTGACGTTTTTATGAATTTCTTTTTGGGCACTTGCTTTTGTATGGAGCTGGGTCATACTGGGTTTATACTGGGTCATAGTGGGTTCATACTGGGTCATACTGGGTTTATACTGGGTCATAGTGGGTTCATACTGGGTCATACTGGGCTTATACTGGGTTTATACTGGGTCATACTGGGTTTATAATGGGTCTTTAGTTTGATATCTTTGATGTAGAGTTGCTGGTGTGCTTCAAATCACCGCCCTGTTGCATGAATAATATAAAAGCTTTGAGCTGTCAAACAGGCCTCATATTTCCCTGTAGAATATTCTGGTATACAGAGGAGTTGATGGTTGACTTGATGACTTAAAGGCTCTCAGGTCCCGTGGCTGCAGAGCAGGCACAAATCATCACCACCCTGCTTGACGGATGGTATGAGGCTTTTGCGCTGATATGCTGTGTTTTTTTTTTTTGTTTTATTTTCAGTTGAGTTCACTTCGGGTGTATTTATATAGCTTCTATTACAATACACATTGTCTCAAAGTGCTTTTCAGAAACCTCAGAGAGCAAATATTGTTATATATTAAGTAAAGCAACGATGGCAAGTAAAAGAAAAACTCCCCTAGTGGGAGAAAAACTTTAAAACCAAACTGTGGCAAAAAAAAAAAAAAAAACAACTCCCCTTTAAGAGGGAAGAAATGTCGAGCAGCTACCTGGATCATCAACTTCCTGCTGAAGTCCAGCGGGTAAAGGAAGAGAAGAGGAGGGAGACGGGACAATTTTTTTCAAGTTTGGTTCAGTGCGTTATGACCGGTCCTCTCCTCTTTGGTCTCATCTGTCCATTGTTCCAGATGTCTTGTGGATTCGTTCAGATGCAGCTTTTCAAACCTCAATGGTGCTTCGGTTTTCATTAAAAAAAATAAAAGAGCCTTTTTCTAGAAGGACCTGAACTTGTTAAGTCCTCTTCTAACCGTCCTCTTCCAAACTTATGTGCTGCAACAGTTGCTTCTTACAATACCGTTGCTTATGTCTTTCCCTCTTGGCATTGTGTAAGCGCGCAGCTGAACGCTTTAAGACCAGTGAACCTCCAGAGTATCTGCTTTTACAGAGATCTGCACACACGAGCAGCTTCTCTTTCTGGATTCATATCTGCTGAAGAAACAATGGGAGAGAAAAAAAAAATAGTTAAATGTTGTTTGTCTGAGGTTTTATTTTCCAATTACTAAGATCAGGTGACTTTTATTATATTTTTGTCCACAAAAAAGAAACTTTTGCACATTCCTTTTCTGTGAAACGCACCGGCACTGTTTTCAGAAGGTGCTATGTAAAGATTATTTTACGGTGTTGTTCTCTGAAAATAACACGGCAGAGGAGCAGCTTCAAGTAGCAACACGTCCGGCCTCTCCGGGTAATCTGTTTCACTCTCTGCAGACTTACAATAACACGCGCAGGCACACACATGAACGCACACGGGCAGGAGGCGCTCCCCGTCTGCCCATCGTGAGCCCAGATGTTGGCCTGTAGCAGCCTGTCTGTAACCAAACCACCTTTATGGGGCGAGGAAATAGCTGCGGGTGTATGTGCTCGGTGGGCAGGGCCGGGCCCGTCCCAGCCGCAGCCGGGCAGCTCCGGTGTCTTTGATGGGGAGCTGCACGGATCAGATGAGTGAGAGGAGACACCGGTGTGAGGTGCCGTCGTGGAGAACACGCCACAGGCTCGAAGGTTCAGACCACAGGCACTTCCTCTCGTACAGCCTCAGAACACAGATCGCTGACAAATTTGCACGGAGAACAAGGTGGGAATGAAGACGACAAAACCTGTCAAGATTTTTTTTTTTTTTTTTTTTCAGCCCTGACTTACTGCCCAAACGCTGGACCCAGTTTTTGTCACAGCAGCTCACATATTTAAACATTCACACATCTCTCTCTGTCTGCATCGGCATGTTTACACCTTCCACAACAGGAGAACTGATGTCAAACTCTGTTGCATTTCTTTACCTGCTCTGGCGTCTTCTTCTGATCTTACCGTCTCGTGTGTCGCTTATATTCAACAGAGCTGGGTTGGTGTTTAGACCAGCTACTTTTGCAGAAAAACAACAACAACAATAACAGTTGTTTTTTTCTCGTCACCCCACTCGTCAGTCACGGTGAACCCCCACCTTTTTGTTATTTGGAAATCCACTTCTCGTTGTAAATACAGTGATCCCTTGCCACTTCACGGTTTGAGTACCGCAGTTTCAGTGCTTGGCGGATTTTTTTCAGAAATATATAATATAATTTTAAAAGGTTTTAAAAATCGCGGAAACATCACAGGATTTTGTTGGCGTTCTCTCACAGTGAAGAAATGCTGTGAGCCAGCCAGGCCCCTTTAAGAAGGTAGCCTTATGGGTAATGTAGTGTGTGTGTCGTGGGACGGCAGAATGAAAACGGGGTTGGATGAAAAGTGGAGTGAGCATCAACAGCAGCCCGGCGTGTATAGATTTACATTCTCTGTTAACCGACAGGAGCCCAACAATACAACCTGTGTGATGTTACAAGTTCCTGCAGTACCAGAATAAAGTGCTCGTTCCATGCAGAGAAAACCGGACTTTTTGTTATGTTGTTGTTAGCGTGTTAGCCGCTAATTACAAGCCAAAAATAGCACAATACCAGCAGTTTGTTTACTCTGAACAGTTTGTTCAGATACCCGCTATCCCACCTGCACTAACAGCTACATTATCCATAGGAGTGGTTAGGGCGTTCCACCTGTTAAACCAATCAGTGCGTCAGCAGCCATTGCCTTTAAGAGCAGGTTGCGCTACCCGCTAACCGCTATGGAGCATCTTTTCATCCAGATTGGAGCAGCTCTCATGCGCAGCTCGTCTGGGTTTCTGCTGTAGAGCTTCCTCCTCTTCCTTCCTCCTCCTCCTCTGCACTGATATATACATATAAATATTTTTACACAGACAATTCCTATCAGCTACCTGAAAGTCCCAGATAGTCTTGCTCTCCCAGTAAACACGCTCTGGTCGTCTATGGTTTAACTGGCGAGCAAGCCGTTTAAGACGATCTCTGCCATTTTCTCAGGGGTTCAACTGAGGCCAAATCACGCTTTTATACAAGAGTTAATTCGAGAGGTAGAGCCGCTTGTGCACGTCCACATGTGACCAGATGCCATTTGGACGCGCTCTTGTACGCGCCGACATGCGGGTAGCGGGTGATCTGACCACCTGCTACCCGCGATTGCAAGATACCGAGTTTGCAGAAAAGGCAAAAGACACGCCCATTGCCACACCTACAAAGTGAGTAAGGGAGTCCGCATAGCGGGTAGCGGCTTTAGCGAGCGGAAGATTACATTAGCGGTTAGCACAGGTTCCTAAACCCGCAATTTGTGGGTAGCGGCTAGTGTTAACGGGTAAGGGGATGTGTACGATCGGGGCCTAAAGCTCTGGTGTCTGTGTTTATAACTGCAGCGTCCTATAATGGTGCACGTGGCTGGAAAAACTGGCTGATATCAAATCATCTCTTAATAGTCAGTAACTGATGTTATTCATTGACATCTTGTCAGTTACTTTTGCTCTTTTTTTAAATTCCATCCCAGTCTTTCCTGGCCCATTATAAACTTTTTGTTGCAACAAATGGAAAAAAAAAAAAAAAACCAAAGACCCTCCTCTCTGGATAGATTCAGCTCATTTTGTAACCTGTGAAATGAAGGAGTAACAGATCTAGAATGGGGCTGTACCTATTTCTTCCACTGGCCAGTTAACTGTTCGACCTCTGATCTGAGTTCAGATGACAAACTCGTGCTGCTGAGCCGAGCTGTCACCCACGTGCACATCCAGGTGGAAAAGAGGCTGCAGTGTTTCTACTATGGGACCGAACAAAACTTCACGGTGAAGTGACTTCACCGGGGGAGATGTGTGCTCTTTCGTTCCCTCTCAAGACATTATTTTTCTCTTCTAACATCTTAATGAAATGCCCGTGGCTTTGATGAAAATACCTTAGAGATACGGTCCATCCAGTATCCTGCAACTGTAAAGTTACATCTCTTTTAATACCACAAACTGGTGTCAGTGGAGTTGATTTAGCCTCATAATTCCACTCAATCCGCCTCTTTTATGAGGAGTACAAGTGTCCTACAACTTTAAGACACAAATACGGACGCAAATTACACTCAGCAACCCCTGATATTTATTCCTACGCTCACACCAGACTCAACTCATGTCAGCACACAACAAACTGGCAGTTTTGTTGTCAAATATTTCCTGTTCTGCAATCCAGTCACAGACGATTGGTACCGATCCCTCTTGTTTTGCGAAATCTTGCCGACGGGTTACGTGTCGAACTCAGCCAGATTGAGAAAACGCCGCTCTGCATAGGGGAATGCTGAAGCAACATAACAGCCAGTCTGCTGTTCAAGATCACGTATCGACTCAAACCCCAGGTTTAACCATTCAATCCATTCCTCTGTGTCTGGTTTATATACTCTGATGCTGATGTTAAGGACTCTCACCAGTATCCTGCTACCTTTTAAGTGTCATTTGTTGCTACAAATGGTGCGTTCGTTAAAGTGTAGAGAATGGTAATTGGAAGCTATATTTCCTAATTCAGATATAAGTACTGGTAGATTTCGATCAGTTCTTTTATATATACAGTCATGGAAAAAATTAGTTAGACCACCCTTGTTTTCTTCAGTTTCTTGTTCATTTTAACGCCTGGTACAACTAAAGGTACATTTGTTTGGACAAACATAACGATAACCACAAAGATTGCTCATAAGAGTTTTATTTAAGAGCTGATATCTTACCATTTTCCATGGTTTTCTTGATTATAACCTATATCACTTAAGTTTTTAACATCAATATCTATGGCGTTTGTGCCAAAACACTGCTTTTATGCATTCAGTGTTTTTCTTTCTGTCTGTTTTAGTCACATGATGACGTTTAGTGGTACCAGGTATTAAAATTGAACAAGAAAGTGAAGAAAAAATGGTGGTCTAATAATTTTTTTCCATGACCTGTATACTCTGATGCTGATGTTAAGGACTCTCACTAGTATCTGCTACCTTTTCAGTGTCATTTGTTGCTACAAATGGTGCGTTCATTAAAGCGTAAGAGAATGGTAATTAGAAGCTATATTTCCTAGTTCAGATATAAGTACTGGTAGAGTGCGATCAGTTCTTTTTTATATATATATAAAGGAACTTTTTACACGTAGATGAGAACCTAATGTCGAGTTTTGACTTCTGTCATCCGAGGTGCAGTGAACGCAGCATGAGCGAAGTTGGGTGGTGATTATAGGTGGAGATGAAGATGGGAAAGCTGGATATTTCTCCTCTGAGCTGGATCGGTGCTGTACGGCTTCACTGCACAACCTATTTTCAAAGCTCAGCACTTTCAAATAAAGATAGTTTCAGGGTTGATAGAAACCTGTCACACCCAAGTATAACTTCTTAAGCACAGAAAACGATTTTCTTTTTTTTTTTTTTTTTTTTTTCATTTTTGACAGCATGCTTCCTTTAAGGAAATCTACTCTAATTAAGCTGCCGTCTATCAAGGATGTACACATGAACAAAGAAAAAGAAGAAGAAGCATAAATAGTCTTGTTTCACACCTATGCCTGCACGCACCGCAGGCGTACGAGCATGTGTCAAAATCCACTCATGTGCAACAGTTAGCGCGCTCAGATGGGCTCATCATGAGTGATCCAGGAAGGGAGGAGCACCAGACCGTATGGAAGTTAATTCTCCTGTGCATCCCTCAGGACATCATTGACAACCCCCAGGGTGAGGAGTCAAAGGTCGCAGAGGTTATACCAGATCCTCAACCCTCCTCCTCCCCAGGAGGGGCAGACACAACATAACACAACTCAATTTATGACTATTTATAACTCACTTTGCAAGAATTACTGCACTTCTCTGGAACGTGCTGGCTGCATGAGGCTGTTTGCTTACGGAGACGTTGTAAGATGTGTTTTCTGCGTGTGTGTGTGTGTGTGTGTGTGTCCTTAATGACAGATAATAGTAGTTTTTAGTTTGGCAGTGTGTTTGTGAGTGATTACACCTTTGTGTGCTCATTTGGATGTGTGTGTGTGTGTGGAGAGAGAGAGAGAAATGGAAATAGAGAAGTTTGCGGTGTGATAAAGCGACTGTCTAATTGCAGAGAGACTCACTGTGTGGCATGTCAGATTGTTCTTCCCCTGTGGCCCGAGGTCTTCTGCAGCGAGAGCGCACGGGTATATGTGAGGCGTTGCACATGTGCGTGTCCGACTCTGACGGGTTTCAACTGCCTGCTTCAAGTCTTGGCAGGCTGCCTGAGCGCCAGGGACCCAGTCAACCATATATCACGCTCAGTCAAAAAGAAAGATTAAAAAAAAAAAAAAAAAACACCATACATTTTTACCTTCATGTGGCTCTCTTATTGCTTTGGTTCATTACAGCACATGTGTGTGTGGAAACAGTGTGTGTGTGTGCTGAGAGAGAGAGAAAGATGTAGAGATGGAGAAACGGCAGAGGCTCCACGCTCGCTGCGTCACAATGAATCGCATTGTTCTGGTGCTATAATCAGAGCGGACATGGAACTTGGCCCGGAGAACAAGAGGTCTGTGCGGCTCTGGACACAGCTGCTGGGACTCAGATTCACACCGAACCCTGAACGCAGGGGGTGTAGGCGGCGCTGGGAGGACTGGCTGAAGATTGTCTGTCTCTTTTGTTTTACTTTTGGGTCAGTTCTCTTGCTTTTTGAAAGCCCAGGTTTAGACGTTGCCGTCAGTGAGAAATCTCTTTCACCCCGTGCAATAAGGGCAAAAAAAAAAGTTGTAGTAGAGTCTCTAAGTACTGAATAAGAAATAATCATATTCATAGGCGAGCATAAACTTCCAGGCCTGATGTTCTGCCCATTTGTCCATTTTTGAGTCGTTGGGTCGAGTCAGTTCTTACCAACATGGAAGATAAAAAAAGAGGCTTCGTTGACCGCATTTCATTCAAAAGAAGGGTTCGGATCTGAATCAGTACAGTTAATCTCGGGTCCGGTCGGTGCTCTCTGACAGGCTGGGTCCACGTTTACTTGAGAGAGTTAAAGATATTGGCGGTGGCAGCTAATGTCAGGACTCGGGGCAGTTAATGATTATTAATTAACGTGGCACGTTTGTCATGAAACAATCGTGTTGCCGTAGCGTGTTATTAGCGGTTTGCCCGGCAGCTGTAAAGGCACAACGGATCGCCAACATGATAACGGTGGATGAGAGAACATATTTACGACGCGTCCTGACTGGTGTAGACTATTAGCGTTAGCAGTTGCTACCAAATAGCATCTGTATCCACAAAGAAAATAATGACATGGATTATTGTTGTTTACATCACGTAGCCTATGTAGCAACAGAACCGGGTAGAAGAAGACAACTTTAGGTAAGAAAATCAAGTTTTATTCAACGCTAGACAACTTTAATATGAGCAACTATGGGCTGTATTGTCTCGGTTCTTTTCAGGTAACTCGGGTCGGGTCGGTTCCAGGTCCAAATATTGCGGGTCCATTCGGGTTCAGACCCCCTGACTTATGGTAATAGCCCGGGTCGGGTCTAGGGATGGGCATAATTAATCGATTAATCAATGATCGATCATGAAGAATTTGGTCGAAGACATTCATTTCCGTCGATGAACCGAATTTTTTAAAGTTTTTTTTAAACAATCCCAATGTAGGTTATCAGTGCACGTCATTAAACAATGCGATGCATTTCGCTGTACCACCAATAGAAATTTGGCAGCAGGGGGCAACATTTCACCATCACCCTACCCTGGCTGGCCTCAGTTGTTACACACGAGCTTCTATAGGTCCTCGCCGAATCATGAAGCGGTCGCGGTGAAGTGTGGCGTGGGACCATTTTCGTTTAGAAAATGACCAAGTGTACTGCAATCACTGCAATGCTAATTACAAATACAATTAATCGACAACGACAATGATGTATCACTTGAACAACGCGCATCCAAGCCTTGTAAAGGACGGTGGAGGCGGTTCATCATCAGCCTAGCCTAGCCTAGCCTAGCCTAGCCTCAACTCAGTGTTAGCACGGACCAGAAGGAGCTGCAGCGCACATCGAGCACACAACAAGGGATCTTTTTAAGAAACAAAAGGTAATACTGGCGCCTTGATATAAATTGTCATTGTTAAGTAGTCTCCTCGATATCTCTTTCTTTTATTATCGTTGTTTTTTTAAAGAAAAGAAAAAGAAAATGTCACGTTATTCTCGACCGCTAACATCCGGCCCACTGAACACATCCGGGCATGGGCGGGCCATAGCAACCAGGCCAAAGGGGAAAACAAACGTCACGCTGATATTGAGAATAATTGTGATAGTTTTCAATATAAAAATGTTAATGATTAATCGATTATTAATCATTAATTCTCCCGACAATCGACGAATAAATCTTCACCGAATGCCCATCCCTAGCCGGGTCGGTTTCGGGTCAAATTTTTACGGGTCCATTCGAGTTCGGCTCCATGAAAGTGGACCCGTGAAGACCTCTACTGTGTGGGATTGTTGGTCCTCGTGTCTCCGCTTACGGTGACAGAGACAGTTGCACGTAAACTACCACTCCAAACCCCTGGTGGCGGTAGTGCACTGCTGTCATCACTGTCTGTCAACCGCCGGTAGAAAAGAGAAGAAGATGTCAGCAAAGAGAAAGAAATAATAGAAGAATGACAAATTAAAATAATGAGGTAAGGATTGACTAAAGGTGATTGTAGCGCTGCCGTTTGGTGTCTGTATGACGCATAATGGTGGCGGTAATGGATGACTGAATGATGTCATCTCCTGCCCACACATCCAATCATCGAGTCAACACCACCCCCCCATCCAGATGTTTTCTGGGGCCAGTCTGAGTACCTATCCCACCAGAGGCACGTTTTGATCACGTTTTATTCTTTTTGTGGGGCTGTTCCAGGTGATGGAGACACGCTTGAACAATCGGGGGGCCCCTGCTAATGGAAATGCGCCTACTGGGTCGCATTTTCTCAGGGAGCAGTGGAGGTGTGCACAGAATAGCACAGAAGAGTTCCCTCCTCATGTTTTGTAGATGCTTCATGTCAAATATTAGAAGATATGATGCTGTCCAGAAATTGCCTTACCCTACCTTTAAATCGATGTGCTTAATTATTATTATTATCATTATTATTCAATGGGATAATGAGTTCTGTGATGTTAGTTTTAATTAAAAAAAAAACGGTTATCAGTATATCCAGAGTGAACATTTATCAAGCTGATGATAGTGGAAGATTATAAATGGAAGTTACAGAGTTTGTTGAAGCTGTTTTTGAACTTTTTGTCTGTTTCCTCTTGTCTCCAGGCTATGCTTGGCTAATCACCACCAACAAGCTGAACAACTTTGTTTGCAAGAACTAGAGCAAATATGAATTTTGTCATCTTGCAAAGCCTTTTGTGGCGCAAAACTTCAATTGTATCTCCTTCCCTTAATCTTTAATAACAAAAAAAAAAAAAAAAAAAAGCAAAAACAAATGTGGAACCAAAAACACTGTTTTCAGAACAAAAGAGTTTTTGTGGTTTCACCCTACAATCCAGGCCACGACTACAAGCCATCTGTAAATGGTCTGCAGTATAAGATTACAGGGAGGCTTGGTCACATCTCCACCTACATGCCTTTGCTTATGTTAACTTCTATAATGTTGATGCCCGCTGTTTACTCAGTGCTGCTTGAGGATCTGAAACCTGCAGAGACAGATTGCCATTTTGAGGGCTGCTTCTTTCACCACAGGCATGGTTGTTTTGTTATTCTCTGACTTCCTTTATCACTACTGTTTCCTGTTTCCCCAGGCTAGGCAAAAGTTATTCACTTAGCGTGATAATGCTTGAGTGGTCGGTTCCTCTTTTTCTGGCTGAAGGTTAGATTACCTGCATCAAATAATCACCTGCAGACTCCAGCGTTTCACTGATATTACACAGAAATATGCAGGATGTGGAAACTCACCGTTGTGTGGATTTTGCTTGACTTCACGCAAGCGGTGTATAAGTGTGTGTGTATGGGCCGTGCATGATGTGTGACTTTGCACCAGGTTTGAGCAAGCGTGGACTGATGAAAGATTCGGCTTTCAACGACAGCACAAAGTAGTGTTTAGAAGAAGAGAAAAAAAAAGGTGTCACTCCAACGACACCTCCACACCTTCTCACTCTGTGCTTTTGCACCATAATTCAGATGGAGCTCTTTTTAAAGCCCCTTTAGAACCACGTAACAGTGTAAGGAGAGCATGGACTGTTGACACATTAGGAGAGCAGGCGTTCAAAACTGTGATTCTGTGCAAAATGTGGATAAGAACAGAATTCAGTGATTTGCAGATCTTATGAACCCATATTTCACTCACAAAGGTACACAGAAAACATACGAGACATTTTTCCACCTCATCAAATACGGAGAAAATGTTTAATTTGACAGTAGAAATGCACTTATTTATAAGTACAGCGATCCCTTGCCACTTTGCGGTTTAAGTTCCGCGGTTTTAGTTATTCGCGAACTTCTTCAGAAATATATAATATAACTAAAAAAAATTTTGAAAATCACGGCAACATCACAGGATGTTGTGCCGCGTTCTCTCACAGTGAAGAAATGCTGTGAGCCAGCCTGGCCCCCTTAAGAAGGTAGCCTTATGGGTAATGATGTGGCCTTATGGGTAATGGAGTGGAGTGAGCATCAACAGCAGCCCAGCGTGTATAGATTTACATTCTCTGTTAACCGACAGGAGCCCAACAATACAACCTGTGTGATGTTACAAGTTCCTGCAGTGCCAGAATAAAGTGCTCGTTCCATGCAGAGAAAACCGGACTTTTTGTTTTGTTGTTGTTAGCGTGTTAGCCGCTAATTACGAGCCAGAAATAGCACAATACCAGCAGTTTGTTTACTACAGTTCAGAGATCAGAGGCTGTGAAGGTAACAGAAAGACCACAATTGAGCCTTTGTCTTGTTTCGCTACTTTTTTGGGGTTTTTAAACATATTTTAAACACATTATTGAGGCTCGGGGGGCTCCGGCTCCAGATCGCGGATTTTGATTGTCGCGGGGGGGGGGGGGGGGGGCCACCGGTCCCCATTAGCTGCGAAAAATAAGGGATCACTGTAAGTGGTGACTAATTAGGTTAACTGGAAACAGTTCGGTGACAAAAAGAGCATCTTAGAGTCTCTCAGGAGTGAAAATGGGCAGCGGCTCGTCGATCTGTCTCCAATATGGCGCATCTGAGGAGGAAATATGAGTGATGAACGCTGACGGCGCGTGTTGAGATCTAAAAGTACCGCATCCAGACAGCTTTGTTCTCAGGGAAGGCCTTGCATCTTTAAGCAAGACAATGCTGAACTTCAGGCCGCCTGCAGCTGCTCTCCTCAGCTACCAGAGGTTATAGGGACCGTCATGCTGCTGCCATTAAATTCAAAATAATAGTATATTTGTAGTAAAACTTTTTTTTTTTTTTAACTTGCATTGAAAGATAAGACCTTTGAGGATCCCGTCAGAGTATTTAAGTTTCTGAGGGTGGATGCAGCGGCGGCGGCGACGTTCTCCTCGTCGCTTAGTTTCTCTGGCTTGTTTTTGCAAGGCGAGAGGTTCATCCAACTGGCCTCGGATTTGGTTCGCTCCCAACTTTGCCTCTTATGTTTTGCGTTGTAATAATAAATGTGTTGAACAAATAATTTCTCTTCTTTCTTTCTTTTCGTCAGCCAGCCTTGACAGCGTCAGTGTTTCCACAGCGGCCCCTCCGGGTCTGACTGGACCTGGCAGCGAGCTGTGCTTCTATGTAAATAATGGTTGTAAAAGAAAAAAATTAAAAATATATTTGCTTTTTTGTTGAGAAATGGGCAAGGACGAAGCTATTCTCATAATTCAGTAATTTGAAAGATCAGTCCAGCTGAACTCCCGGGTCGGCCCCTCCAAGCGTATTTGTCTCTCGGTCCCACACTCATTTCAGACACATATTTTAATGAAATGTGTCTACGAGCTCAGGGCGAGTCGACGTGCATAAAGACAAGAAACAACCGGCCCGTCTCTGTCCAAAGTTCAGAACTCCGCTGCGGCTCTGAAGCTCAGTAACGAGCATGTGTTATCTTGTTTGCTTAATCTCTGCGAAAGCAAAGCGTGAGGTTGATGAGGTGTGTTTTCACGGGAGATTATGTCCCAGATTGTTTCTTATTTGTGAGTCTTGTCTCGACTCCAGGCTCGAGTCAGAAACTGTACAGGAAGTATTGTCTTTTTTTTTGACAAAGTGGATTAAACGAGTGACATATGACGTTATTTCTTAATGAGCTTTAGAATCGCTGGCAGGCCTTTCTGTGAATGTTCCTCTCATGCGGGACTATTTTCTTAAGCTCCGAACTGATTTATAGTTTTCATCCTTTCGGTCACAAAGGAAATGTTTCTTCTAATGTGCTGGAAAGCTCAAGGAAAAGCCCTGGAATACTTCAGCAAACTGAGATATATGCACGCTGGGGGAACGTCCATGAAGTGGATGGCCAGGACTACTGATGCATGAAGAAAGGATGGAGTCAGAGGTGATACCCTCAACCGCCTACTTTACCAGGTCCACCTCACTAGTACCGGGTTGGACCCCCTTTTGTCTTCAGAACTGCCTTAATCCTTCATGTCATTGATTCAACAAGGTACTGGAAACATTCCTCAGTGAGTTTGGTCCATATTGACATGACAGCATCAACCAGTTGCTGCAGATTTGTCGGCTACACATCCATGATGAGAATCTCTCAAGTTCCACCACATCCCAAAGCTGCTCTACTGGACTGAGATCTGGTGACTGTGGAGGCCATTTTGAGTCCAGTCAACTGATTGTCAATGTTCAAGAAACCAGTCTGAGATGATTGGCTTTATGACATGGAGCGTTATCCTGTTGGAAGTATCCATCAGAAGATGGTCCACTGTGGTCATAAAGGATGGAGATGGTCAGCAACAATACTCAGGTAGGCTGTGGTGTTGACATGATGCTCAGTTGGTACTAATGGATCCAAAGTATGACAGGAAAATATCCCCCCCACCATTACACCACCAGCAGCCTGAACCGTTGATACCAAGGCAGGATGGATCCATGCTTTCATGTTCTTGGCGCCAAAATTCTGACCATCTGAATGTTGGCAGCAGAAATCCAGACTCATCAGACCAGACAACGTTCTTCAATCTTCTATTGTCCAGTTCTGGTGAGTCTGTGTGAATCGTAGCCTCAGTTTCCTGTTCTTAGCTGACAGCAGGTGTGGTCTTCTGCTGCTGTAGTCCGTCCACCTCAAGGTTCGACGTGTTGTGGGTTCAGAGATGCTCTTCTACAGACCTCAGTTGTAACGACTGGTTATCTGAATTACAGTTGTCTTTCTATCAGCTCCAACTAGTCTGGCCAATCTCCTCTAATCTCTGGCATCAACTAGGCATTTACAACCACAGAACTGCAGCTCACTGGATATTTTCTCTTTCTGGGACCGTTCTCTGTAAACCCTAGAGATGGTTGTGGTGAAAATCCCAGTCGATCAGCAGTTTCTGAAATACTCAGACTAACAACCATGACACGTTCAAAGTCACTAAAATTCACCTTTCTTCCTCATTCTGATGCTGGTTTGAACTGCAGCAGATCATCTTGACCATGTCTACATGAATAAAAGCACTGAATTGCTGCCATCCATCCATCCATCCATCCATCCATCCATCCATCCATTATCTATACCCGTTGAATCCTCTGCAGGGTCCCAGGGATCTGCTGGAGTCTATCCCAGCTCTCTTCGGGCGAAAGGCAGGGGTCCACCCTGGACAGGTCGCCAGTCCATCGCAGGCCGAGTTGCTGCCATGTTATTGGCTGGTTAGAAATTTACATGAACGAGCAGTTGGACAGGTGGACCTAATAAGGTGCAACCCTCTGCGTTTGTCGCACGCCCATTAAGGGACCGTCTCATGCGGCTTCTCGGCAGCATGTTGAGTCGGAGTAGCTGCACCATAACTTCTCAGAATTGATTTGATTCTGGGCCGTGTTTGTCTTGGCTGGGGCCCGCCTTTGTGGTTGTGGTCTAAGAGTGGAAGGCAGAGGGGTGCAAGGTGGAGGGGGGGGGCTCCTGGAAAGACTGCTGAGAGAGAGAGAGAGAGAAGGAGGAGAGGGTGGTATTCGGAGCATTATGTAAGACTTCAAACGAGTCCAGTCTGGCGAGGAGTGTTGATGTGAGAGTTGTGGGCCCCTTGGGTCAGGTGGCCTCTCACATAGCCTCCCATATGGTCCACATTTCCCCTCAACCGCCGCCGCCCTGCGTCTAATTGCCAGGTAATGTAGCGTTGCTCCGGCCTATCTTTCTTCCCGTCACTGTTATTCTTCTCCTTTATTAATGGAAGGAGGTGCGCCGGCCGCGGTGGCTCTGGGTTTGGCATCTCGCCATGAAGAGGCCCCCGCCGCCGCTGACACTTTATACGCCGGCAGGTTTCACCAAGGTGTTCATTTCAGGAGGGTCTCCTCTCTGGAAGGCAAATCAAAGCCGGGCGCTGATACAGGAGCCCTTATTGCGACTCATTTGTTACAACCTACACCCATCACGGTTGCTCCTCACAGACGGAAACACGCACAAGCGCGCACACGCACACACTTGCTTGCATCCACGCATAGGGTCGCGCCACCTCTCACCGTATAATCCCACAGTGCAGGCCTTTCTTTCCACATCCCACTCATAACCAGCCTGTCGGCCATTTTTTTTTTCTTTCACGCAACAAAACACCAGTAGACATATGTTTGTCATAAAGTGGAGAGCACAAAAAACGCACATTACAACTGTTTACACTCCGAGAGGGGTTCAAAAAGAATCGCCGCGCGCCGCGCTTAATTGTGCACTCTGCTAAACGTTCATAATTTCTCGAGCGATTTTTTCCACCGCTGTTGGACACTGGAGGCCTGACTGTGGCGAAACAACGCGGGCCAATCAGCCCTAAGTGGGCCTTTTTAGTAGCAGCAGATGCCAAACCCTGTTTGTTATGCCTCGCAGGCCAAGTCTCTCGCTGCAGCGGTCCATGTATGGGCCTGGTCACCCCCCCCGCCGCCTGCAGAATCGGTGCGAGGCGAGCTAGCGAGCCTCCGCGGGCGTGACGGTAGCAACATGACTGAATTTGTCAGGTTCTTCTGACGGGCATAAATGCGCATAGGATTTTACTGACATCCTGTGCCGCGGATTAAGCCAACATTACCGTCTGGTGCACATGGAAGAGCTCAATTACATAACTTAAGACTTTCATTAGCCTCTCTGCTCTATTGAGCTCTCTGGGAACGGTCCAGATGTGACTTCATGAAGGGCCCTCTCTATGTGGAGCCTGTTCGCTCTGTTCCGCTATCCCCCACCTCCTCCTTCTCATCCTCGCAGCTGTAAGCACTCAGAGGAAAGCAGGGAGAGAGAGAGAGAGAGAGAGAGAGAGAGAGATGGGGGAGACAGGCTGAGAGCTTTATTAAAAGAGGAAAAAAAAAAAAGAAAAATCAGACACCCCGTAGACCCCCACAATCTCCCTTCAAACACCCATGAGCATGCCTACAGCTCTCCCTTCTCCCCCACAGGTCGTCTAAAAGTAGGCCAATAAGTCTTTTAGCATGTGTGCTTGTCAGGGCGAGGTGGCTGACTAGACAGACTGCTGCTGCAGGCGCAAGGGCAGGAAGTGGGAGCCGGCCAGGAGACACTCTGAGAGGCTGCCCAAGTAAACAACCCTCCCCCTTCCACACACATGCTCATACACACTTGTATGTGTTCATTCTCTCACGCGTTCACATGTGTTTACACACGGCAGGCTTGTACAGGCACGCACACGCGCGCGCGCGCACGGTGTGTCACCTCCACCTCTGGCAGCCATTTATTTGGGAAACTATAAATCTTAATATACGGTTGATTAACACGAGGATTTATGGATAAACTGTTTTTTTTTTTCTTTTAAAACAAAAAAAAAAGAAAAGCATTCAGATCCCCTTAATGAAATTATGCTCGTGTGCAGAGGATGAATTTGCACAGCTGTGTGTGCGCCGCCACACCAGCGCCGCACGCCAAAATAACAATTTCTGCCATAAAGGGGTGGTCTGTTCCACTCGCCGCTGGTGTTTGGTGTCCAGACCTTTTGAACGTGTGACTCCATGTCCCGGTATTATGGCCGTGATGGTTTTCCAGAGCAGCTGTGTGCGTGTGTGACTGTGTTTTCTGGGAAGGCGGCGGACACAGGTGGGGAATCAGTTAGGGCCGTGATTTATCGAAAGCTCCTCTCATTGTGCGGCGGCCTTCCTCTGGGCCCCGTCCTCCTCTCACCGCTCAGCTGTTAGCCCGTGCCCCTGATAACAATGATGCCGGATCGTCCGAGAGGAAAAACCCAGGTGGATTTATTGTTCTGGATCTGTTGCGTGGGTGGTGTAGTTTTTTCCTTGATAGACGCAGACCCAAACAGAAGTGTCAGCTCTCGAAGCACTCATCACTTTCGGTCCTTAAAGGCACATTCATGTCCTTTCTACTTCACCGTTACTGGATTTAATAAAAACTAAGACCCAGCTGCTTTAAAGTAACTTTCAAAACACAGGAATGTAATCTGTTTGCCAAGTGTGAGAGAGGGATTTGAACAGTACTGTTAAACTGGATTGATTTAGTGAGATCATTTATCCCATTCAGACCTTTCATTTTAAATAAAAAAAAGGCCCTCTTAATTAGGGGTGAGTACCTCGCAATACGATATGTATCATGATACTTGGGTCACAACCCGATATTATCACAATATCACGATATATTGCGATATTCTACCCAGTTAATATCAAAATTAAAAGTAGAGATAAAAAAATGAAGTTGCTGCATATGTTTATCAGATGATGAGGACAAATTGAGTCAAAACTATTTGCTTCAAAACAACCTACAGTGATCTCTTGCCACTTTGCGGTTTAATTTCCGCAGTTTTAGTTATTCGCGGATTTTTTCAGAAATATATAATATAATTTTAAAAAATTTAAAAAAATTGCAGAAACATCACAGGATGTTGTGCGCGTTCTCTCACACTGAAGAAATGCTGTGAGCCAGCCTGGCCCCTTTAAGAAGGTAGCCTTATGGGTAATGATGTGGCCTTATGGGTAATGTAGTGTGTGTGTCGTGGGACGGCAGTAGAAAACGGGGTTCGATGAAAAGTGTAGTGAGCATAAACAGCAGCCCAGCGTGTATAGATTTGCATTCTCTGTTAACCGACAAGAACAATACAACCTGCCAGAATAAAGTGCCTGTTCCATGCAGAGAAAACCGGACTTTTTGTTTTGTTGTTGTTAGCGTGTTAGCTGCTAATTACGAGCCAAAAAAATATCACAATACCAGCAGTTTCTTTACTACAGTTCAGAGACCAGAGGCGCCGGTCCCCATTAACTGCGAAAAATAAGGGATCACTGTATTTATTGTTTATTATTAGTGTTTTTGAAAAAATCGTAAAAATTGATATTAGGAGCTGAAAAATCGAAAATCACTATATATTGCCAAATCGATTTTTTTTTCACACCCCTACTCTTAATCCTGAGGCTTTTTCTGGAAAACCCAGAAGCTGTCTGCTAAAACATTTCTTTTCTCAGCTTCCTCTTAAAAAAAAAAACATTTGAAAGGTTGAACGTTTCATCATAACTGGCTTTGCCATCATGATTATCAAGATTTAACAGAAGTCGTGTTGGAGAAATGTCACTGCAACACGTGTGTTTCTGCCGGCTTGAAAAGTGAAAGCGAGACATATTTTGCATTAGGTCTTAATGGTTTGAAAGTAGATGTGGTTTTATAAATTATAGCACGAAATGAAGCTTGCAAAAAAAAAACCTAAACCTCACTTGCTTGGAAGCGTAAAAAACAAGATTCAGGTGCCAAAGCGCACACACACACACATCTACACACACACACACAATTACAGAGACTTTAATCAGCTTGTTAGGGCTACGGCTTGTTCAGTCGTTGTTAGGAAACGCCCGGTGAAGCTCTGCACATAACTCCAGCTCCGACAAACAGCTGCCTCGCACACTGAAGCCCAACATGGGAACGCCAGTTGCTTTCGGGGTGTCAGTAGTGGTTGACAGAACAGCAGAAGCCTGTTGAAGGTCTTCAAGACCGGCAGAACTTTGTAGAGAGAACAGATGGAAGGATTGTGGGAAAGGCCAGCGAGGGACAACCCAAAGAGTAATGTCAGGGTTGAAATGAGGATGGCGTAGGACCCTCGAGACGACGTTAAATCACGGCAGCCCTGAGGTCCCCCTCCCCCCCCGGGGTCCCATCACACCTGGTCCCAGCCATGATGTGGTGGTGACGTCGGAAATGACGCAGCTAGGGAAAGTTGGTCGATCCAACGGGTAGCTTACCTGGAACGTGGGACTCAGCGGAGACGAACCCCTGAGGGATCGTTTAGGTTTAGGTTCCTCGGACCCTCCTACCCACAGCCGCTCATGGCGCCCTGTTAGTACGATTAACAGAACAAAGCGCAGAAACAAAACATATCCATAGTGCGAATTACGGGGGGGTTTGACCCCCCCCAATTACAACTTCGCCCCCCTAAAGAAGGGAAAAATTGTCATTTTTGTCATCTCTAGAAAATGTTGACCCCCCCAATTGTCACTGGCTGCGGTTACATGATGTTTTTTAATTCGGAATTAATAATTAGGAATTAAATAATTCTGAATTAAACTATTTTCCTTCGAGTTTACATGGAAATAGTAATTCCGAATTAAGGTTTACATGGAAAACACGTTTGTTCGGCTTTATCCAACTCCGCTTTAGGTCTGGGGGTTGGGAAGGGTTCTGATTGGATGGGGGGGGCGGACGTCTTTACATCTACCGGAAGAAAACAAACTTAGCTAACCCGGTTAGCAACGACATTCCACTTATTTTTGACCTGGGTGGCGTCTCTATCTGTGAAACCTCCTTCATTTAACCTGGCCGCTTTGAAAAGCTAACAATTTTTATGGTTCCTGCCATCTGTTCTTTTAATTATTTCCAGTTCCTCCAAGCTATTTATTAAATAAATCGTCACTGCTCTTGAACACCGTTTACTGCGTGCTGCCGTTTTTGAAAACAAGCCCACCGCGCAATATGAGCGTCATCGCGACAGACGGGCAAGAGAACGAGCATGCACAGAAAGACGGGAATTAATTTAAACAGGAATGAGTGTATACATGACTGCGGAATTATTTAATTCGGAATTAAAATGGGAATAAACCAGCCACTTACTTCGGAATTAAGTTTAATTCAGAATTGACATTTTCATATGTTTCATATGTTTACATGGTAACTTTTATTCTGCTTTAACTTTAATTCTGAATTAAAGAGGAATTAAACCTTCCATGTAAACACACTGATTGTGTAATTCGCACTCTGCATATCCTTTTTAAAATCAGAATGACTGTGCCCTGTTAGGAACGGGAGGGGGGCGGTGCTTACCGAAGGGTCAATTGTTGCAACTGTTACATGAAAGCAATATCACATACTGCTTCAGTAACAAAAAATAAGAATTGTGCAGTTAAACACGCTGCCTTCTAAATTCTGAGGAGTGTCTTTACCAAAAACAGTGCGTGGTCCTTAACTGCTACTCTAAGTAGCTAGCTATGAAACAAGTTTGCAAAACATGGGATTGGAGCAGCCACATATCAGTTATGTAGTGAGCGGTGAATCCACAAAAGACTGGGTTGCTCTTGACGTCCATGCATCACATGTTAGTGTCACTCTGGTCGTTTTGGTTTGGGCACTGACAACCTTTCTTTTAGTGTCTTGGTGAAGCTGTGGCACAGTTGCACCAAATTTTAGCCTTTAGCAAAGACGGGCCTTTTCCTCAATCTTTGTTGTTTCCTCTTTGTTTTGGTGCTTTCCGTACGTGTGTGCGTAACGTCAGGACGTCCTGCGTAGTTACAAAATGAAGGCGGACAGCCAGCAGATTTTTTTTTTTATCGATTTTGAGACATTTTATATATCGATTCTGAATCGTGATTCTTATGCAAATCGATTTTTTTGTACACCCCTATCACCTTGTGGTGCTCGGGTACAACATTACAGTTGCAACTTCTGGTCCTTTAATCATGAATTTTTGTTGTTAAATGGCAAATTTCGCAACATTCGTGACTTTTTGTTGTAAATAAGTGGTGACTTTTTAAGATCTCAGACTTCTCAAAAAAACTTTTAACTGTAAAATTGAAGCTTTTGTCCTAAAATCACTATTTCTTTCTTGTAAAATTTCCAAAAAAAAACCTTCCAAAAAACTTTTTGTTGCAATATTGTGAATTTTATCATGTACAGATATCAGTTATAAGAGATTGGTGAATTTTGTAAAATTAGAACTTTTTGTTTTTGTAAAATTGGGACTTTTGTGGAACTGTAAAAGTTATTAACCCCTAAATTAGCTCAACGTTCAACTCATTTATTTGTGTTTTTTATTTTTTTAGCACTAGTGGTCTTTTAATAGGAAAGCAGGGCGGACACAGCGGAAGGTTGCAGGCTGGGAATCGAACGTGTGACCTCTACAGGACTAATACGCGGGTGCCTCTTTAAACCACCGAACTATGCAGTGTCTCGTTTCTTTGCGTTTCTGTATCAAAACTGAATGAAATAGGCCAGTTGCACTTTTACATCTACAAAATTTTGCAGAAATATTCTAGTTATACGTATATGACTGCCTCTGCACGCTCTCGCGGGCCAGATTAAAAGAAGTGGTGGGCTGGACTTGGCCCGTGGGCCTCGAGCTTGACATGTGTGACAAATTCTTTGTCTGAGAGGACGAGTTATAAAGTAATAATTTGTAGCAGGTATAGAGGAGTAGATAACAGAGGGATGAAAGTGGATGCCCAAACATTTGCTCCACTCCACACTGCTCCACTTTCTGCCTTTACAGCCCATTAGCCACCAGTATATAATGACTTTATGGGCTTATTATGGGAGGGGTGGTTAGCTTGCTGCTCCAAACCAAACTTGATTGAATAAATGTCTCTATATGGGTTCAAGATGAGTAGAAAATTAGATTTAGTCATAAAACGTTAGCTAACGGAATAGGGAGTTCAAAAATGTTCACGGCAACGTCTGCTAGGCAGAAATATCCGTGTAAAGTTAGGTAACATTAGATAACAGTCATGCAGCAGTCACACCAGAACAAGTGAGGCAGTGGGAGCGTAACCCTGCTGATCTCAGCTAAACAGTAGTGTTTTTATGGCCTTCAACTGGAAAATGTTAACGTTTTATCCTTCAAAAGTTACCAAACATTTGCCTTTAGGTTGAGCGCAGTGCATTTTTTATTATTTTTTTCAATCAGTGCAGTGAAGTGTAAAGTTTAGGTTGTGATTTTTGTTAACTCTGTCATATCCCGGGCCTTAAACCCAGCCGTCGGAGTAATAGTTTTAACTGGTAAACTTTAGAAAAAGTCCCTGACGAGAGCAGCCCGTTGAATATCCTGACACCAGCATCACTCAAGGCCTTTGTGTAAATTTACGCCTTAATCCCTCTTTCCTCTCTTCCTGTGCGAGTGCGTGTCGCGGCAGGTCGGCAGGTGAGCCTGGAGGTGTTGAGCGCGGGGCAGGAGCGAGCTTGACGGGCTCCGGGTTGGGCCTCATCTCTGCAGAAGCCTCGCCTGGAGGAAACCTGAGTCGGGGCTCCGCCAGACGATTCCTCAGCTGAAATCCACAATCATGAAAAAATAAATTAAAATAAAAGCCCCACGTACGCTCCCGAGGGAACCCGGCGTCGGCCTTTTTAAACATGTGCGCGGGCCCGAGGCCTAGCTCGTCGCGCTCCCGTGTGCGCTCTTTCCTTGTGAGTGGGTGTTGGATCTGCGGTTTCTCACAGCCGGGTCCTTATCTCGGCCAGCGGGTCGTTGTGAAATACAGACATACGCTGAAAGAGTCAGGCAGAGACACAGAGTTCATGTCTGACTATTCCCTAACTTCCCAAGGCCAGATATCTGGGGCTTGTTTGCAGCGCAAACAGAGAAATGATACATGAAGGCTTATATTAGGAGGCGACTCCGGTCCGCTAATATCCTCATTCCTCCTCTTTTTTTTTAGCTTTTCTGGCCTTGAGGGTGCTCGCATCTTATCTTGTCACTATTTTACAATTTTGTTTTTTGCTCAATGACATCACGTGACTGTCGACGCCAGCTGCGCCCCCTCGGTTCAGCGCGGACTTGGCCTCGGTACAAGGACAGAGCGAGGACTTCCTGTAAAGCTATCGCTGATGTCATCTTCTGTCTGCGTTTAACCTCTATCAGGAGTGACTCAGAGTGACTGGTTAGTCAACTCTGGCGACCGTTCACGGTCCGGTGCGCATCTGTAGGCGGCGACTGCGTAGGAGTTTGTTTATTTCTAAAAGTGTCTCTTGGAGCGCTGAGGTCATTTATAAAATCGACGATGAACCGGACCGAAACTGAAAACTGCTTTTGAGAAGTGAGAATGAGATGGTTTTCCAGCGCTAACGCGACCAGAGGAAACAGATGCTGCGGAGGAAAACAAAACTGTGCAAGGAAACATGTTTATTTTTTTTTTTTTTTTTTGCTTTAGCACGGTTGAGTGAATTAAAGGAGACATACTCTGACATTTTTTGTTTTTTTTTCAAAAGCTGATACAATTTCCAGAGGCCTTAAATGAAATTTCCATTGCATGCTCGAGTCAAAAGTCCAGCAGCCCCCTTTCCAACATGCTCCATTCACTGCTGTCAGTTATGAGGAGGTGGATTCAGACACTCGGCTTAACCTCACACCTTTTTCCAGGGGCGCTGTGCATCTTTTGAAATCGCCGGAGCAGCTGTGCAACGCCCACTTCGGCTTAAAGGCCCCGCGTCCTCTGTAACACCAGTGATTTCCAGCTGTTTCATCGTATAAATTCATGCAGTGACGAAAGAGAACAATGATTGGCCGCCGCCCCGTCGTCCGGCGCCCTCATTTGCATGAGCTGGCCCGAGCTCGACCTTTTGACATGCTGCGCGCAGCCCGCTTCCTCGCCGGGGCGCTTTGCATAGGCGTTGAACACGCCTCCTGGCCTTCCGTGGAAAAATAAATGGGACCCCGTCCAGCGCGATAGAGTCATGGCGTGTAATGGGCTCCGTCCGTGACAGCGTGATCTCTGGTGGAAGAAACGATGGCGAGGCTGGATATTTGTACCCAGAGCTTCGGCTGGACGTCATCCATGCGGCGGGCCGAAGCAGAGCGGGGCGGAGCTTCGTGTCCATCCTGGTCCATTGTCCCATTGTGAAATGAAAAAAAAAAACGCTTCAGGCAACATATATCTGATCTGTTGCATTCCTGATAACAGACTTTCATAAGTAGGCTATAAAAAGTAAATAATTTATGTGTTGAGCAGATCAAGTTGAATGATAATAGTCAAAGTAGCTTCTTTTTTTTTTATTCCATTCACTCTCTGGCCCATTCTAGCAGCTGTAGTTTTACAATACATGTTAATTATGAACAGTTCAGGCCTGCCTGCAGGTTTTACCACAAATCAAACTAGATCTTCTTTAGCATGAATGTGAAGATTGTTTCTCCTTGTTTTTCTTGTGTCTCATGTCCCGCGTCCGTCTAGTTTACCTACGAGGCGTTTAAATATTCAGACCGTTGAGCGCCGTGGGCCGCGACCCGAGGCGGTAACCAGAAGCGGCTTTGTATTGCGAGGTCATGTGAAGGAAAGGTGGGGAAGCACTGATTTAGATAATCAGGCTCAGCTCTGGGCCTGTTTACGACCCGTCTGATGGCCAGATCTCCACAAGGGGTTTAGTGCGCAAAAGTGTCGTCACGGCTCGTAGGAACAATGGCCAAAAAAAGTAAGACCCGCGTTGTAATAATCTGTAATTCTTCAGTAAGTGTGGAGCTTTGAGTCAAAGCGCAAAAGCAGGTGTCGGACTCCCGACGCAATACCGCTCCGCTCCCAGCCTGGCGAGATGTTGGAAGTCATGAGACAGAAAAACTAAAGTGGATAAGCGCCCAGCCCCCTCCCCACCTCCAAACCAGGCGTCTCATCAGAAATAAGTCATCACTTGCCCATTTCTCTCAGAGAAAGCTCGGTGGCTTCGTGTTTGTTTTTCTGTCAAACCCTGAGGAGTGGAAGGGCGTGTTTCCATAACCTGTCAGACAGCCATCACCGGTCCTTTCCTCTGAGGCTTCTTCGCCCCTCCGGCATCCTCGGCTCAGCGCATACGTGTCGTCTGTTTCTTTCTCTCGCAGGTCAAGGGGTTACCTCTTAGCCGGAGGGAAGTAAAAGCCCATGTGACACTGGATCCGGGCTAATGGTCGTTACCTGGTAAGCAGTAGAGTCACAGCCTCGGCCGGATAGTTAATGGCAACAATGGCACACGGGTTAAACCCGCGGGATCAGGGAGCGTTTATGACTTTTGGCTTTGATGGTCTGTGATCATTCTCGCCGTGACACATATGGCGGTAGCTAGTGCTGGGCAATATGACGATACATATCATGGGGATGATAGAAAAGTGTGTATCGTGCCATTTCTCTTCTATCGTTCTCTTCTACCTAATTTTATCAATTATTACAGCAAATATGTAATTAAATAACCAATAACGATAAATTTGATAGAATCATATCTACTTTAGAGATGCGCGGTTGAACCGCGCACCCGCGGGCGGACCGGATAATCCGCATATCGGGCGGATGACTCGTCAAAAAATTAAAACTTTAATTAAATTCGGGCGGGTTGCGGTTGAAGCACTCAAATAATAATAATAAGAAAAAAT
Organism: Hirundichthys speculiger; assembly: GCA_018398805.1. Taxonomy (NCBI): domain Eukaryota; kingdom Metazoa; phylum Chordata; class Actinopteri; order Beloniformes; family Exocoetidae; genus Hirundichthys; species Hirundichthys speculiger. The sequence goes on along the minus strand of JAGFBZ010000914.1, from coordinate 124,562 downwards.
ATTTTACATATTATTAAAAAGGATGGCGGGTCGGTTCGGTTTTGAAAATTGGTGAAAAAACGTTCCTGCAAATGGATAGCGGGCGGATAGAGATTTTAAGAAGCGGTTGCGGGTTAAAATATACGTCATCCGCGCATCTCTAATCTACTTCTACAAAGTAGCCTTTAATGTTTGCACTTTTATTCATGGTTAATGTCTTAAACAGAGTTCTCTTCAACCCTGATGTTTACTTTAGACACTTTATATTGGTTTGCAAACTTAGCACTACAAGGTTACACATTTCAGAAAGTTGAAAAATAATTTGTGTTTATTTTTTATAGCTGAACTTCAGTGCAAAAATGTGTTTTTCCTCTCAGAAACTGTTGTGCACTTTTAAAAAAAATATGAAAGCTACTGTACCTCTGTACCTACCTGTTTTTGCTGCACTAAAATGTATGTTTGTGACAGTTCAGCTAAATGTCCTTTCAAAATAAAGTTGAAAAGTAAGCAATGAAATTTTTGTCAAACTTTTCAGAGAATAACTGAAAACATACTTTATTATGGTATATCGTGATATATATCGTTATCGTGATATAAAATAGTCCATATCGTGATATATGATTTTTTCCATATCGCCCAGCACTAGCTGTAGCCCTGCGAAGATAAAGCCCGCATTTGCTGAGGGCAGCATTGACGTCGAACCACATACTGAGATTAAAGAAACGTGATTATTGAAAAGTGAAGCTGGAGCTTCAGAATAATTCAATTCAATTTTATTTGTATAGCGTCTGTTACAATCCCAATTGACTCTAGTGCTTTACAGAGACCCAGAGCATGACCCCCGAGCAAATATCTTTAACTAAAATTATAATATTAAATCCTAGACAAGGATAATGGCAGGTAAAAAACTCCCACAGCAAGAGAAAAAGACCTTTAAGCCAAACAGTGGCAAGGAAAAACTCCCCTTTAAGAGGAAGAAACCTTGAGCAGGACCTGGATCATATGGGGGGACCAGCCGGGTAAAGAAATAAAAAAAGAGCACACAAATGACTGAATGAAATGACTATATAAACAGATGCAGGTAGCAGCACTGAGGTGAGATGGTCAGAGGACATCACACCAGCCGGCACCCCTAGCACATCTACACCCACAGATGGAGGTAAACGCTGGGATGGACAGAGGATGAAACTGCAAGTCAGCATGAAACTCATGAAACTCTGGCCTGCAAATATACAGAAAGAAAAGAGAAAAAAAAAGGAGGGAAAACAGCACAACAAACTACAGAATAAAATGCTGATGTGTTTGTCGGAGGAAAAGCTCTGGTACGCCGCGAAAACAGTTGTTTTAGATGGCATCTTTAATTGCATGATTGGTCAAAGCCGAAGTTATTAAGAGTGTTTTCCACAGATTTAAGCACTGGGTCTCCCACTTTCTTTGCCAGTCATCTGTGTTGTTTCGTATCCTGAGAGTAAACTTCCCCAACAGTGGAACACATGCTGCAGACGGTTGATTTTCAGGAAGGGATTAGACGTGGGGATGAGAACACAAAATATGCAACCCGTCCCCGTAATTAAGCTAAGAATTTCAATATTTAGGAAAACAAGACGGTAGTTCCTCACAATCCCCCCCCTCCCCCTCCCCGTGTGAGGCCACAATGCTAGTAGCTGCAGATAAAGAGTCTGACTGGCGCATTTTCACTGAGCAGAAGCATAAATGGAACCTTGATCTGTAAAGTCTGGTTGTAAGTCTGTTCTGTAACAGCAAGGTCAGCAGGTTTGAGTGTAGTAGTTTTCACAGGCTTTTTTTTTTTAACTCAGAAGGCTTTAACCCAGTTCAAAATGTGACTTTCATAACTGGTTCACACTGATTTGAGGCTTCACAGGCGCTCGGATCCACGTCAGCACAGAGCCGGGGGCTGTTTGCTCCTTTATTCATGTTTTCTATATGCTAACGCTAACTGGGGTTCACATGAGAAATCACCTGATCGGTGCAAATCTTCACTCTCTGTCAGAAACTGATCTCCAAATCACAGTTTTTTTTTTTTTTTTTTCTTTTCTGTCTCTGCCTCGGCTGAATGGAAGATCACCTGCAGTCGCGTTAAGTGTGTCATGTTTGCTTAGGTGGATGTCTCTGCTGCAGGTCTCTGAGCCTGCGGTATGCGCCTCTGAAGGAGGTTAATTGTGCCTCCGTTGCTCGACAGACAAAGCGCCCTCTGAATAGGCAGTAACCAAACCTGCTCCGCCGACATTGACCTCGGTGATTAATGACCTTCCTCCGTGACACCTGCAGCAGGCGGAGCCGTGCGCGGCGGCGGCGGCGGCGGAGGCCGCGGCTACGCCGGTCTCAGCTGTGAGGGCAGATAAGGGACTGTTGGCACATCGGCTCTGTTTGCAGGGAGGTAGGCCTTCCTCTGATAACGCAATTACAAAGTGTACAACGCCGCGGCGCTCTCTTGCCCAACGCGGGGGGGGGGGTCAAAGGTGAACGGACGCTGGGACGACGAGGGCGCAGAAGCGCTCTGGGTGTCGTCGCGCGGGACGCAACGTCTCCACGCTGGAAAGTAGCCGCGCCGTTAGATGCGATGAAGCAGTGGAAGTTTTCTTTTCTTTTTTTCGTTCGCCACATCGCAGAGAACGGACGACCCCCTCCATCCTCCACCTTCACAAACCCACTTCCTGCCGCTTTGTCTCAAGGTGCCTCGATGCACGCGCCGCACAAACAGGAAACAGCCCTCTTTCATGTGCGCCGAGCTGCAAATACCAACTTCTGTTTGCACGACTCACACTTACCTGGGTTTAACGCTTCTTTGAAATATGGTTTTTTTTTTATCTTTTCTAACCTAACGCGCAGAACAGTATTTTAAGTTTTTACACTGCATGTGTGCCCTTCGTGAAACACACGGGTATAGAAACACGCCAAATGCACGTTTCACCTCTTATGAGGTCATAAAAACACGAATCTAGAAATGAGTCAAGTCGGTTTCTAGGATGGGCACTGCTGCATGAAATTTTTTTTTTTCTTTTCATAATTAAGTCTGGTAAATGTCATAAACTGTAGTGTAAGAGTGGTAGAAAACAATATCAGTTGGGCTTTGGAGATGTTAAAGGGTCTCCAGCATCTCCTCTTAAAGTGGAGTTTTTTCTTGCCTCTGTTTGGCTTAAAGGTTTTTTTTCAACCTCTGTGGGAGTTTTTTTACTTACCATTACCCTTGATTTGGATTTAATATTATAATTTTAGTTAATGATATTTGCTCGGGGCTCATGCTCTGGGTCTCTGCAAATCGCCTAGAGACAATTGACATTGTAACAGACGTTGTACAAATAAAATTGAATTGAATTGAATTGAAAACGGCACGTATCCCATAGTATATATAGTTTTTGCACCTAACTAAAGCTTCTGCTACCAAGTGTCCTACTGATCGCCGCTTTGTTTCAGAAGCCACAAACACCCGCCGGGTTTCTCGGCTGAAGGAATTTTCAACTTCTGCTTAATTCAAAAGAAAATAAAAAATTTATAGCATACATCAAGGCAATACGACATCGTGAGTCATCGGCCCGACGCTCATCGTAACTGCCCTTGAGTGCGTGATTCAGTGTTTCTGTGGACGACTTCCAGCGGATAAAACTCGAAGTATGTGGTCCTGGAAGGACAGGAGCTTCGTTCACGGCCGAGACTGGACGGACGGGTCAGGAGGATGGTGACGAGGCCTCTGCAGTTGTCCGGACGGATGAGAGTTTGCACAATCTGAGAGGATACAAACCCACGGATGGATGGATGGACGGGTCCAGACAGAGCGAAGGACAAGCAGAACCAGCAGGTGGAAGAGCTGGTTTCCAAATGCCAAACAAATTTGTATCTATAATTATTCTCTGTAAAGAAAAGAAAGTGCGCCAGATGAGGCAAATGTTTCACAGCATTTTAACGGTACCGGTACCTGGCTTCTAGTAGTCGGCCCACAGTGTTTCTACTTCTTCAACCACATGAACACATCAGGGGCGGGGGAGGGGAGTCATGTTTGTTCCGCTCTTACCAGGAAGACTCTCACTCATCGACTAAACTCAGGATCACTGATCAGGTTGTTCCCCCCTTTTTTTTTTTTTTAAATTCTAGGAAACTTCACGGTTGCAGCACCCTCTGATCAATATTTCACCTGAAACCACGAGTGTCGAGTGTTTGTCGGGTCAGTAGCCCGGGACTGCAGTCACCAATCAACTTCCACCGCCGTGAAACTCCCTCTGGTCAGGAGCGGGAGGGCCGGAGCCGGCGTCCACCCCCCCCCCCCGTCGTTAATGCTCAAGTAAAATCTTCACATTGGAAACTAGCAGTTTGAGCCCAGTTTAAAGCAGCACGATGAGTTTGTTGCACTGGACAGATGTTTGAGTTTGCGGTGTGCTCAAGCGTGCAGGACACTGATGAGGAATACTACTGAGGCATTGTGGGAGCTTTTTTGTTCCCTCCAACCACTGATAAATGAACTTTACATCTATTACTGCATTTCAAACAAGTCATTGGTTTCATTAGCCTTTTTTTTTTATATATATATAGACTGCTTCTGTTACCTCCCTAAATAAAGTTTAGCTCCAAGTTGCAGTATGCTGCCTGTCTTTGAGGTTTTTTTTTTTTCTTCCCGGTCAAATTAAAGGTTAATGGAGATAATAAATCACTTGTGAATGAATGTCTACGGATATCCAACAACTCATGACACAGCTTAACTTTTCCAAAAATATGGGGTTTATTGACTTAACTGCAATCAATACTTACAAAAAAAAAAAAAAAGAACAGGTTTTCATATAAACTCACAGAAATTACTGTAGTGAAAACACATGGCTGAAAAAAAAAAAAAAAATTACATTCAACAGTTTTACTTTCTTTGTGTCAGAATCTGCTCACCTCTTCCAAACACATGAAGGCAACACGGAACAAGAGACCTAAAAAAAAAAAAAAAAAAAAAAAAAAAATAGAGCTGTCCTCCATCATCAAATATAAAAAGGCCAAGAAGCCTGAGCTACCTGGAATGTATTCAGAGGCACTTCCGCTGGTCGAGAGGGGGCCGAGCAAGTGCATCAAGCATCCAATCAAAATTAAAAAGAAAATGACAACTTTCCTCAACCCATTTGGTCACAGCTATTGCTTGTAATGACAAGACTGGGCGCAAGAACGTCACAGACGGTAAACATGTCAACACAACCAGTCTTCAGACCCTGAAACGCCCCTAAACCTTTCTTCTTTTTTGTTTTGGCACCCCTTTACATCAGCGTCCACCAACCCTTATTCTGTGCGAATATTTCTCTTCAAAGTGGGGACGAGCTCTGAGAAGAAACAGACCGGTTGAATTTATGTGATAACAGTTAACAACTGCTACTGTCGGATTGCTGTGAGGCGCGAAGGAGGGGAAACTTCTGGAATGAGCACAAGCAAAATCTAGTTCAAATGGAATTGCAGTCCAATGAGAGGGAGTAGGAGAAAAAAAAAAGGTACAATAAATAATCAAACACAAAACATCTTTTTTTGTATTTTCTGCTTTAAATTAGTTTCATTTTTGACAAAGTGTAGTTGCAGAACAAAAGTCATTGAAGTACAATATATTAAACTGTGAAAAAAAAGGAAAACTGACAAAAACGTCTTCACAATCTTTAGATTAATATGGAAGATCATAATTTAACATAAAAGAAAATATATTCTATTGTTCATTATCCAGATAAATACAAAAAAACAAAAATTAACAAAAAAAATGCATATGATCACCAATAAATATGTTCTGATAAGTTAAATAAGCAGTGACACACAAACCTTCTGTCTGGAAAGTTTCTCAAATAATAATAACCGTAATAATAACATTAATAAAAAATAATTATCAAATAATGAAAGCGAAGGGATGCAATGACTACAGGGTGCTCCTGGGAGCAGGTTGTAAAGTGGAGGGAAAGGTGAAGTAAAATAGCTTGAAGACCAGATTTCATCAAGTTGTTGGAGGGGGGGGACTGCACCAGTGGGGATGCTGGGATCAGCCTGGATGAAGAGGTGGGGGCGGGGCAAAGGTAGACGGGTTTAATGTCATTTGATATCAGGACTTCCTTCCCAAAATAAAAAAGGGGGGGAAAAAAAAAAAAGAAGAAGCCAGTGACCAGCAACAGGAGGAGAGAGCTCAGAGGGAGGTGGAGGAGGGGGGGGGAGATGACCAACCTCCAGTTCAAAGTCCTTCTTGCAGGCTCACCCAGTTCAATTACATAAGAAGGGACTTGAGAGGAACCGTGATGGGGGGGCTGTGGGGGGGCCAGAGGAGGGAGAAAACAAAAACAACAACAGTAGTCCATTCACCCTAAACACATGCAGAAAACCACCCCAGGCACTTTACTTTGCTTTACTTTTTTTTTTTCTCGTTTTTCTTTTCTTCCTTAAAAACTATTCATATATTTTCAGGGTCTGTAATTTTGTGTCTCCATTTACGCTTAATATCAGTCCGTAAAAAAAAAAAAAAAAAAAAAAAAAAAAAAAAAAAAAAAAGAAAAGTCTGCGGTAGAGCTACAGCTACATTAGTGAGCACCGTTTAGCTATTTAGCTAGCTCAGGGGAAGTGGCATCATCAGGGAAGGAGGGAAGGAGGGAGGAAGCTGGAAGACGAGGGGGGGGGTGGGGAGAGGGGTGGAGGGGCTAGTGCAACGCACTCCCCCTTTCCAAGGCCACTTGTGCTGCTACACATTCAAGAACAAATGAAAAAGAAAAAAGAGGAAAAAAAAAAAAAATCAAGTGGCACCTGGCAAAACAGTCATCATCTTGTTCTCATGATTTTCATTGTTCAATTTCCTCTCCTCATTTGGCACTATGACACATGGCATAATTTTCAAACCGTGGCGTGCAGATTAACTTGGGGGGGGGGGGGGGGGGGGGGGGGGGGGGTGAAATGATCATTTGAGTCAAGAAAAGTTCCCTTAATTGATTATGTCCTTACGATGAGAAGGAACTACACAGCGTGCTGTGTAAAAAGGGGGGGCGTCAGGGGGGGGGGCAGAGGTAGAGGGGAGTGCCATGTTCTCTTTGTGTCATCGAGCTGAAGTTGCTGGTGGAAGCGTGCAGTCTAGTCGTCGGAGATCGAGAGGCGGCTGAAGATGGGAAGGCGGCGGGTGGTGTCCAGCGTGGGGGACTCGGAGCCGCTCAGGCTGCCGCCGGAGCTGCTCTGGTAGCCCTCCTGGTCCGAGAGCGAGTCTGGGGGGCTGGATGGAGACTCGAACATCTGGGGGGACTCCAACATGGGTCTGAAGTAGAAGGGCGTGCTCGTCGGAGAGGGGGGCGCCGGGGTGCTGGGCTCTGTGCCCACGGGGCCGGCGCCGAGGCTGGGCACGAACAGGTTGGCCAGCTCCTGGCTGGAGTAGGTGAACGGGTTGCTGCTGGGCCACTCCGGCACCTCGTCGGGGAAGAACATGGGCGGGGGGGTGACGGAGGTGGGGCTGCTGTCCCTCAGCCCGCCGGAGGTGGAGAAGCCGGCGAAGCTGTAGCTGTGCTGCAGCCGGGGCCTCTCCATCTTGTTGGAAGAGTTTAGAGGAGAGGTCTGCTGGGGGGGTCCACGGCGCTCCTCGGCGTTGTGGATGAAATGGCAGCGAGGCCCGTACGGGCAGAAGCCGATGGTGTGGAAGGTGCGGCACAGCTCAGTTTTGTATTTGGGATGGCGGCTCAGGTTGCGCAGTTCGTGGATTCCGTGGGCAAACTGGCACTTGTCGCCGTATTTGCAGGAGCCGTTCTCCTCGAAGGGCCGGCAAAGCTCCGTCTTGTAGCGGCTGGAGTTCACCTGGCTGCCGCCGCAGGTGGGGCTGGCGGGCCCCAGGCACTTGTTGATGAGCCTCTCGCCCGTCTCGGAGTAGCGGTCCCGCAGGCGGTTCTCCTTGTTGCTGCTGCTGCTGGCGCTGCCAACCCCTGAGATGAGCGAGGAGTGGTCCGCCGCCTTCGGGCCGTTCAGGAACTGGTTCTGGCTGAACTTCGTGCTGCTGACGGAGTGCCGTCGCTGGTACACGCCCCCCACCGACGGGGATCCCACCGCCTTCCTGTCCAGCAGGACTCCGGCGGGACTGGAGATGGGCACGCTGGTGCCAGTGCAAGGGACAGACATGGTGTGAGGGGCGCCCAGGCCGCCGCCGTAGCCCAGCAGTTTGCTCTGCAAGACAAACACACGCAAAGAAAACACCGCCGTTAGAACAAACACCTGGAGGGAAAGAGAGGCTGATACAAAAAAAAAAAAAAAAAAAAAAAAAAAATCTCTAACTGCATGTGCACTTCTTGGCTCGGGCAGCGTAAGCGGATGCAGGCCTATAGAACAGCAGCTGGTTTGGCAAGTTGCCCCAGTTAGGAATGTGTGCCTGGTTAGTAAATGACGGACTTCTAATGCTCACAACACCACACACAAAAAAAAAGACTGCATCACATGAAAGAGCCATATAGTCGAGCATCCTGCCTGCTGTTTTACGGGGAAAGAGCGGCCAGACGCTCATTTGCATAGACGTTTAACAGTTAGGAGCACACAAACCCTGCTATAAGCGGGAAAATAAAAATACAAGCCGACAATGGACAGATTACAGCTGTGTGCAAATCGAAGCTAAAGTCGTGGTTGATCACATTAACGGCTCTCCAGAGGCAAAAGCTAAAAGCTAAACGAACCCTGTCAATGATTATCGAGCATGTGGCTGCTTCAAACTCTAAAGAGGAGGAAAACTTCTCTCTCTCTGACGTACAAACACTTATATACAAACTTTATAATATGTAAAAAAGAAAAACTGCAACATCCGGGTAAACGTAATCAAGCTAGCTGATGTGGCACGCGCTGAAAGCGAGCAGAAGTTTACCGTTTAAACTCGAGCAAAGAAGAAGAAGAAGAAAAAAAAAATCAACAGTTCGGTCACGCTCCGACACACTCACGAGGCTTTTATTTAACACGAAGCGCCTCGGAGGGCAAACGAGCTGACAGGAAGAGAGGAAAAGGGGGAGAAAATAAACTTTTAAGAGACAAAAACAACTAGTCGACAGAACCAAACAACAACAACAACAACAACAAGCAGCAACAGGCTCCAGAGAGGCGGCGGAGGGCCGCGGACACGCAGCTCCGTCATTCCTCCACTCCCCGCTGCTAGCAAGCTAACGCTCCGGAGCTCGCGGCTAAAAAAATGGAGAATTCAAAAAAAAAAAAGTTTCCAGCTACCTTGTTCATCACTTCGAAGTCGAAGAAAGGCGACACAACGGCTGTGGTCATCTTTAAGGATAAGTTGAATTTTTCTTAAAATAAAAAAAAAAAAAAGTAAAAAAAAAAAAAAAAAAAAAGCCAAACGGTGCTTGGTTGGAAAGTTGCGCAGGTCTGCGGGAGTTTCAGGTTCGCAGCTCCTCTGCGTATTTTTCTTTTCTTTTTTTTTTTTTCCTTTTTTTTTCGGACCTGCAGACTCCCCCTCTGCCCCGATCCGCTTCAGACATTTGCTTTTATAATCCTTTGCAGGAGGAGCCTCGGGCTCTGGGCGTTACTTTCAGTAACTTTTTTCTTTTTTCCTTTTTTTTTTTTTTTTTTTTTTTTACCCCTCCTCTGTGGCGACAAAAACTTTAGGCAGTGAATTCTCCACAGCCATGTAGGAGAAACACATGGCAAAATAAGAATGTTTGTATGCACTTATTCATCTTAAAGTGTACTTTTGTCCAGGTTATCAGGCTTTGGGTTGAAAAGTTTAACAGTTTAAATCCATTCAAAAACAAGGCTCCAGGTTTATTTCCTCTCTTTTTTTGTGTGTGTGTCGACGTGTGTGTGTGTGTGTAAGTCTGGTTCTCCACCAGTCTGGAGTTGTTTACTGGAAAGCACTGCATTATCCTCAGGCTTTCAGTTCCTATCCACTACTCTGTAATTAATTTACTCTTAATTGCTGGACTGTAAACTCACTTGTGGGACTTTCCGGTGAATTCAGACAGCGAGGGCTTTTAACTCTTTACCCCCCCCTCCACAGTTATTTGATCATTAATCCCTTCTTTCTCTTTCTCTCGCTCCCCCCCCTTCAGCTCATCTGCTGTGCCCTACCGGCGGGTCTGAAGCTGCGCTCCTGAACCAGATCGTATCGTTTCCATCAGGACAGGTGATAACCCGATACACCAGTGACCTCACCAGATTCAACCGCGGTCTGTCACGGCGGAGCGTGCAGCCACGTAAGAGAGAAAAGAGGCCGGGCCTACAGCGCAAACGTGCCGTGGCCCATATTCCTCCTTTCCTCCTGCCTCCCGAACCCGGGACGAGAGCGGCCGTCGGCCCCGAGCTCGCGTCTGGGTTGGGCTGCAGGAGAAAAGGAGAGGAGGGGGGAAAAGAAAGGCATGGGTGTCCGGGCGGTGGGGGGAGTGAGCTGTTAACAAAAAAAAAAAAAAAAGAAAAAAAAAGTTGGAGGAGGGGATGATGGCATGAAGAGAAGATTTATGGGGGACGTTTATTACTACACAGTACTGCCCCGGGGAGGTGAGTGAGGAGGGGTGGGGACAGGGAGGCAAAACATTCCCTTTCCCCTTCCTCTTCTTTCTGCCCATACAGGAGCCACATAGGGGGTGGAGATCTTTGTCTCTCTCCGCTTGCCGCCGCATACGGGGCTAGCTTGTTTTTCAGCTTAAATGAGCTGAACCAGAGACGAACAGAAGCGAGGCCTCGCTGCTGCGGCGGCGGCCAGCAGGGCCTTTCGTGAGAGTCGCCGCGAGAAAACTTGCCGCATCTTCACGCTCGCTTCTCCTAGACTCTGTCGGCGGGCAAGCGAGGGTGTGTTGTGAACATAAAAAGGAGTTTTACGAGCCGGCGCTGTGTGGAGCAATCTCCCCCTGGAGTGTTTTCGCAGACGACGGGGTGGGATGACAGACTTGCTGGAAATCACGTCTGCAGTTCAAAGGCCTAGTCACTGATTGATTAAGTGGATCAGATCGATTGTCTCCCTCGAAGGGATGAATACAGCATTAGGAGGGGTGGTGGTGGGGGGGTCAGGCCTTTTTTTCTTTTTTCCCTCTCCCCAAGCAAGCACACAAAAAACAACCTGTAGCTGGTGTGAAATTACTTTAAGAGCATGTAATATGTCACACATTAAACAGAATCAGAGCCAGCGTTTAAGCAGAGCGACTCATGTGGTTTTGATGTTGGAGCTGGAAGCTTCAGACGTTCATACTGTATTCGAACCGGGTCAGCAAGAATCAAATAATGTCTTCTGTCCTCCACTTTGGCCCTCAAGAAGCCTCGCATGCTGCAGCTGTTTACTTTAATACTTTCAGATGTATTGTGCCTGCTTGATATTGCGCAACGCAGTCGTTCCTCCAGGTTTGGGAGGAGGCACCTGTTTCCTGCCAAAATGAAAATATATATATGAAAAAAAAAAAAAACAGCCCATACTCTCAGGGGATACAATCAGGTGTGTGCCGCTTTTAACGTGGAAGCATTTGACCTCCTTAACGACTGCTGACATACCTTTGACACCGCGCGTTGCAAAAGTTTGCACGTGCCCCCCTTTGATTTGCGTTTCTGTTTGCCAGCACGTTCGGATAGCAGAAAAGCATTCGTGCACCTCGGTGCCAAATCCCCCTGGGCTCGGAGTGACAAAACGCATTTTTCATGTCTCAGGTAACCTCACTTCACTCATAAGCAGTGACTTCCTCAATACTGTACACCTTTTTTTTTTTTTTTTTTTTTGTCTTTGCTGGTGAGAAGTGCCCTGTGGGGGAAAAATTCCCTCCCGAGTGCCCGACAGGACGTATCTGAATGTCTCGTTTTGTCTGCTCCGTGGTCCGAAATCCAAATATTCTCAATTCACCGTCATACGTGACAAAACTTTCCAAAACAGAGAGGCTGAGTGAGAGGAACGCTCGGCACTCACGGCTTGAAAAAAGTGCCTGAAATCATTAGATACCTGTCAGAGTTAATGCATTTTTACATTTTTTTTATGTTGTGTCACTGACGTCCTGAGTGAAGAGCGCGAGGGCAACTGGACGCCATCTTCTCTGGCCGTGTTTTCCCTTCGCTGTTGACAGTGTGAAGTCCATTTCTGTGGGTTTATGCACCTCGAGGTCAAAGCTGCAGTCAGTCACTCCTCAGCCTCTGCTGCCTGGTTTGATTCCTGCCTCTTGTGCTGTCATCTCTGATGACCCCCCCCCCCCCCCCCTCCCCCCCTGAAGGGAGGATGGAGATGGAGCTTGAGGTCACTGATAATATTTAAGTGGGATGACAGGATGTTTAATATTTTATCTGACTGAGCAGGAGATGAAAGAAGTCGCGGAGAAACACAACAAGTTGCTGGCAGTGACAGTTTAATTGAAACAGTTCGTCGTAGTCCCGCATTGCAGCCAGCAGAGGGCAGAGTTCTTCCCTTTTCTCCAGCCCCAGAGTTGCCCCACATACGCTCTCCTCTTTCTTCAATGTATTTTAAGTGTTTATAATGTTTGCCTAAAGTATAAATTTAGATTGGGCTGGTTACACCTCCTGCTAGATTTACTAAGATTAAACACACAGGTCAGCTCAGTCAAACCCAGCTCTTTCTTTGTGCTGCGTGAGTTGAATCAGGCCTCAGCATAAGCCTACATGTTGTGTAATCAGCTACTCCACTGACACAGTAACTTACTTGCTTTATATGAAGCAAAGAGACTTAGTGACCCAACACACAACTGCTCACTCAAGTTGTGTGGTAATCTTAAAAACTGCACAGGACCGCATCCCACTGAATGTGACCACAAGCTGATTAAACAATGTTTTATGTCTTATTTTCTTTACTGCTGCATGGGACATAATGTGTATTCTGGGGTTTCATGAGGTTGGTGATGAATAGCAGTCACTTCTTGTAGGTTTTTAGCTGGTAAATTCTTCAGCTGAACCGTCTGTTTTGGAAAAAAAAAAAAAAAAGAAAAGTACCCCTACGCACTTGTATTTTCAATTCCTCAACATCTGAAGGCTATTTATTACCACTTCACGGGCTGGAAATGGAACATCTACTCTTCTCTTAAACAGTTGTTGCCGTTCTCATATGTTGAGATGGAAATCTCATTTATTGGTGTCAGCCATTGTTAAGCATGCACTGCAGAAATAACCTCACCTGGCAGTCAGAAGTAGAGGTGGGCAGAACGAGCCAAATATCGATACCAACGCTGGTATCGATATCGAATGATACTTGTATTAAAAGATCGATACTCAAGCTTTTTTTCTCTCCCACAAGCACTGACTGCTGCGAAGTGCAAATTCATTAAAGTCTGTCTGACACCTTGTCACTGAGTCCTTCAGTTCCAACAGAGAGTATCCAGGTAGATAAGAGAGGTCAATTTCAGTATCAATTCATATTAACTTTCAAAGTACACGATACTTAAGTCGTTTGTTACTGGGGCCAACTCAAAAAAACATAATTAAAACCTTGAAATAACCCAGTACATGTCATGTATCCCATTAAAAGGTGTTATCTAAGATAAAATAACATTAAATAATCCTTTATTTATCCCACAATTAGTGCGTTTACATGGGAAGTTTAATTAATTTAATTTAATTAATTTAATGAATTAAAATTAAATCCGATTTAAAATTATTAAAAATTACCATGTAAACACCTAATTCCAAATGAAAATGTCCGAATTAAACTTAATTCCGAAGTAAGTGGCTGGTTTATTCTGATTTTAAATCCGAATAGAATAATTCCACGGTCATGTATACACTCATTATGCTTTAAATTAATTCCAGTCTTTCTGCGCACGCTCGTTCCCTTGCCCATCTGTCGCGATGACGCTTATATTCCGCGCTGGGCTTGTTTTCGAAAGAAAATCATCGACGTGATGGTGTTGTGCTGCTGCTTCAAAAATAAAATCAAAACAAATCCAAAAAGGATGCTAATAATGTAGTCCTCCATGTTGTTGCTAATCGAGTACGTTGGTTTTCTTATGGTAGACGTAAATATGTAAAGACGCCCCCCCATCCAATCAGAACCCTTCCCAACCCCGAAACCTTAAGCGGAATTGGATAAAGTCGATCAGACGTGTTTTCCCTGTAAACCTCAATTCAGAATTACTATTTCCATGTAAACTCGAAGGAAAATAGTTTAATTCTGAATTATTTAATTCGGAATAATTAATTCCGAATTAAAAAAAACATCATGTAACCGTGGCCATTGGAGACATTTATAGAGTTAATGCAACGGGAAAGGGCACACAGTGCAAACAAAATTACACAAGTATTGAAAGGATATAATATAATAGTTGGACTAGAAAAACATTATGAATAGCACAATTCAACTCAAAGAATATTTACAGAAAAATGTTAATTGTGAAAGTATTTTGCTGTCACCTATAAAGTTTGCCAAAATTGTATTGTAGGTTTTAACAAAATAATCCAAAGACAAAAATCACAAAAAACACCAAAAGGTCAGCAGTTTTATGATAGATCGAGCTTAATATGAAAAAGTATCGGTATTGGTATTGGTATTGTTATCGGTATCAGCGATACTGGCCCTGTATTTACTTGGTATCGGATCGATACCAAAATTCCCAGTATGGTCCACCTCTAGTCAGAAGCACTAAATCTTCCCCTGAAAATGTGATGAAGCAGCACGGGTGTTCTTCAAGCGTGACATATCGCAGGAACACAGTCGGCGGTGCTTCGACTCCATTTAAAGCCGTGGATTACTTAACACTCCAACAACTTCCTATTTTTTTGCCGGCATGTGAGCGCGTCTTTCGAAACGCTGACCGGACAGCTCATCGGCCAGCTGCGCGTTGAGCAATCGGCGGTCGGGGATGGCCGAGTTCGAGCAGGGGTTTGATTTCTGGACTGTGCGTCAGTCAGAGCGCGGGCTGTGACCCTGTTTACGCTCCATTCCCAACATCCCGGCCCGTGTGATCTGCTTCTTGTCTGCGTAAGCTTTGACAGCCAGGGCAAACGTGATTGCCTCCTTTCAAGTCTCACGGAATGCCAAGTTCATATGGGAGCGCTGTGGTCACCTCGCGGGGCGAAACTCGCCTCAGCGGCGGGGGGATCGGGGAGAGAGCAAGACTGAGGTTAGAAGGAAAATAAGAACTTGCAGCAATTAATTGTGCATAAGAGTGGCCACAGCATTGTTGGTGGTGAACCGCTGACTGCTCTTGCTCATGTTGTTCCCATGAATCGCTCCGGCGTGCCCATCCGCTCGCTCCCACTGCCCTTCGTGCAGCGCTGGGTGGGATGCGGCATCGGCGCAAGCTCCCCGGCTCCCCGACACGTCACGGCGTCACAATCACGACCAGAATTCAAAACAAAACACCATCCCGGTTTGCGGTTCCTTTGGTGCCAGTTTGCAGTGAAACGGCGGGAGGATGATGATGCTTCGGTTTAAAGGCGAGCTCGCAAAAAATAGCAACAAAACAAGAGAGTGAGGGGGCCGGCGTTTAGAGAAGATTTACTGTCCAGTTCCTTGCTGGCACGAAATCCTCCAGAGGGGGGTTGTATTTAGAATGAAAGGCCAGCTTCCTCATCTGACTTCCTGACCCACATTTCCTGAGGAACAATCTCTCTGCCTATCCTGAAGCCTCATGGGAAGGGAGAGTTTGGTTTTCCATGTACAGCGCGCTTCTTCACGGAGTCAATATGTGCGGGACAGTAAAAGAAAGAGGTTCGAGACCCGGACGAGGGTCCCGGCGCTCCGCGGGGAGGGGTCGGACGGGGCTGACCCCGGCCCGAGTGTCATTGACCGGCGACGGACGCTGAAACAGGATATTCCTCCGCTCCTCACTCAACACAAGGGGAAATCAATGGGCTTTGTATCGTGTTGGAACAGTGG
This sequence comes from Hirundichthys speculiger, assembly GCA_018398805.1. Lineage (NCBI taxonomy): Eukaryota > Metazoa > Chordata > Actinopteri > Beloniformes > Exocoetidae > Hirundichthys > Hirundichthys speculiger. The sequence goes on along the minus strand of JAGFBZ010000914.1, from coordinate 108,820 downwards.
AAGGCATTCTCTCACTAAAAGAGAAAAAAAAAAAAAAAACCTGCCCCCCTGTCCCATCTGTCTCAATCCTGCAGCTCTCACAGACCTCACAACCGGTCCTGTGTGGTCACTCCTGGACTAGAGTTACACAGTCCATGTGTCCGGCTTTGGACAATTCACAAAGCCAGCCGCCCCTGTGACTCTGCCCACTTTTCTCACACTTTATCCCCACAGGTTTACTGAACTGGATACGACTGCCCCTCCAGTTATTGATATTCCTGACGAGGACACATTTGTGACACGGCTACGTTTTCCATTTGCTTGCATTCAGCCATGTTGAAAAAGGACTTGGATATTAGCTTCTGACGACATTGGGGGGTTCAAACCTTTTAGCTGCCTGTATTTATTGCCAGTAGAATATTAGAAATTTGTAATTATCTTCAGACTGCTGGACAAATCTCCCATTCAGCTTCATAATTTATTTGCTATTACAGTCCATGTCTGTAGCAAATGTCTTTTTAGCTCGTGAGCGACTCCTGAGGAGCTCCACACGCAACATCTGGCAATGCATGCCTTTAGAGTAAACATAAGCAAATTTATTCCACACTTGCTCAGCGCCGAGAAGAGCCGAACATCTGAGGCAGCATGAAATGTGCTCCAAATACAGTGAGCGCAGATAAATAACATACTTATACAGTAATCGAATACAGAGACATAACCACCCATCAAAGGAGCTCTGGATTTCAGTTGATCTCAGTTTCAGTGTGCGATCCTTATATCATTTCTTCTTTCGAAGCATTTTATTTTGTTTGGCTTGTTATCATTACAGCAATGAGACACTAAGAAAGCACGCTATTACATTTTTGTGGCATAACACTATATATTCATTTATAGACACTTCTTTGTGTCATTAATGACAAAAGGTCAAAGGTCCTGGTGTGTCCGCCGTCATGTTTACTGTCCTTCTTCCTCCTTTTTCTCTTTTTGGTGGGAGCTAAGTCACGAATATAAAAAGCTGCAACATCATTGATTTTTGCAAAGAAAAAAAAATCCCTTGCAAATACTCGGTAAAGATCTCCTTTACCTTGAACTATATTTCTCTGGATATTTTTCTCTTCAGTGCGCAGGTTTGATTTTCTAAAACAGCGCATCCTCAGCCAAACGGCAGTTGTTTCTGAACACCAACAGAGTAGCTTTGTTGCCTGAATCTAATCAAACAGTGAGCGACGAGCATGACAGACTTACGAGAACCACAGTATCCAAGAGAGCAGAACTAGTAGAGCAAAAAAACAACTTTTTTTGTTTTTTTTCTCCAGAAGGCAAACAGTTCTGGATGTCATTACAGTGTTTGCTCCCAAGTATTGTTGTGGTTGGTTTGTCATGACACCAACACCGTACACATATGTTAATCATTTAGAAGCTTTCATGGTGCGTTTCCATCCATCCATGCATCCATCCATCCATCCATCCATCCATCCATCCATCCTGTTCAGTTTCACCCATTTATCAGGAAGTTGTACAACTCCTATTCATCTGTCGTTGCTGTCGTTGGGCCTCTGCCATGGGTTGTCTTTAAACATTCAGTTTAAAGAGTCTCACCGTCCCAATGTCCTCTCAGCTTCAGCGCTCGTTGGCATGGACTCCATTAGTCCATGGAGGAATGGAAGTTTCCAAACAATGTTCCCTCATTAGAGTTTGGCGATGGTGGTGGAGACCACTGGGAGAGAATGATTTGGTTTCACGGGCATCCTCTGGTCCTATGAACATGGCTGTGTTCCTCTTAGAAGAAATCCCTCCCATCAGAATTGAAATGCTTTATCATACGATTACTTTCAGCTTTCTTCTAGAGTTTTAGGATACTGTTGCTGTTGCAGTTGCTTTGTCAAATTGTGTCTTGAGCTTTTTTTCCCCACTTATCACAAAAAAATAATTTTTTTTTTCATTTTCCTCATGGGAGACTTTTAATAGCATCCCTTTACTCTTGTTATGATCGTCCATGACAGTGGAACGTTGTGTACGTGTGGAAGCAGGAGGTTGAAAGACCTCAAATGCAGAGGAGACATTGACATCATGGGGAGTGGTAGATCCTCGGGAGGTGGGACGGATGATCTCTGCAGCGCTGACGGGAGGATGCTCTGGACTGCAGCACCTCTCTACATGGACCGCGGACGATGCAAGTGGACGGAAGACTCCGCGCAGGCCGACGGTCATCGGGCTGGAGCGCTCGTTTAACCGCATACGCTGTTATCCTTGGCATGTTACTGTGAAGGAGCGTCTGGAAACCAGATGTCAAACTGTTTTGCTGCAAATTTCCATCCGTACCGTCTGCTGAGAATTCACCTGTGCTACCTGACCTCATGAATACAGCGCAGTTGCACGCCACAGTCCCATGTGTTCGTGATGATCTCTGGGGACTTCAGCTTCGCCGGCTATCCAACAGTTTCTCACCTCATGTTTATTCTATTATATCTTGATTTATTTTATACTTTCTTATATATTGTCCTTACAAATTTACACTGCAACAGTATAATTCAGTTCCATTCAGTTCCTCTTTTGCATTTGCAGAGTTGCAAGGCTCAAGAAGGGATAACTTTCTTTCACCCGACTGCGTATGCTTTTATTGTGAATGTTATGTTTTGCTGCGTTGCCATGCTGCAAACCTCTTTTCCTCTTTAATAAAACAGTCAAGCATGCGTTGTGTTGCCGTTTCGGTGTCGATGCCCTCTTTGTTTGCTTGAGTTTGTCAGGCCCACCATAGCTTACGGTTTATAAGGAGACCATGGGAGCGTGGCTTCAATAAACCAGACAGTAGGTGGGTTCGACGGCGAACTCGACACTATTACATAATTTGCTATCTCGAGAGCCACAGGTGTTTGAGCTTTGGCAGATTTATCCATGTGTTAAACTGCGCCTCTGACTTTCCTCCGGAGATAAAAAGTTCTTGTAAACGTCTGCTCTTTTCTTCTCCGTGACCTGGTGCGACTCCCACAGGGTTACATGAGCTCGCGGAGTTTATGCTCTCTCGGTTTAATGGAAAACAACAAGGAAATGAGCAAAATTCGAGCAATCTGGATAGAGATCAAGGACCCTATGGCAGAAATGTTTCCACAGATGAATACTGACAAAGAATCAAACAGTGTTTTATGTTCTCGGGAAGGGGGGGGCAGAATACATCATCATCTTACCTCTTTGCTTGTAATTTTTGCAAATGCGTTTCCAATCACTCAAACAAAACAACTCTGGGGGATTTATTTTTTTTGCACGATTATCCAGAGTGCAAACACAGTTGAACCCAAAATAGAGCTGAACGTCCAAGATGCGTCTAAGCTGCTTCTTTTTGTTTCTCCTGCTTTTATATTTCAAAGAAAACAACCCTCTGAGTCTTTGAGGCCTGTCCAGTCCAACTGCCCCCAACTGTTCCCCTCTCCGCCTCCCTTTCTCCTCTCCTTCTTTCAGTCTCCCTTCTCTTCTGGCAGTGAAAGAAAGTGCAGCTGCGTGGAGTCCTTTGGGCTGAAAGAGAAGAATCAGCCCATTTGGTTGACTTTCCTGGCATGAGCCGTAATTTGCTGCTGCCAGTGCCTAACATGCAGTCCAGAGCAGTTCCTGGGCTCCAGCCACTTGCATTCAACAGGACAATGGGGATTGTCCTGCAGCCATATAACACACAGGGGTCCAGTTTCCTGCTTGCCAAAATGTGGAACCACCAACAGGTCCAGATCTGGTCCAACTGGGGGCAGTTAATGTTACACAAAACCTTCTTAACTTGACATTTTGTCAGTCTTGGGCTGCTAACAGTTGAGAAAAAAGCTGTATGTTTTGTGAATTATATTTACACATATATATTTCAAATAATGAATTTTATTCTTGATAATGTTACAATATTTGGGAATATTTACCCCGTCTAAAGGCCCTCACTCTAACCTCTGAAAGAATCCATCAAACAAAGAAACATTCATTGGGGACAAGTGTAATTTTCCTCACCAGATGTGTCTAGATCTACAAACTATGTGGTTCCACATTCATGCATGAGGCTAAATTACTTGTTGAGATGGATGTTTATTGTAATGCGACCAGCAACATGTGTGCCAGCGAGTTCCAAACTTTAACAACCCCGTGTGTATTATGCGTTAAGTTCGATTGGAGCTTTTGTCAGTGGCTTAACGTTATTAGAATTTCCTCTGAAAACATACAGTGCACCGCTTGTGCAAGCTTCCAGTAAACATTATTAGTGTCACATCATACTCAGCGGCGGCCCACGTGACTCCGTCAACCCAGGGGAGCACTCCCCCTTATTGCTGTGTTGTGTGACAGCTGAATATGGAAACACTTTTTTGTGCTTGTTAATACTTACTGGTTTGCCTCTTTTTTTTTTTTTTTTTCTTGTCTTGTACTCTAATAGGTTCTACAAAGTCTTGTAAAAATGAAATGGCTTTCCCAGAAATGGGAGTTTATTGTCCCCCTCAGCCCACCCGACTCACATTTACCAAAATTCCCAAGCTGACATCCCCCTCCTTCAGACCACTGCCAGTACCGGCGCTGCACGCCAAATCTGCTGCCAGAGTACACCCAAACAATCGCCCTTTCTCCTCTTTGAAACTTTCCAACTGTCTGCTAGGAGAGTTTACACCAGTGAAGAGCTTCAGCTTAATGAGAACAGTCATAACGCTGCTAGTGGGAAGTGTGAAAGCTCAACGTGTTAGTTTCATAATCATAATGAAGCCCTATAAGTGCTTTTCCAAACATGTCAAACCTGCTTTTGTGCCGTTGGACTAAAGGCTGTCATACCAGCTGCAATATGGGGCTCCATAAACTGGATGTTGACCGGGGGGGGGGGGGGGGGGGGGGTATTCTGACTGGGGAGCCAGCAGGCTAACAGGCTAACAGCTCCTTAGCACGAGGACGACTGGGGAGCGAATTTTCATAATTTACAACAAGTCAAAACTCAAGCCATCGTAAATTTCATAGTAGTTTGAACAGGGGCCGTATACACCAATTCAGTTCAATTCAATTTTATTTGTATAGCGTCTGTTACAATGACAATTGTCTCTAGGCGGTTTACAGAGACCCAGAGCATGACCCCAGAGCAAATATCATTAACTAAAATTCCTAAACCAAACCCCACCAGTGGACTCAACAAAACCTCATGGTCTTGGACGGTCTCTAGACGTGCATCTCTGGTGGATATACACTGGCTGCTTCTAGGATGCTTGCGATTACTCTCATTGACGTGAATGGCTGTGATTTCAATCGGCCGGCGCGTCGCTACCAATCGGGACTTGAGCTTTAGGCGCGAACCGTGTTGCAACATGAATGTTCTGCAGAAAAGAATATGTTGTGACAAAGTAAATAACTCTCTGCTGCAAAAAGAGTGCAGTATAAATATAGGTAATACGGCATATGAAATTCATGAAGTTTGAGTTTCTTTAGATGGTGAATTCAAGCCTGTCTGGGCCAAATCCTGAAGAGGTGTTGTTCTGTTACAGCAACCACATATTACAAGATAAAGGAGACAGCTTTAGTCACAACTCTCCCCTTCATACAATCAAAGATAAAGTCCTGATCACCTTGATCATTCTACAACTTATCTATCAGACATTATTAGAATTACCTATAAAGGTTCACCTGCTGTTCATTTAATAAAGCAGTTTCAGAGAGGTGAATATCTGCTGGAACAAAAGAAACCTGAGAAAAACCAAAACTTACAAACACGTTACTGTGTGACGAACTTCCGACTCGAGCTACAACATGTAAAGTTCCTGGTCACGCTGTCGCCAAAACTTAATCCGAATCTTTGTCTTTTGATTTTTGGAAGGACTTTTTTTTTTTAGGATAAAAACAGTTAAAAGTTTCTTTTTTTAAAATTTTGTCCAAGCCTGTTTCCTTACACTGAAGTTGTGTGAAACTACAAGAGATTTTGCTAAATTTCCAATGTCTGTCTTTTAGTCTGCCATCTGAAAAATACAGAACGTCACACTATGAGAACAAAACTGTTGACAGTACAGTCATGGAAAAAATAATTAGACCACCCTTGTTTTCTTCAGTTTCTTGTTCATTTTAATGCCTGGTACAACTAAAGGTACATTTGTTTGGACAAACATAACGATAACCAAAAAGATTGTTCATAAGAGTTTTATTTAAGAGCTGATATCTTACCATTTTCCATGGTTTTCTTGATTATAACCTAAATCACTTAAGTTTTTACATCAATAGCTATGGCGTTGTACTGCCAAAAACACTGCTTTTATGCATTTAGTGTTTTCTTTTCTGTCTTTTTTAGTCACATGATGACGTTTAGTGGTACCAGGTATTAAAATGAACAAGAAACTGAAGAAAAAATGGTGGTCTAATAATTTTTTCCATGACTGTATATATATATATATATATATATATATATATATATTTATTTGTTATGTGTGTGTGGCTTCTCACATTTGAAATCAGTGCTAAGATTAAAAAACAGCCTTGTAGTGCGATCCAGCCTTTTCCTTCCTGGTTCTCAGGTCATCTCTTGCCCGTCACAAGGATCATTTTTGTTTGAAGCCCTCATTCATATGTTCAGACAACAGCAGGATACATTCAGCGTGATCCAATAAAACCAAAGATCATATGAAGGGGAGGCTGAAATGAGTTCCACATGAGCACCATCACAACGGGATACTTGCTAATATGGTTACCGCAGTTAATCTGACAATAAAAAAAGGTCTTGACCCGAAGAGCCGATTCGAGTTCACCTCAGCTCATTGTAATCATTGACACTAATCAGCTTGAATACAGTTCGTGAATGCTGGATGGAACTTTCAGCAGGTGACGAGACAAAGATAAAGGTTGAGATGTGTGTGGGTGGCATCACTAAAGAGTACAGTTCTGGAGCTTCCAATGTGGGCAACTTTCACCCTCAGTGACTCACTGCACATTTAAAATACCACTGAAAGCCACCACCGCATTCATATGCTTGCACCTACAAACTCTTCAGATGCACAATGACGCCAGCAGTAATATTACTTTTTTTTTTTTTTTTTTTTCTTTTTCTGTTGTTGTTGACGGGGGTGCTTTTAAAATATCTGACATTAGAAAACGATTAGATCTCCCAGGTGGTTTTGATTTTAACTTTGGAGTGTGAATCACTTCAGCCCAGAGGCTGTTTATTTTTATTTTCTTTCTCACAGTCCCCAAACACAGGATATGGGTTTGTGCTTATTCGACAAGGCTGTGAATCAACATCCTCCATCACATTACTGTCAGCGCGGCTTTCACACTTCTCTCCGCTGTCAGAGCGATATTCTGAATTCATCAGGGGTTGAATACTTTGACGTGACGAAGAGGATGAAGAGCTGTGAAGCGATAACGTCGACGACCTTTTTCTAAGGCCGGAGATGGAGCTTCATCGAGCGGGTATCTGCAGAACCCAGGCGTGATTTATTTCCATCGAGGTAATATCAGGGTCGGCGCCCTGAAAACGTCTTTAACGAGATTCTTTGAGCTGGATAAGAAGGTCCAACGCTCCCAGTTCAGTGGCATGATGGATGAAACTGTTCTATCTTGTTTATGCAACCTGACGCAAGGCATCTGCTGGCCTCAGGAGTGCTCAGATGAGGCTGTAGCAACGCTCCTCACTCCCTATTAGACTATGAGACAAAGATGATCAAAGTACCGCATATGCAGGCGATATGGTGGTTAATGTAGGGAAACTACTTCCTACTTCATACACATGGGTGTTTTCCCAACCTTTATGTGCATTTTTTTGACATAGCTTTGAACAAAAACTATCTTAAATCTTATATCCTACTTTGTTGGCTCTAAAATTTCCAGCCTAAAATATTTTGGTTATTTAGTTGTGAACAAGCAGGGTGACAGGATGATGAAACCCGGACACAAGAATTCTTTTTTTGTTGTTTTTAGGTTTATGATTAAAATCAAAATTGGTTTAGGCTGCTAAGTTCCTTTGTGAGAAACAATCCTTTCACTTTTAGGTGATTTTTAAAATATAACTAAAAATATTTCACCATTAACTGGAATTGTATTGCATATATTAAAAGCAAACCATTGACATTCATCAGTTTTATTTATTCTTTTTTTTCAGTGGGAAATTTCTTTCTGCTTGTGTCTTATGCAGATGGGACTTGTCACCTTGTAAACCAGAAAATCTCAGATTTTTAATTTGTGGACATAGACATTATGAGAGGAATAATTTTAAAGCAAGCCGTGATCTTTTACCAACCCTAACCATGTAGTCTTTGGGCCCGATCTTCCCCCAGATCTCCTAAAGCCGCTATTAAGAGATAGCAGGTAGCAGGGGGGCTGCGTTCCACCTTGCTAAACCCACTATCCCACCTGCGCTATCCGCTATATTATGCATAGGAGTGGTTAGGGCGTTCCACCTGTTAAACCAATCAGTGTGTCAGTAGCCATTGCCTTTAAGAGCAGGTTGCGCTACCCGCAAACCGCTATGTAGCGTCTTTTCATCCAGATCGGAGCAGCTCTCATGTGCAGCTTGTCTGGGACTCTGCTGTAGAGCTTCCTCCTCTTCCTTCCTCCTCCTCCTCCTCCGCACTGATATATACATATAAATATTTTTACACAGACAATTCCTATCGGCTACCTGAAAGTCCCAGATAGTCGGTGTGCTCCCAGTAAACACGCTCTGGTCGTCTATTGTTTAACTGGCGAGGAAGCCGTTTAAGACGATCTCTGCCATTTTCTCAGGGGTTCAACTGAGGCCAAATCACGCTTTTTATACAAGAGTTAATTCGAGACGTCGACATGTGACCAGGTGGACGCACATTGATGCCATTTGGATGTGCTCTTGTACGCGGCGACATGTGGGTTGCGGCTGGTGGGTGGTCTACCCTCAACCCTAAACCCGCGATCGCAAGATACCGAGTTTGCGGAAAGGGCCTACAAATTGAGTAAGGGAGTCGGCATAATGGGTAACGGCTTTAGCGAGCCAAAGATTGCATTAGCGGTTAGAGGAGGTTCCTATACTCGCAATTTGTGGGTTGCAGCTAGTGGGTAGCGGCTAGCGGGAAATGTATGATCGGGGCCTTAATCAAATGGTTTAGTTGCCTAAACTTAACCAAACTGTGACTTAACCACTTTTTCACAGCTCCCTTCATAGCAGTCAGTTTGACACATTTTGGTGCTGAAGACACAATTGTTTAAAAAAAAAAAAAAAAAATCGCAGAAGTTCAGCTTGTCAATATTCTGTCCCCGTTTTGTCCTTCCCCTCAACCCAAATCAATGCTTTTCATCAGAGACCTTTCTTCCTCTTTACCCCGACACATCAGCCATGAAGGGACACATGTGTAGCCTCTTTGCTTTGAGTCGACGTGATCCACACTCTGCAGCATTGCAGTAGTACGCCATGGTTGTTTGAGGGGAGAAAACAATGTTTAATGAATGATCTGTATCGCTTGTTTTGACTTCTTATTTTCTTTAGTTGTTCTTTAGTTGGCACTCAGATAGTCTCTATCAAGACTTTGCTGGAAGTTTACCTCTTTTGGTGTTATACTCCACATAAGCTGGCTCTCCAGACACTGTCCAGATATCGAGTTTGCATATAAAACTGGCTTTGGAGACGCACATTTACCCACACTTGTCAAGTTTTTGGCTTTTTATCCTCACACAAGAGCTCCAGCTTTTATCAGGCTAGTCTGACTGAAATGAGAAATCACATTATGAAACAGGGTTTAAGCTCATATCTGACTGTGTACTTACTTTGGAATAAAGCTTTCAGCGGGGGAATGACGTGGATTTATTACCTGCCTTCGAGCCACATGTTTTGGCAAAGAGGCACTCAGCAAAAAACCGAGACATTTGCAGTCGTGAAATATATACGCAAACGCTGGTCAGCGTAATCACATCACCTTTTCCTGCTGGCAGTTGCATTCGCGGATCCTCATAATTACTAGAGGACCGCACAGATGTTGTAAAATGCTTCAAATTCTATTATCAAGCCATACCAAACAGCTATAGAGTCTGATTTTTTAAAAAACCTTTTAATCCCCTGGTCATTTTTCATCACGAGGAACGTGTGTTCCAGCCAGCTATCTGAAGTTTCATGGCGTCAAGGTTCTGTTATGAACTCTGAGCGAGTCTTCTATTTTCAAGTGTATGAAGCTGGAGGGAGTGGAAAGTTTGGCAAAGCTAGCACAGCTGCAGATAGATGTGCTAACACCGCAGCATTTCACTGAATTGCTTTCGACGGAGCCAAATCATGTAACAAAAGCCAATCAGCATTTACTGCGGATGCCAGCGACACAGAGGTTTTTCTGTTTGTCAGTTTAGACAAAGAAATAAGCATGTATGGAAAAATCTGCCAAAACAATGTTCACCCCGACATGCTGGAATCATTATACAGTCATGTAATGTACCATAAATGTCGGCGCGCGAGGCAGTGATGGAGTGTGTTTGTTCTTGTGCGGGCTGGTTGTGTTTTAAGATTGTGCTCCATCTGTGAAGAAGCTGTGGACCGTTTCCTCAATAACCCTCCCATCTGTCTCCGCCGTACGCATGACTTAAACGTTATTTTTCAACCCCTTTCTTTTAACTCTCAAACTGTCCACCTTCTCTGCCGAAGCCGCCCGCTGAGAAGCACTGTGCGGGGAATCCAGTCAAGAAAAAAAAAAAAAAACTGCTCGCAAACGCATAAGGCCCGTCTTTGCAGCAGGGTACAGTACTGAATCAGGAAAAACAACAAGAAAGGAATAAAGACAGCTGAAGAAAGACAGAGAGAAGCAGTGGGAGGGAGGCAGAAGACGGGCCTCGCACCAATGGGGAGAAAGTGCGGAGTCATGCTGTAGGAATGCTGGAGGGGGGGGAATTGCTGGCGTGACTGCCCCATTTTTCACAGCCATAATCAGAGCCAGCTGTCAGTGAGAGGGCCCAGAAGATGAAGGGAAGGAGGAGGAGGAGGAGGAGGAGGAGGAGGGGAGCAGAGAGAGCAAGGATGGTGGATGGGAGGAGGGCTACAGGGAATAAGAACGGGAGGAGTGGGAGTATTGGGTTTTGCGGACGAACTTTGGAAGAAGTCGCCGGTAACTTTTCACGAGCTTCATTTATTCACTCGTGTGAAACAGAATGTCTGTAGAAAGAAGGAAAAAAAAAAACGTGGGCGCGCCTGTGTAAAGATGCCCCCCCACCCCCCACCACCACCCCAACCCCCCGCGCTCGTATGATAACAGTTAAAAAGGAGGAGTTGAGCTTCGGCCTTGACTTGGCCCAGCGGCTGTACGAGCCAGGTCAAAGGAGGATGGGGGGGGGGTTCAGGGTGGAGCTTCCTGTCTTCCTGCTTCTCCCGGGACCTCTGCAGTAATGGATGACAAAGCAGAAGCTGAAAGGCACTCCATGCTGTTTGCACAGATGACAAGCGGCCCACGTAAAAACAACTTATTTACAGCATAATCAGGGACCTTGTAGAGATCCAGTAGTTTGCACGAATCCATCCGTGTTCATGCCACCGCCGCTGCTACCATCTGTGCCACTGCCGCCGCCGCCGTCCTCCGGCTCTCAACGTAAACCCGCGCCGTGTTTATGTTTAGTCTGCCGTTGCAGCAGAGCACGCGCGCTCACCGACCTCCAACTTGTCGCGTAACGTCCCACGAGTTGTAGGTCAGATCCGCGTATTTGCTGCGCACAAATCACGATGAGCCATAAAAAAAAAAAAAAAAAAGAAAAAAAACGCAGATGACAACATGAAAACGATAACAGCTTCACCCATGGAAGGTTTTCAGGCCGAAGACAGCAATAAATCTGAGGTAAATTATTACACAGACGCTTCCCGAAGTAGGTTAAGGTATGAAGGTTCAAGTGCTGCGGCGAGGCATTTTTATGACCTATCTCTACGCCTGCACTCCCTCGTAGCGCGCACCTGCATATTTTATTTGACCCTGGGCAGAATTTGGTGGAAAAGGGCTCCAGTGGGAACGGCCTGGCTTGTTGATTTTTTGGTGATTCATTGCCGTGGAAGAGGTGACCTCCCCGATGCTGGACTTTTCACGTCAAAGCCACATGTCTCCAGCTCAGAGAGCGCCCTCGAGACTTCCGAGAAACAGTGTCACTGGCTAATGAACTTTGCAGCCACCACACTGATCCCTTTCTTTCCTAAGTGGGTTAGAGTAAATTACCTTGTAGCTTGCGTAAGGCAAGGACCCGCGCTGTTGGAGCTGCTTTTCTTCAGCGCAGAGGCCTCCTCACCTGGTTTTGTTTTTAAAAATATAACCCAGTGAGCTCATGCCGAAGAACAATGGAGGACACATGCAAGCTTGAAACTTCAGAGACATAGATCTTGGTGTTTGACAAGCTATTTTAGGTTCAACAGAACTCCCCCTTCTGCCCACTTCCTGTGCTCATGTCTTGATGTAATGCGAGGTTGTAAAAAAACAACAGACACAGAAATCCACGGGGCTCTTTGAGAAGCATTAAACTGAGAGTAAGCTGTTAAAAGACAGAAACAAAGCCCGTGTTTATGCGGTGGTCCCAGACACCTCCAGCGTTCAGGTAATTCCTGAAAGGGAAAACCCAGAGTGTCACACAAATGCAGGACGTCCATGCCATCAGCCGAGCCCGCGCTCACTCTTCCTTTCTCTCCGTGCCCAGGAGTTGTTTGTCAGACCAGGCAAGTGGCCTGTAGCCTCTTTGAGTTTCAGCCAAGTCCAAAGAGGAGTGGGTTCAAAGTCTGGACGTCTGACTCTGGCACTGTGTTGGCTCGGCTTTCATGTCGCCTCGCCGGTCTGTTATCTGGAGCTGCGCCGAAGCTCGGTGGCCGGGTTCAGGAGAAAGTGCAGCATCTGCAGCCGTGAGAGAAAAAAAAAAGTGCGCCCTCTTTTAATCAGGACTTTACTGGGTCTTAAAATGAGGTAAATGCAACCTCAGATGAATGACAACACATGACATGCGTGTCACAACAGAAAAACAAATCTGCCGAAATACAGCGCCGAAGTGAAAAACACCAAGCCTCGTTACTTCTTTAGGAATAAAGAACGCAGTCAGGTGCTGCTGATCTAATCCCCCTGATTGATCACCAACCAAGTGTGAGCATCTCCATAACATAATGCCAAGGAGGAAAGACATCATAACATGATTTTAGAGATACGGTTAGGTTTCATTCTGGAATGAGACCATTTTCAAAGGATTTGTCTCGGTTTTATTCACAAGTTGAAGTAATTTGCCTCAGATCACACACAAGTATTGCTGTAGCGATACACTAATCTCGCAATACGATACAATACACGATATTCGGCTCATGATACGACATATATCGATATTCATCTTACAATACATTTACATAATTTTCCGAAAGATTTTAAAGGGACAAAGTGATTTTGGTGACATCTTGGGTGTGTTCCAATTACTTTGTTTGAATTAATTGAACTGAAAGCATCAATTACACATTATATGGCTGACAGGCAGCTTGCAAATGCTGGACAAAATGAATAAAAGATGTGTTGAGAAAAATAGTTTCATTTATTTAAACAGTGTAAATTGTTGCTTGCAAGCTTTTAAAGGTGGGACACGGGAGTTTTGAAAGAAGCTTAGAATATCGATACTCGCAGCTGAAAAATCGATACTCGATAAAATATTGATATATATATCGCAGAATCGATAAAATCACTCAGCTCTACAAACAAGCTATAATCTCAGACTCTACAGGTTTTCCATTAGCATCTTAAAAGGTTAGAGTGTTGAAATTCACACCAGTAGAATTTAAAAACAGTGAGCAAGTATGTCTGGTCTATAAGGAAATCATACAGGGGATTTTTGTCTCCAAACTGAACGTTGCTGCACAGTTTAGGTTTACAAAGTTGTTGTTTGTTTTCCTCCCACACTGTACAAAGTCCATTGGACCGACAGGACCAAAGTGGACATGGATGGTCATAACTCACAGCACCAAACTCAAAAACCAAACGTATTGGCACAAAACGCCTCATACCAACTTACCAGCACGGTGGTGGAGGGGTTATGATGTGGGCTTGTTTTAAAGCCACAGTTATTAAGTTCACCGTGAGCTCCCGTGCACGCCAAAGCGCACGGGGTCAAAGGCCCCCGTGAGGCCGCGTGTCTGATAGATAAAGCCCGACTGAAAATGGGTCACGCAACAGGACGACGATCCCAAACATACCAGCGAATCTGCAGCAGAGAAGAAGTCCAGACCTCAGCCTGACTGAAACGATGTGGTGGGACCTTCAGAGAGCTGCGTATAAACAAATGTCTTTGAACCTAAGTGAACTCAGCTATATTAAAAAAAAAAAAAAGGGTCTAAATTCCTTCATAGCGATGCGAGAGACTGATAAGATCATACCAGAAAGAGTTCATTTAAAGTTATTGCTACTGAAGATGGTTTTACAAGCTTAATTTCTGACTAAATGTATGGACACTGTGTAATATGATATGTTCTCATCTTTAACCCTAGTTTTGACCAAATGATTGCTCAATATGTCAATATTGGCAGTTATCAAGCCAGAAAGTTGCTCTTAATGTCACTTTGTAGAAAAAAAAATTAAAGGTGTCTTCGGGTGGATGTGAATCTGCACTTTCAGATTCATGTACATTCGTTTCCTTTTGAGGCTTCATATTCTGTTTTTCAGTTTTTTTCTTTTTTGGGGGGGCTTCCGCTTTGTATGTAACACACAAAAACAAAAATACACTCTTCCCGGATGCATCTTCTTGTCAGAGCTGTGAATCTCTGCCTTCCAGCTCAACGTTTAGAGATTAAGCCTCAGCCCGAAGTGTCTCGGCTTATCGGCCAGTTGAGGGCGAACGTTTCCTCCGTCACTATGCAGCGAATCGTCGTGGGTACTTTCCAGGGCACTTTCTCCTGTTTGGCAGTCTGCTGTCGTGTTTACAGACCTGCTAAACCCTTGGCGACACCACGGGCCCGTGATTCACCCTTTGAACCCTGCAGTCGAGAGTTAAGGGTTCAGTTTACAAACAGCGTTGCTCAACGTGTCCTCTTTGGCCATGGTCACACTTTCTGTTTGCTCTTTTCACATCTCACGTTCTCAGTCTTTTCATTTCTCTGCGTCAAATCCCCGGTGGCCTGTCTCCGGTGGTTCAAATTCATTTGAAATGTTCGTGTGGTGTGATCGACTTATAAACTCATCATTTAAGAGTTATTGACAGATCTGATAAAACTGGAGTCATATAATGTTGCCACAGTCAAAGTTAACACATTTCACTGTAGCAGTTTCTAATATAAAACCCTCTAGGTCAAATTAGTCTCTAATTTAAATCTTTGGCCAAAAATGAACTCTAATTACCAAAGAGGTCACAGTTCAAGCTTTGGGAAAGTACATTAAATAGTGTTTTTTTTTTTTTTTTATGAGATAGACTAAATGCGTGTCAGATACCTTTGTACATGTAAACCAATTCACGTCAGCCTGTTTTTTTTTGTTTTTTTTTTCTGTGAACAGAGCAGATGCAACACTTGCTTTCAGCCTCGTGCCGCTGCTGCAGGAACTTATGTCACTTCCTTTCGTATCTTGATGTGGAAAAAGGAAGCCCCCTTACTTTCCCCAGACGTACTTGTCGTACAGACGAGCAGGCTTTGAGAAAGAAAAAAAAAAAGAAGTGTGGTAAATCTGTTTCGGAGCTGAAATAACCTAAATCTTTGTACTTCGCAACGGCTAAGCAGATGGCGCGTCAGGCTCGTACGAGCTCGTACGTGTCAGGCTGTGTTTTGCGTGAACCCGCGGTGCATCGGAGCACCTGTGTATTGAACAGGATGCCGGGGGCCGACCCGTGTCCCCTTTTGCATGCAACCTCCCCTGGCTCGCGAGGCTTTTCTGAGCCCTGTACTGTATGAGTAAAAGTCGAGCTGCAGACTGTATGGAACATGCAGAGGAGGCGAGCTGCGCTCCGCTCTTTGAAGCCTTCTGTGCACATCTGAAGGCACAGGCTGTGTGCCTTCAGATGTGCACGGCTGAGCGCATCAGCAGCTCAGCCGTTTAACCCATTCGTGCCCACGCAAGAGTACATTTGTGTCATTAAAGAGAAACAACAACCTCCTACATTTCGGAACCTCCACAAGCTCTTCAGTACCATTTCCATGATGTCCTGGAGTCTCCATTTTGAGCGAAAGGGCTTATTAATTAGGTCAGAACGTCTATTCCTGCAAGCTGCCACCGTAATTGGCAGCAGAGAGTCCTGCGCGTTTATCATAAGATCTAGTAGTGTCTCATAAACATCTCAGGAGGTAACCAAAGGTTATCCTTCTCATCTGTTATCACGAAAACAAGTTGCTAAGTGATTCATGTCAAAGATGTTGCTTCCAATGACAAACTGACCCAACGTCAAGCTTCCCTCTGCTGTACAGGACTGAGCTCAAAACGACTGACGGAGGAGCCGTGAGAAGGTTAATTGAGGCTTGCAGTAGAGTCTGAAGGGCAAAACTGGAGCTGATGCTGAACGGGCGAGTATCTGCGGGGGAGCAGGAAAGGATGTAGGTGGGCAGCGAGGAGAGGAGGGTCCGAAAACAGGGAAGGATTGAAGTCCTTTATCTGAACAGGTGAATATTGACTGGCTTGGTGGTAAACACAGGAGCACAAACCCACACAGGGTGCAAATACAAGGCACAGATCCAAATGGACAGTCAGGTCAACCGCTCAAGGGATAGGTCTGAATATACTGGTCCGATCACAAAACACAAACTCAGGGTTCAAGGGTGTCTTCGAAAAATAAAAAATCTGGCAAAAGGAAAGAGCTGCTTAAGAAGGGGGGAGAACAGGTGTGACTAATCAGAGTTGACTAGTGAGATGAAACCAGTGGTGAGGGAGGCTCAGGCACACAGAGAGGTACTCAACCATATATGGTCAACACAGGAAGTGAGCTGGAGACCATGACACTTCCAGCTTTGTTCGACTTTTGAAGTTGCACATACATTAGACGATACTCTCGTGTTATGCTGTCTATCATTTACATTTACGGTTGTTAGAAAGGACTTGGAAGGATGTTGAATTTATAAATTCTCACTTGGCACTTGACTCGAGACTTGCCTGTCTCGACTCGAGACTCGAGATAAGACTTGGGACTTACTTGGGACTTGCGAAACAGTGAAAACAGAAAGTACCAAACCTATTACAAGGGAGCAGGGATGGACTTTATGGCACGACTCATACAGGAGCATCCAAGAGCCTCCAATCAAAAGAGCCAAAATGGCCGCTGGTGGCTCAGTGGTTCCTATCCAGTGGTACCTAGGCGCAGTTTTATTTCTGTGCCTGTTCGCTCCACCCCTTGAAAATCAAATGCAAACTCTTGAGGAATAGGACTTGTTCATTCTAACACCACAGACCCAGATCTGAACTGTCCAGCCTCCTCGTCTCTACCTGACACCGCATCATTTTGCGTTTGCTGCAACTCTAAAATGGGCAGCGTGCAGCTGCAAAAACAGTCTATGCTCAGCCTGTGAAGGGGGGGGATGGATTTGAGTGACCTGCTGCTATTAAGAAAGATTTAAAGACATGCTTAAAAATGAAGCTTTTTTGGAGTTCTGTTATTTGGAGCAAAGCATCAAAGATGTTTCATGACTCAAAGTGATGATTGGTCTCCTTTAAATAAAGATCATGAAGCAGCGAATCATCATCTTATTAACTCAGCAGCATCTATATTTTAGCTCCTGCTTCTCCAGATTTCAGATAACTTCCCTCTCCCTTATTCAACCATTTATTCACACATTGTAAAGAATGTCACGCCTGAAATCCAACACGAGACCTTGTCAGGATCCAAAAATCTGTCTTCTAATTGTGAGTGATGATCCTCCGCTGAGCGTGCCAACACCACCGCTAGGAGCATCCAAATAGTTATCGCAGGCAATTCTTTTGTGAAGCAGATTCCAGAAACACGGTGACATCTAAATACAACTCTGACCAAACAGAAGGGAGAGCGAGCTTGATTAATCCCGAGGTTTTTCATCGAAAAGACGCTGCGTGCGGTATCCCGAAGGCCGCGGACTCTCGATGTCGTTTCTACTACATCTGTCCCCCGTGTTTGCCTGAGGATGCAATTACGCGAAGGCCGGGGCCGGTCCAGGGTAAGCACGTTTAAATAGCGCTGCATTACTTCCTGTGGAAACTTGTTAATGGCACAAACAAACCGACACAACAACCGCTGGGAAGGAAAACAAGTAGCTCCGCTAAGGTCTGCTGAGCACACTGTTGAGCTGGAAGCTATTTGGAGAAACATAATGTGCTTCTTATCAAATCATAAGTCAGAGGATTCTTAATTCTGTTTGGTGAAGGTTGGTGTTTATTTATATTCATTTTACCAGGAATGTACAGTGACACACACAGAGAGGCGAGTCGGGTGGGGGGTGGGTGTTAGGGGCTTGTGTAATAGTCTAAAAAAAAAAAAAAAGGTTGAGTCTTACTAAAATGCAAATGGTACGAAAATAATGTCCCCAAATTACAGCAAAGGGTCCAGATAATTTCCTGTAGTGGTGCTTAAACTCTGCTATTTCTGCTTTGCCCTGTTTATTTTGGGGGGGGGGGGGGCTGGGCGGACGGGGACTGTGGACACATAATCCTCCCAGAAAAGTGATTTATTTATGAATTCCAGTGCAGAACCTCCCCTCCTGAGAGCTGGCCAGCCTGCCAGAAATCATTGGCTGATGTTTACAGGACTGGATTGGCTAATTCCCATGGTGCAGTGTGCCTGCAGAGCTATCTTATTTATACAAGGCCTGATATGGGAGAACAGAGGGGTTTATTTTGGGATATTCCCCATAGAAGGATCCGATTTCTCCAACTGGAGCGGTTTCCTCCATACGTGCCGCACTTCAGGTTCGAGAGGTGGGCCGCGCGCCTGCGGACGCTCAAGTTTAAAAGGGCTGCGTTGGCTCCGCGAAAGAAAACAGTGTCACAATGTCGAGAGATGGACTTGAGACAATAGACTGAGTTTAGGGACAACACAGGAAGCTGAATATTAGCCTCATAATGAGGGAACATTGTCGCTTCTAGACATTTATCACCACAATCACTCTAATTCTGACTTAAATAGCCGACCATCCTTCAAAATGAGTCATGCTAACATACTGACAGATGGCTGTTAGCCTTTAAATGGTGGGCAGTTCAGTGCTGTCAAAGAGCCCCGGGCCTCTGTCAGACTGAAACAATATCTGATCTTCTGTGAGTGGTTTTAATGATGCGATCACGGTAGACGAAAACAAAGCGTTAAGTCATCTTCCCTCAACAAAAGAGAAAAATTAATCAGACTCAGAATCCTTGACTCGAAGCAAAACATGTGAGTCATGTTTGCCTCTTTCAAGCTCATCACCTACAAGGCCGACAGACATTTCGGAGGTTGTGATAATTAGCTCAGGCGCTCGACGCGTCTGCGATGACTAATTTTCACGAGGGATGACGCTAATTTAGAGTCCTGGCTCTCGCAGTCTGTAGATGTTTTAATTACAAAGCATAAACACTTGGAAAGATCAGGTCACACGGTGCATATTTGTGAATACAAAGCAACATCTGCCTCTTATGAGAACTCACATCATTATCTGCAGCTTTTGGTCACTGGTGCATTACATAAGTGATGCTGGATGAACACCTTGCATCCCCCCGTTGATCATCTTGTTCTGTTTTGGATGATTACGTAAAGGAGTGAAGGAGTGAAGCGAAGGCCAAGATGTTTTTCCTCACTGTTGATGTGTGTAAGTTGTCTTTATCTTCCGGAGTCCAAGAGGAAAGGTCATCTGTTACACGGATGACGACTCTTACAGCAGTGTTCACGCTAAGATAACCTTGAAACTCCTCTCCCCTGGGCCCTCGGACATCCTTTCACTCTTTGTCTCCCCATGTCTTTGGCTGAGGACAGATCAAAGCAAAGTGTTGCATATTTCCCTCCTATGTAACAGCCTTTTGTGATAACTGCTGATGTCATGAACTTGAGCTCAGGGAGTGTCTTATGTTACTAAATGACAGCAGTGCTCTGAATAGACATCGGTGATAAGGCTGTTTGAAAATTTGGCCCCCTAACTTTGAACAAAACACAACAAACTTCCACATGTGCTTCCTTTTGATGGCATTGCTCTCGGGCATTTTTCCACTCACTGCAGATGCTGTGTCGGGTTTCAGCTGTACAAGCCCCAGTTCCAGAAAACGTTGGGGGAAAATGTACATAAAAACCAGGAAGCAGTGATTTACAGACATCAGAAACCCATATTTTATTCACCGGAGAACATTGGAAACATATTACGTGCTGAAAGTGAGAAAATGTACCATTGTAGGGAATATAAACAAGGTAATTTAATCAGAATTGGTGGACTGATGTCTGTTCTGGTCCTGTTAGATCTCAGTGCTGCATTACATTGATACAGTTGATCTCCACCATTCTTTTACAGAAGCTTAAGAAGTTATTGGTATTGCAATGCCTTATTTTAAACCATAATTATCTGATAAAATCTAATCTGTTCATGTAAATGGGGAGTCTTCCTCAAGTAGTTAGTTTATGGTGTTCCACAGGGTTCTGTATGTGGGCCAATAATTTTCACTCTATTCATGCTTCCATTAGGTTCTATTATCAGGCAATGTGACATAAAGTTTAATTTATGCAGATGATACTCAGATATGCTTATCTGTAACTCCAGATGAGACCTCTAAACTAGCACTACAAACATGACTCAGTGACACAAAGACCTGGATGACTGCTAATTTCCTGTTGCTTAACTCAGAAAACACTGAAGTTGTTGCCTTTGGGCCTGAACACATCAGAAATAGACTGTCTAATCATTTAATAACTCTGGATGGCAGTACAAGTTTCAAGAACTACCTTATTTCACATCCACAGTAATTCTAAAATAAGGAAAATCCTAACTCAGAGTGATGTAGAAAAATGGTCTATGCATTACTCCAGTTTCTTGTAAGTAGGTCGCTCTACAATGACTCTAAACTGCCTCCAGATGATCCAAAATGCTTCAGCCAGAGTTCTGATGAGGATTAGTGGGAGAGATCATATTTCCCCGATCGTAGCTTCCCTTCAACTTGCCGTTAAATTCTGGCTAAATTTAAAATTCTACTCCATGAATATAAAAGCCTTCAGGGCCTCACTCCAGCTAATCTAAAAGAACTCATTGTTCCATATCTTCCCAATAAAGCCCTTTTCTCTCAGACTGCAGGCCTACTTGTGGTTCCTCGAGTTTCCAAAAGTGAAATGTGAAGCAGAGCCTTCAGCTATCTGGCTCCTTGTGGAACCAGCTCCAGAGAGCTTCATTGATGACATGTATACTCTTCTTTTATGTACACTCGTCTTGTCTTTATTATTGTCTCTCTTTCTCAGACCCCCAGTCGAGGCAGATGGTCACCGTCTCTGAGTCTGGTTCTGGCTCTGCTGGAGGTTTTTTTTAGCCCTGCTAACCAGGTTTTTGTCTCTCCACTGTCACCTCATTCTTCCTCAGGCTGGAGGATTATACCAAAGTGAAGGTTTGATGCAATATGAAGGCTTCCTTGGTGAAACTTTTTTTTTTTTTTTTTTTAATGAACTGGCATTGCACAAATGGTGATTAATTAGATCATAAATAAGAATAAACAGGATCATGATCACTAATAAACCAGATTATGCATGAATTACAATGAACTGGACTGAATTGGATGCAGAACCGAGTTTGTTTTAAATGCAGTGCCGCCTGTTGGCCTGGAGATCACGGGCGTTAATATCTGATGTTTGGCCTTGTCCAGCATGTGCAGAGGTTTCTCCAGATTTAGAGAATCTTTTGATAATATTATATACTGTAGACCAGGGGTGTCGTGGAGGGCTGTTTCCTGCATGTCTTAGATGTTTCCCTGCTTCATCTGAAAGTGGCAGTATGAATCAAATGAATGGATCCTTAACAGACTTGGGTGACTAGCTGATGGTGATCCATTCATCTGAATCAGGTGTGTTGTGTCCGGGAAACATTTGGAACATGCAGGACAGCGGCCCTGAAGGACAGAGTTTGGACAGCCCTGCTGTAGACAACAAGATATTCAAAGTCTTTTCAATTCAATGCTGAGGAGCATGAATTTTCCTCAATATGCTTATTTAGCAGATTAGTGAACTTTGTGCACTGACTCTAAGACATGTTCGTTTTTATCCCCAATCATGCCACTGACCTGTTGCTAATTAACCTAATTAGCTGCCAGATGTTCTTCTAGATGTTTCTTTTTAGTACCACTTAGCGTTTGCAGCCTTTTGATGTACATTTCCAAACTTTATGGAGGCACGTCGCTGCCTTCGCATTTAGAATGAGCTCATATTTTTCACGAAATGGTAAAATGCCTCACTTCTGCATTTCTTTTGTGAATAACATCTGGATTTCTGACACCTGCAGGTCATTGCATCCTGTTTTTATTCACGCTTTATGCCGCGTCCCCGCCTTTTTGAAATTGGCGTTATGTATGCTACGTTGTAATACAAGATTGATGTCTTGTGTGTTGTGGTGTCGGCACAAAGGAGAAGAAAGAAAAAAAAAGGACGAGAGGATTACGCTGTTTCTCCCTAAAAATCATCTGTAATGGACAACAGACTTTCTAATCAGCTCTATGGGAGGAAGCCAGATGGAATTATAACATGACAAGACTCCAAGCAAGCTGTGACCACAATCCCCGGGGTCTGGGTGTAGGAAACCTAAAGACTCTGATCATATTCTTCTAATCATTTGTTAGCTCTGCATGCTCTGCTGTGGGATTAGTGTGCCTCGAGAACTCTCGGGGATTAAATATCTTCCTGGACAGCAGTGGGGATGGATGGAAACAACACATGTTTGTTCAGTTACAGACGTTGTTGCAGTTTTGTAGAAGCAACAAAATCGTCGACTGTTGTCCAGCTGAGGAGAAAGGAAACAGAGGAGGCTCGAGAGGTTTACTGAAGCTTCGCTGCTGATGGTAGACGCATCCACGGCACGCCACTGAGTGGTTTCACTTCAGAGGTTTGGATGTGGATTATTCAGTTGCGAACGTTTAACCCAAAATGGACCGAAGAGTTTCCGTGTTAGTTTCCTTTAACCTTTTTACCAGTTGTACATGTATTTTATTTTTAAATTTACAACACAAACTGGGAGAAATTTCACTGTTGACGCTGTGAAACATATCCACAATATCCACATTTATGAAACTTCACGATGCTTGATTCCTGTTGGCTGCTTTAAAAGTATCTATCACCCTGCTGCAGGGAAGCCATGTTTCAGACCAATGGAAATGGAAACCAGCTGTCCACACAGGTAAACCGACCGTTCACATGTGCACCCAAGGTCCAGAAGGGAGAGATGAAAGGAGAAACTGAAACGGCGCTCCATCTTTGTATTCAGGATTTGATTCTATGCCGTGTTTTGTACAGTAAATGTCAGCTTGCATGTGCAGTTTCCCGTTTACAGACACAGACGAATCGTTACTTAACGTATATCCAACTCCTTCTTTGCACCAACCTGAAAATCGATAACCATCTGATTGATTTTTATGGCACATTCGTCCATCTTTACGCAGGTTTTTCCACGCCTAACACCTACTTCTTCTCGATACTTATTACCTCCGCCAAGGAGGTTATATTTGTTTGTCTGTCTGCGTTCAAGATAACTCAAAAACGTTATGGATGGATTTTGCTGAAATTCTCAGGAGTTGTCAGAAATGTGAAAAGGAAGAACTGATTTCATTCTGGGTGTGATCCGGAAGAAATCCTGGATTCTGGATCACTTTCAAATTTTCGATAACATTCGTGGTCAAGTGGGGCCAAAAGTTTTGTTTTCTCAATATCTCCGTTAATTATTGCCCAAAACTCCTGAAATTTGACTCAAATTTCAAAGGCTGATCTGGATCTGATCCAGAAGGCGGGTTTTAATCGCAATCTGTAAATCACTATATGGGGGAATTGTTGGGCTAGGCGGAGGTCTGTGCTCTCCGAGTGCTTTTCTAGTTTGATACTATTTTTCCCTCCATCCATTACCTTCTGCTTGTCCAAGCTCTGGTTGCAGCAGCCTAAACAGGGAGGCCCAGACCTCCCTCCCATGAGCCACCTCCTCCAGGCCTTCTGGGAGATAAGCGAGGCATTAACAAGAGGGGTATAATCTCTCCAGCATGTTTGGGTCTGCCTTGGGGCCTCCTCTCAGTTGGACACCTACCCGGGAAGGAGTCCGGGAAGCGTCCAAACCAGATGCCTGAACCACGTCGGTCTGATCCTGTTGATGTGGACGACCGGCGGTTCTACTTGGAGTCTCTCTTGAACGACTGAACTTCTCACCCCCGTCTGAAAGAGAGAATCCAGCGACCCTGCAAAGGAAACTAATTCCCACCACTTATATTTACAACTGCATTCTGTCACTGCCCACAATTCGTGACCACAGGAGGGAGTAGGAACACGGATCGACCAGCAAACAAAAGCCTTTTTTAGCTCAACTCTCTCCTCGCCACGACAGACTGATGTGCCGATGTTTCCGTCAGTCCCTCGCTCCGTTGTTCCCTGACTCACGAACAAGACCTCGAGATACTCAGGCCTCACTTTTGACCCGGGAGGGAGCATCCCACCCTCGACTGACTGAGAGTCTCACACTTGGAGGTGCTGATTCTCCATCTCGCTGCTTCGCGCTCAGCTGCGAACCACTGCAGTGAGAGCTGAAGATCACGACCACATCATCCACAAAAGGCAGAGATAAAATCCTAACCCTCCACTCCTTAGCCGCACAAATTCAGTCTATGAAAGTTATTAAATTGTCTATTCAGATGCGACCTTACTTCTGACACCCGAAGACTGTGAGAGTGTCAGAAAGATTCAGTGTTTGTTCTCCATAACGTGTCAAGAACCTCTCGCATTTCGCTCGTTGGATTTTGCATTGTTTGAGAGAAAACACAACAGTTTTGATGGTCTGTGCCGTCTGAATGAAGCTGCAGGCTGTTCACAGCGTTACGTCCTGCTGCAGTGCAGGTCTGAAGCAGTGCAGATGTAGATCAAGTTCAATTCAATTTTATTTGTATAGCGTCTGTTACAATGTCAGTTGTCTCTAGGCGCTTTAGAGAGACCCAGAGCATGAACCCCTGAGCAAATATCATTAACTAAAAATATAATATTGAATCCTAAACAAGGACAATGGCAAGGTAAAAAACTCCCACAGAGGGAGGAAAAAAAACTTTAAACCAAACAGTGGCAAAGAAAAACTCCTAAGGGGGGACATTCCTGCTGAAGGCCAGCCGGGTAAGAAAGAAAAAAAAGAAAAAAAGAAGAGAGACAGGACAGAGAGAGGAGAGCACACAAATGACTGAATGTAATGACTATATAAACATAAACAGATGCAGGTAGCAGCACTGAGGTGAGATGGTCAGAGGACTAGATCACCGGTCACCACACCAGCCGGCACCCTGAACCCATCTACACACACAGGTGGAGGTAAACGCTGAGATGGACAGAGGATGGAACTGCAAGTCAGTATGCAACTCAGGAAACTCTGGCCTGCAAACATACAGAAAGAAAAGAGAAATAAGGGGCAAAACAGCACAACAAACTACAGGAAAGAAAATGGAGCACAGTTACAGTAACAAGGTGCTCCCAATTAATTATGAATGAGCTGGAAGAGGAAGAAGGGAGGAGGAAAGGGAAGGAAAGAGAGAAGAGCAGTGGACACACGGCTCAGCAGATCATGTTGCCGTCCCCCTGCAGCGTAGGCCTATAGCAGCATAACTATGACGAAGCTGTGATTAAGACGAGCTTACTCTAGTCTTAGCTCCTACAAGTATGGCTATAACTATTAGCCCCTACACACTATAGTTTAGACTAACTGTAGGCTTTACTGAACAGAAATGTTTTCAATTTAGTTTTAAAGATGGAGGTGGTGTCAGCCTCCTTAACCCAAAATGGTAGCTGGTTTCATAATAAAGGTGCCTGGTAGCAGAAGGCCTGTCCTCCAAACCTACTTTTGGATATTCTAGGAACAACGAGTAATCCTGAACTCTGAGAGCGGAGAGATCTCGTCTTGTAAATAACGAGGAGCTAGGTCATTAAGGGCCTTATATGTGGGAAGCAGAATTTTAAACTCAATTCAAAATTTCACGTGAAGCCAATGAAGGGAGGCTAACACGGGAGAGACATGATTTTGCTTACGGATTCCTGTCAGCACCCTCGCTGGTGCATTCTGGATTAGTTGGAGGCTATTCAGTGAGCTTTTCAGACATCCTGCTAACAGCGCATTGCAATAATCCAGTCTAGAACTGACAAACGCGTAGATTGATTTTTCAGCATCATCCTGGGGGAGGATGCTCCTAATCTTGGCAATATTTCGGAGATGAAAAAAGGCTGTCTTACAAACTTGATTAATATGCTGCTTAAATGACATATCCTGATCAAAAATGACTCCAAGGTTTTTCACAGCTGTGCTGGAAGCCAGCGTAAACCCAGTTAATCCATTCCTCAGGTGTTTGGGACCAAAGACAATAACCTCTGTTTTATCCGAGTTTAGAAGCAAGAAGTTAGAGGACATCCAGGACTTAATGTCATCAAGACACCTTTGAAGTTTGGCCAAGTTTGTTTCCTCTGGTTTCATGGATAAGTACAGCTGCGTATCATCAGCGTAGCAATGAAAGTTTATGCCGTGGTTCTGGATAATTTTTCCCAAGGGCAACATGTATAAAGTGAAAAGGATTGGTCCCAGCACTAAACCCTGTGGGACGCCATAGCAGACCCTAGTCCATGCAGAAGAAACGTCACGATGAACTGGAACCTGTCAGATAGGTATGACTTAAACCAGCCTAATGCTGTGCCTTTAATTCCAACCGTGTGCTCTAATCTATGCAGCAAAGGGCCGTGATCAACGGTATCAAAAGCAGCACTGAGGTCCAGCAGAACAAGGACAGATACTAGTCCATTGTCTGAGGCCATGAGGAGGTCGTTGGTGACTCTAATCAGCGCCGTTTCTGTGCTGTGATGAGTTCTAAACCCTGACTGAAAAACTTCAGATAGATAATTTCTATGCAGATGTTCTCCTAACTGGCTAGCAACTATTTTTTCCAGAATTTTAGAGATAAATAGAAGGTTGGATATTGGTCTATAGTTTGCCAAAATGTTTGTGTCCTGCTTCATGTTAAAACTCTCGTCATACCCCCCGGGGTTCAAAAGGCTACTGGTCTGTCACTGTCACTCCTCCTCATGTTTTCTGTTTTGTCTTGCATTATGTTTCCGCACCTTCTGTCTTCTTGACAGTTTGAGACAAAAGAAAGAAAGAAAGAAAGATCAAGGTTCCTGATTTCAGCTTTAAAAATGTCAGAGAAATTACCAGCAGACTCCCACGCTCTTTTCTCGAATCCTTCAAGAAATGAGTAGAGAAGAACATTTAACCAAAAAGCCAAATGCAGAAAAAAAAAGAATAACTCAACACCAGCTTGATTTGTTCAGACATTATGTCAGAGCGTCAAGTGTTGGATGACTCAAATCAGCACAGTCGTCATCCTACACATCTGCAGAGGCTGTTTTTGTGCTGACATAGTTTAACCTTTCATGACCAAAGGCTTTATTTATAAAAAAAAAAACATGAGGGTTTTCGGAAAATTTAAAGGTTCCCTCTAAAGACTTTTATGTCTCTGCAGTAAGTAGCTCAATGAAAGGAAAATAACACCAGGAAGGCTAAGTTAGATGTCAGATGACCTTTAGCAGCCATTTTCTCTGTCTCTGTTTGGGACGGCCTCATTCCTTGGCGTGCTCTTCAAACGAATGTGGCATCCATATGCATATCTTAAAGGAATATTCCGGAGTCGGATCAAGCGGAGGTCTGTTACGAGATGGCAGTGAGTGTCAACTTTCATTCTGGGAGCAAAGCAACATGAGTGGAGGCGGTTTTGAGTTAAAACGAGGCAAACGTTTGCAGCATGAGAACCATTACCGTCGGTACCGGAGGGCCAGTGAGCCTCTGAAAGAACTCAAACATGTCAGTCCGCTTCAGCGACGGTGTGGATCGGGCCCCTACAAATGATCCGAGGTCATTTTAGCTTTTTTTTGTGTCCAAAAAGGACTGTTTGTACAGGAATGTTCTTCCATTTGCTTCACAAACTTACCACCGATATTGAGATACGGAGATTTCAAGGCCTCTGCTTCTGGATCTTCCCCATTCGTTCATAAAACATGTGAAAACAGTCTACCGGATTTTTACAATCCTCCTTTTGCGTCTGTCGACGTGAAGACTTATGACAACGTAGCGGTACAAACGGTCCCTTTTATGCACGTATTGTTCACATGCGAAGTTAAAACGACCAGGGTTCATCTGTGAAGGTGTGTCATTCTTTTTAGGTTTGAAAAGAAATAGTACTCCCATGATGCACCTGGTTACAAATGTGTGTAAAACTGTCAGTTTTTACTAAACGAGCCATGTTTTTTTTTTGTGTGTCTTTTTGGAGGGAAACAGCTGATGACATGTGATTTTTGAAAACCTCTCGCATACGTGGACTCTCATCATGAAAATACATGACACATGTATGGGACACATACTTCTGAAGTCGTCCCCCCCACCCCACCCCTTTGGTTTCCTGCCTCAGTCTGGTTGGAGATTCATCAGGATTTTCAGCCCCCCCCCCTCCATCCCCTCCATCAAGACCCTCTCCTCTCTTCCCCGCGAGCCCCAAAACTCTCGTCAATGGTTTCCAGCTGGCCGCGGCGTGGCGGTTCTCCGGGGAGAGGAGGAGCCCTTAGTTGGCTCCAGGCTCAACAGCTCAACATCCAAGAGCCTTGCCCCCCCTCCCTGGTCCAACTCCACCCCCCTCTTTATTTGTTTAATTTGTGGAAAAATCCCACAAACATCTTTGTATGATTTGCGGGGAGTGACTGACGGGGAGCGGGCAAACGGGCTCGCTCATGTGTTTGCATTCGTCGTCCAAATTTCAAAGGTTGCGATCGGGTGAGAGGGCGAGGGCCTGCGCTGTCAGTGCAGTCAGCGTGACATTTTGTGACGCATCAGCAGCTGAAACTGTAAAAAAAAAAAAACGCTGAGACGGTTGACCCTGAGCGGCCGTCGGGTGTGTGGGGTGGAGGGGGGGGGTCTTCTTGAGGGGAATCATTTTATGTCTTTCATGTCTTCTTGATGAGGCCAGCACTTTGGTCTGCTGGAAGAGGAACTTCTAAATATAGCCGAGCGGCGGCTGAAAAACACGGGGGCCTGAATGCGTCACGCAAAGTAAATATTTCTTCTTTTTGGCAACAGTTTTGTGCACTAAACCTCTCTTTTTTTCTTTTTTTTTTTTTTCCGTGAACATTCAGCAGAAAAATGGCTGCGGAGCGCGGTCGCAGGTGGGTCGGGTTCGGAGGGGGTTTCGATAAAAACCGGAGACACATAAAGCGCAAACCAAAAGTGTTTAAAGAGGAAAGAACACACACGCAGATACCCATAAAAGTGAACACACAAACACACACACAGCGACAGTGTGTGTCTGCTGGTTCTGGTAGGTTTCGGTGTTTACCTTTCAGGAGTGACGGCGATGACAGTCTGTTGTCATCAGGGTCAGAGGTGAAACATGGAGGTTGGGGGGGTGGGGGGGGAGGTTGGTGTCCAGGCCGCTGATGGACGGTGATTTGTCACTCGTCACGTCTGGTCAGAAGACGGGGTTGTGTTTGGACGGCTGTTTGGAGTGCCTCTGTGACAGCTCATGCTTCTCTGCAGCAAGGGCTGCTGGGAAAGGCAGTGGCGCGCCAGCATGTGCGCGGGCTATGACTGCGCTCGCAGATCTGCACCCTCAGCTCACCTCAAACCAGAGTTAACGTTTCACCCAGTTGATCGGGCAAGTTTGTGATTGCGTCAGTTTGGGAGCCGTTTACTGCATTTAAGGAAAGAAAGCACAACTTGTTATTTTTACCCTTTTTATGAGTAAACCTTACGATGGAAATATCTTTAAAAAGATGCACCAAAATTCAGAATCCTTTTCTTGGTATGAGAGCGTATTGTTGCTCACTGGTTCAGTTGTTTTAATCACTTCTCACAATCATTTATCCTCAACTGAACCGACTCACTGCAAATTATTTGGTTCTTACCAAGAAAAAAAAACTTACATTTAGAAGCGTTAGATATTTTTCTTGTTTTAATAATTACTTTCTTATTTTAAGTCTCAGTATATCTTATATCAAGTAAAACTTTACTTTTTGTCTCAAACAGGCAGGGAATCCTAAAATGAGACAATTAACACTTAAAATAAGATGTATTAAGTTTTTTCCTCCTCCTCTCATCTCCTTATCAAAAATAAATCTTGTTTTAAGATTCAGTAACAAATTATACCTTTCTTAAATCTAGAAACAAGTGTTCCTACAATCTTAATTTAAGAAATCTTACCAAGTGAACTTATCTTGCTGCATGGACAGATTTTTTTCACTTGTTTTGAGAACCTTTCTCCTTAGTTGTAGTGCATTTATCTTGTTTGAAGACCCCATTTTTTGCAGTGCTGTTCCTGGAAATATGAGATTATCCATCTTGTTTTGAATATAATTTACTTGTTGAGTCTATGGTATGCTTTTAAACGTCTCATAATTATGTCTTTAATCAGCCAGGAAAATGTTGAATTCATGAATTTAATGTGAATAAAAAAAGCACAACACTCAGAGTTTCGGGTTTTAACTTTTTCATGCACAACAAAAATTCAGATTTAAGAATTAACCGCTGATTTTCAGTGTTTTTAACTTATTATAGCAAGCTGGATAATTTCACTGGGGCTGAGTCATTTCCACCAAGAATTTAGTGTTTATTTCTTATATTCTAGCAAGTGTGTTTTTTTGCTTTTTTGCAGCATCCTTGTATCAACACCGCGGTGTCATCCTGTTAAACTGCTGCTAAGTCAGTTGTCTGGAGGCCTCTTTTCGTCCATAGCATGCCTACATTAAAAAAAAAAAAAACACAAGGTAAACATTATAAGCTCACCGGGGCAGCTGAGTCATAGCTCCTGTGTTTGACAGGAACATGTGGCGCTGAAGAGCGTCGTGTTATCTGTGTTAAAATGTCATCCGCCTCGAAGCAGACGGCACCGCTCCGCCGAGTGTTTTTGGGTCTGGTTGGGTTTGTGGTGGAGCCTGCAGTCAAAAAGTCTCTCTGATGGCTTAGTGGGAAATGAGAAACATGCCATGAGACCATTTCAATTCAGAGAAGTTCAAAGACAATGAATCAGGTGCCGCTGGACAGAAAAACAAAACACCGAAAACAAGCCTCAGAAGCTTTTAATGACGTCACAATAATGTTGTCACATATTTATGCCAATGGGGATGAGAAACGCTCAATGATGAACAAGCTCACCCATCTGTCAGTGCGGTTTCATCAGACAGAGCGACATCGCAGACGTGTGCAAGGCGTCTTTCATGCTTTGGCGAAGCAACACACATGCCTTTATAATGTTTCCTGAGTTTCATGCTGACCTGCAGTTCCTTCCTCTGTCCGTCCCAGCGTTTACCTCCACCTGTGTGTGTAGATGTGATCTAGTCCTCTGACCATCTCACCTCAGTGCTGCTACCTGTATCTGTTTATATAGTCATTTCATTCAGTCTCTCTTCTCTCTGTCCTCCATCCTCTCTCTGTCCTGTCTCTCCTCTCTTTTTCTGTCTTCACCCGGCTGGTCTTCAGCAGGAAGGTCCCCCCATATGATCAAGGTTCTGTGGGAGTTTCTTACTCGCCATTATCCTTTATATGGATTTAATATTATAATTTTAGTTAATGATATGTGCTTGGGAGTCCTGCTCTGGGTCTCTGTAAAGCGCCTAGAGACAACTGGCATTGTAACAGATGCTATATAAATAAAATTGAGTTGAATTGAATTGACTTGAATTGAATTACTCGAAAAAAGTCTGCGTAAGAATCTGTTTTCAACTTGCTCTGAACGTAACCGCTGCTTACGACGCCGTCCGGAGAACCCGGCGTGTCCCGTACGTGGTTTCTCAATGACGGCCTTGTCTGCTGTAGGACGGAGGGGTGGTGGGGGGAAGCTCAAACCTGGGAAAAGGGCTCAATTTTTTTTCTCTTCACGTTTACTTTTGTTCTGCATTTAAGACGAACAGACATAACTTTGCCTTTGACGATTAACCGCCACCATCACGATCTCTTTAGAGCACCAGCTGTCTACATTTGGATATGACGGGGAAAATGCAGTGAACTCTGAAACCTAATTGGACAGAAATACTTCTCTTGGGCACAGGGGGGCCACCAGGGGGGGCCACCAGGGGGGCCACCGGCATGTTGGTGAATTTAACCAACGGCCTCGTAATGACTCGTGGATGGATGTTATTAACTTGGTATTTTGAATGCAAAAAAAGATGAACAGTGAAAGCCGACTGGAGTCAGAGATGTTTTTGGAAACACCAGCTATCGTTTGGCTTCAAATACAAAACATCAGAATGTCAAGAATGTTGCATACTTTATTTTTTTATTTCATTTTCAAATTGGTGGACAAATTACTTCTCAGCTGTCATCCAATTAGCATTGAGATGTTCCTAAATCTCAGTTGACATAAATGCAGGACTCTCTTACATGAAGTAAGATGTTATAATTTTACCGTGACATTTGACATTGTGAGTTAATTAAAAGAAAATAAAAATACGCCTCACACGTCAACTCGTCACATCCCCTCTGCATCCTGGTGAAAGCTCACAGGGGAGTTGGATCCCATCTGTCACAGGAAGGCAAAACAAGGCAAGCCGTGCACGCTCGCGCACACACCTACTGTCAGCAGGGTGGAGCGACCAGACAAAGTCCACGCCGGTGCAGGAAGGTTGCAGCGACATGCAGCAATAAACCACTGAATTGATCTTGTTTCACTAAAGTGATGAAAGCATGTGCTTCATTATCTTTAATATATCTAATAGTCACTGTTTGGTGTCTAGACCTTTAGCTCATCTCTCCTCACAGATTATAACTACAAAGAGACATTGGGGAGTGGTGAGAAAACGCTAAAAGCCCTGACATGATGCTCAGAACCCGTGGAGGTTATTTTTCTGTTTGAGCAGTTACGTATAAGCTTGGCAGCTGTGCTACTGTATATGTACAATAAATTTAGTGGGTGTAACTAGAATGAGTCATGTAGAGTAGATGTTTATGTGTTTATGTGTTTATACTTTGGTCAAGTTGCCTGCCTGAATTACCTTACAAGCATTATCACATCTTTTTTTATTTGGCTCCTCAGATCTCTTTATTAACGCTGTTGTCTGGACAAACTTGGAGCAGGTGCTGCCGTTCATTCCTGATCCTCACAAAATCCCTGTCATTTAGGAAACACTTGAACTGATCAATAACAGAAGATTAAAGGAACAGTTCAGCAGTTTGGGGGCGTGGCCAGTTTTCCCTCTGGTGGAGGATGTGATCAGAACATTAATACCTCTATACAGGGCATCGTCATCAGGAACTCACCTTTTACATGTCAGGACAAAATAAACACTCATCTCGAGCTGCTGCTCTGGAGCTTTTAGATGTGTGCAAACACAATGCCTAAGAGGAAAGACGTCAGCAATGATCTTAGAGAAGCAACTTAGATTCCACTCGTCAGTGTGGGGTTGTACATCCTGTAACAACAAGTTGGAGCCCATCGCTCCATGACGAGAACAATGATTCTCAAGTGAAAACAGTCACCAAAAAAGAGCTACCGTATTTCCTCTCTTACATGTGCCCTCCCTAATGAAAATCAACAAAATCAAAATTAGGTTAAGACCAATTGACTTTCCCTCTCTCTCTCTCTCTCTCCCTTTCTTTATATATACAGAGAGAAAGAACTGCATGGCGCTCCATGGATCCATGGCTGAACTGGAGGTCCTGCTTGAAGCCCGCCAGCAGCTCCAGGAGAAGATGAGGCCAGTCGTGGAGCTCCACCCTGGGGCCCTCCTGCTCCACGGTGGAGCTCCACAGCGTAGTGGTAGCCGGTGTCTTATCTGCCAGCCGGCTGAGGGAGCCAAGCTGCTGCCGGACTGGCTTCGCAGCGGACCTGCGGTTTCAAATGTTGTTAAGGTAGGTAGGTGAAATGGCTGCTGTTAATAGCACGGCTAAGCTA
This sequence comes from Hirundichthys speculiger, assembly GCA_018398805.1. Classification (NCBI taxonomy): domain Eukaryota; kingdom Metazoa; phylum Chordata; class Actinopteri; order Beloniformes; family Exocoetidae; genus Hirundichthys; species Hirundichthys speculiger. The sequence goes on along the minus strand of JAGFBZ010000914.1, from coordinate 74,906 downwards.
AGCTAAGCTTCATCCTCAGACTCTTACAACCACAGCCAGTCACGGTGGTCTGTGCAAAAGATGGAAGAACAGTATTTAGAGTTTTGGGGTCAAAACAGACGCCCCCTTGTCATTAATTAGGAGAAATACAGTGCATTTCCGACCCCCCCGGGCCTCAGCTAGCATGCTAAATGTTAATCTTCATGAGAGTGCAGTGTGAATCATGACAGGCTCTTGCTAAAAAAAGAACACAGTAACAATGTCCTTTGGACAAACAAAAACCAAAGCGAAGATGTTTGGCTTTAATACACAGCACCAACGTGGCAATAAAAGAAGCTCCTTGTATTAATATAACGACTATATACCAACTGTCAAGCACGGTGGTGGTGGTGGGATGATGTGTTGCCTCATGACTTGGCATCCTTACGATCACAGAGTCGACCACAAGCTCCTGGCCTGTCAGAAACAGTTCTAGAGTCGAATGTGACGGTTTCTGTCTGACGGCTAAAGCTTGGATGAAGCTTGGTCGTGCAACGGGAGCAGCAACTCTACAACAGAACAGCTGGAAAAGCAAAAAGAATAAAGGTATTTCAGCGGCCCGGTCACGATACGTGCAGGGCCATGCTTTCCTTTTGATATGTCTGTTCAGGAAATGCGCTGCTAGATTCAGCAGCAGAAGGAAGAAGCTGGTCTGGTTCTGTAGTAGCACAGTCACCCTCCCAGCACCCTCCGGTGATTCGGCAAAAAAAAAAAAAAGAAATGACAGCAGGCAGCAAAGTGAGACTCTAGGGAGGTAATATTCACTGCACCTAAAACCAACAGGACAAAAACTGTTTCCATATTTAATAAATAATCTCCTTCCCAATAATATTTTCAGCTCCATATCATCTTAATTCAAATGCATTAAGAGCATATAGCACATGTATGTGGTTTACGGGCTGTGGCTCTAAACGACACCCTCCACCCCGGCTGAGATTTATCTCCGTGCACAGATTGTCTTTGTGTGACAGGAGCTGCTCCTCGGACAGCAGACAGGTGTCCGACCGGTTGAGCGGGCCGACCCAACCTCGAGCCCCGGGCCTGGCCCTGGTGCCGTAACGCCGGGGGTCAGAGGTTAATGGAGCAGAGTGGCGCCGGTCGGTCATCCCCCCAGAATCCTGGGTGGATTTGGTAAACAGTGAAGCTGTCACTGTGGATTAATACGGAGGGGAGGTAGAACAGGGCCGAGCACACAGGGGGCTAATAGCTCCCAACTCAGCCATGAAAGTGCTTGTCTTCCCCATTCTCTTCTCTCCCTCTCATCCCCGCAGATAAGCCCCGCGGGCTCAGCGAGGGGAGGGGAGGAGGGGGGAGGGGGTGAAGAAGGTCTTGAGGAAAAGGAAGAAAATGCAGAAAAAGTAGTTTCCTCAGAAATGAGGAACTAACATTAAAGCTATAACCACGAGTGCACTCGAACGCTCGGAGAACGTGGAGAGGAAAACGCCAGAAAGCAGGTCGCGAGGCCTTTGAGGACCGGAGAGAACTGGGTTTCTTCTTTCTTCTGTGGGGGTCGCCGGCCCGTTAGAGCAGTGAGGAAAAACCTCACTGGCTCCGTCTGTGGGGGATCTACAGGGACTTTTCTGTTATGAAGCCCTGACACTCGGGTTTATCTGCGTTTGCATCTCAGATAAAGAAGGGGCGGCCCCGCTTCACATCCAGCCTGCTCGCTGGCAGGATATTGTATGTCATGTTGCTGCCTTCGCTGCTGGTTGTGGTTACACTTTCACCGCAGCTCATGCGACGGAGAGTAAGAAATAAACAGATACGACCTCCTATTCAGGGCTCAACGCGGCGCATTATCTCTTCATTACTTCATGCACAAATGATGCCAGTTTTTTTTTTTTTTTTTTTTTTCCCCCCTAACCAAAGTAGAAGTATTTTTCCACTTATGCAATATGCAATATTTGGCAGTTTATCTCCGGCATGTATTCAGATTACAGATTCACACGGACTCAGCAAATGTGACACAAGTCGAGCTTCAGTTGTGCAGATGTGCGTTTGAAAACGGTTCCACATTGTTGCATTTAGTCAAGTATTTTGATGCAGGAGAAGATGGAAGATTTGATCGAACATCAAAAAAAAAAGCGATTGCTTTTATCCGACCGGCGAAAGGTCGTGGTTAGTTAAGATCAGAAGCAGAGATGTGCAGAGTTTTTGGGCTGTTTTTTTTTTTTCGTCACAAAACAAGTTCGTGACGGCAGCTTTTCCGTGCAAGCGTGCGTCTGTTCTGCTGCCACCAAGTGACCAAAGAAGTCAAACAACGCCGATTTTTAATCCACAACAAGCCTCTCGTTTCCACTTTCAGGTCTGGCAGACGTGCGAGGGTTTGAAGCAAGTGCTGGAGCTTTACGTCAAACCTTGCTTTAAAGCAAACTGACAAATGATTCTTAATTCTGGGTCGCTGATACAACAGGAGTGAGAGAGTGAAAGAGAAAGTTAAAAAAAAACAAAAACAGATATTAATGCTTCTTTTCACAGTAAACTCCGAAACGTAAGACGTTCCTGGCCGAATTAAGGCGTAAGAGGCAGACTCGTGATCAGCAGGAGGGCGAGTAAGTTATCTCTGCGGCGAGATCAACAACAAAACAGTTTGCAGTGCGTTCTGTTTTTTCTGTCGCCGCTCGTCACGGCGGCGGGAGTAATTTACGGCGGCCCGCAGGCAACAATAGTCACATTCTCGTATAAATGCTTAACCGCACGATAAATCTGCCAGCTTGATTCTGTCTTCATCACGGTGTCATTTCTGACATCTTTATGCACCGTTTCGACCGGAGTGAACTCGCGACCCGGTTTGTGTGATTGTTTTGGAGGTGGGAGGGGTGGGGGGGGGGTGGTACCTCCTAACCGTCGGTGCGTGGCCCGTCAGAATACCCGAAATAACTGCACATTACTGTACACACCTCCCCTCGCTCTCCTTAAGACTGTATTGTCAGTTGGCCTCCGGGGGTCAGGGAGGGGTCTGGGGGCCGAGCGGCTTGGAGGGGGGGGGGGGGGGGGGGGGGGGGGGGGGATTTGCAGGAGTCCATTGTACAGCCCTCACAATAGAACCGAGCCTTTGATCTCTTCTTCCTCCTCCTCCTTGCTCTCTCTTTTGCTTGTATCCCGGCCTCGACCCTCCACGCACCGCCAAGAGGGCCGAGAGAGGAAATGAAAAACTGATCGAAATGAATGAAAGCGTAATGAAGGGGAGCGCAGAGTACGAGGCAAGGAGGGGAAAAACAGTTGTTATTCCTTCCTTATTACGAGGCCTAAGGGTGCATCCTGCTCTTTGACAAACTCCTTTCTTTTTCTTTTTTTTTTTCTTTTTTTGGCGGTATTTTATTCAGTCCTTCCTCATCTCTCGTCTGACGCAGAGCAGGTGCCGCCACTTGAACCGGAGAGATTTAAGCCATTGGAGGAGAGAAAAGGCCCCCTTATCTTCTTAACTTTCCTGATCAGGGTTATCAGATCAATATTTATGGAGTTTGTGACTGAACAGTTATTAGTCCACCTTGTTTTTCCAGCATCAGCCATCCCATCATGATCTCTCAGGTCACATGTGTCAAACACAAGGCCCGCGGGCCAAATGTGGCCCGCCACGTCATTTTATGTGGCACTATTGGCTTAAATTTTAAACTGATATTTTAAGACTTAAAATAAGCTTAAAAGCGCATATTGACAATAAACTACATCTCCCATAATGCATTTCTTCGTTACCCACAGCGATAACAGTATAACAGTAAGACGATTTTCAGAACTGATGGACTTGAGAAAAACCTCTACAAACTAACCCCAACATGTCAAAGAAAAGAAAAATTGATGCACAAGGAAGGTAGTTTCATCAACAACGGGAAAGCAAATACAAGATAAGATAAGATATTCCTTTATTTGTCCCAGAATGGGGAATTTTACAAAAAAGTTTGTATCTCAAGGTGAAAAAACAGTTTGTCTTTTGTGTTATGAGGCGGTGTCAGTCATGAAAGAGTTTAATCTACGTCGGCATTTTGACAGAAAACATGAAAATAAATACAGAATCTGTTATTTAACAATATAATAAGGTGTAGCTTTATATATTTTGATTTTCATTGCATTTTGTTACATTCATGCTGTCAATCTGGCCCTTCGAGGGCAACCATGATGCTGATGTGGCCCTCAGTGAAAATGAGTCTGACAAGTCTTAGAAGTTTCCCCGCTTCAGCGCACCTGATTCAAACGAACGGGTCGTTAACGGTCTTGTTCAGACCTGGATGACAAGCTGGTGGTGATCCGTTCATCTGAATCAGCTGCGTTGTGGCGGTAAAACATCTAAGACGTGCAGGTCGGCGGCCCTCCAGGACTGGGATGGCCCCGCCCCCAACGCTCCAGTGAATGTGAATAGATCACTGGACCTGGAAGGCCCTGCGTGGTCTCCCCTCCCTGGCCTTCGGCCAAGAACCGAACCGGCTTTGCCTAATCTTTTATTTGCCCCCCCCCCCCCCCCCCCGCTCCCCTGCCTCCCCCGCTCTTTCTTTTCTTCTGCTACTATTTGCAGATGCGCGGGCACTGACAGCTATTATGCTCCGACGAGACGGGGTCCAAAACGACCTGCTGCACCGCTGCCGAACAAACATGGACGCTGTGCACGCTGTGGAGCGCAGATACAAGAAGGGGGTCGGCTCGGCCACGGCACCGAAAGTGTCATCTGGTTCCAGCGTAGGACGGCCATGTCTCTTTTTCCGACATCTGTTTTTGTTTTGCAAGTCCTCGGGGAAGGTTTTCCGATGATACCGTCCCTCCCGAAGGAGGAAAGTTCCTCATCAGAGGAGCTCCTTCTCTTATAAGTCAGTGAATCATAAAATATGTCAAAGATAAAAAAAAATATATATATGAAGCTGGCCAGTGACTCTGTAAAAGTAAGAAACTTGATGTCAAAATGACCCATAATTCAACTGTTCCAACCCTGATGGATGGTTAGAGAGGGAAGCTGTCAATCATCCATCTGCCTGGGGAATGACTGGATCTAAAGCTGAGGGGGAAAAAGAGCAGAGAGGCAGACACAGAAATAAACCTCACAAAGGCTGTAACGCATCACTCTGGACTGTAAACCGCACCCCAGAAACAAGATCCAAGGTAAAGAACATTTGAACGCAGTATTGGAGATAAAATCTCTCATTCGTACCTCTTCATCCCCTTCTTATATCACTGCTGTTCTACAGGGACATGACTTTGCTATTTCTCGATTCACACTTGGTTTATCAGCTGTTTCGGTGTTTTTCTACTTGTGCAAAACGCGCTACACGTTCTTGACAAGCCTCCCGTGCCGCTCCGCTGCTAAGAGGGACATCTCTTGAGGCAGACTTGTAATAAGCTGAACCGGATCTTTCCTTAACCCCGATATTAAAGAAAAAAAAGTCGGCCCGTCTTAGTCAGGTTATTGCAGTGGAAGTCTACGCCTGTGACTCGATGGGAACGGTGAAAATTAATGCAAGTAGTAAGCTGTCTCGTTTTTTTTTTTTTTAAAAAAAGGGGGGAATAGTGCACCTTCTTTCAGTTCTAAGGTTTTTACATATCAGGACGTTACAAACATCTTTACAGAGATGAGCGATTTTATCGATTCTGCGATATATATCGATATTTTATTTCCCAGAGAGTATCGATTTTTCAGCCGCGGGTATCGATATTATAAGCTTCTTTCAAAACCCCCGTGTCCCACCTTTAAAAGCTTGCAAGCAACAATTTGCACTGTTTGAATAAATGAAACTATATTTCTGAACAAATCTTTTATTCATTTTGTCCAGCATTTGCAAGCTGCCTGTCAGCCATATAATGTGTAATTGATGCTTTCAGTTCAATTAATTTAAACAAAGTCATTGGAACACTCACAAGATGTCACAAAATCACTTTGTCCCTTTAAAATCTTTCAGTATATCTATTCGATATATATCGTATCATGAGCTGAATATCGTGTATCGTGTCATATCGCATCGCAAAATTAGTGTATTGCTACAGCGCTACTTGTGTGTAATCTGAGGCAAATTACTTCAACTTGTGAATAAAACTGAGACAAATCCTTTGAAAATGGTCTCATAAGCCTTCCCAGAAACAGCAACAACCGCATCTCTAAAATCATGTTATGATGCCTTTCCTCCTTGGCATTATGTTATGGAGATGTTCACACTTGTTGCTGATCAATCAGGGGTCATTGGAACACTCACAAGATGTCACCAAAATCACTTTGTCTCTTTAAAATCTTTCTGAAAATGATGTAAATGTATTGTAAGATGAATATCGATATATATCGTATCGTTAGCTGAATATCGTGTATCGTATCGATAGATTAGTGTATCGCTACAGCCCTAGTTTGAAGTGATCATTGTCTGGTTCTCACACCGCTGGGGAGGAAGTTTGGATGTTTGTTTTCCATTGTCTGCCCATCTCCAAACCGTCGTTGCCTCGTCGTGTTTCTGCTTCTTTGAAAACGCCGATTCGCGCGTTGATCCTCCATTTCTGCAAACATCTACCCACAAACGTCTCACAAACCAGCAGCTACAGCCGCTGATTTCTCCACGTTTCTTTTACTTTTTAAACCTCTCGACAGTATCTCTCTTCGGCGCGTCTCTCACGTCCGCAGCGTGGCTTTCCCCCAAAGCCGAAGGACCTATTGTGCAAATGGACGTGATTAGATTAAGTGATTAGATTCTAATTGAAACATCATCCATCCATTAATTTGGGCTTATCCGGGTTCAGGTCTCGGGGGCAGCAGCTGAAGCAGAGAGGCCCAGAAGTCCCTCCGCCCATCCAGCTCCTTCGGGGAGGACGCGAGGGCGTTCCCGGGCCGGCTGAGAAATATAATTTCTCTACAGTAAACTGGGTCTGCCTCAGGGACGAGCCTCGCATGCCTCCCCAGGGAGGTTAACCAGCCCGGACCACTTCAGTTGGCTTCACTCGATTCCTGTAAACATCTTCTCGAGGAAATGAAATCCTAAAGTCTATAGCTTGTGAGGCTCATAGCGTTAAAATCCCTTAAATGCTTTAAACTAAGTAGCTCACAGAACTTAGAAAAATATTGCAAAAAGTGTTTCTGCAGCCTCTGAAAGGCCACGCCTCAGGCAGCCTCTCTGCGGTTGCATCACGCTGCCTCCAGGGTCTTTGTGGAAGAAACGCGTGACATAGAAAAAATTACAGCGTTAGTCATTTCAGCAAACGTTCAGCGATAAAACCCAGAAGCTGCGCGAAGCACCATTGTTGAATTCTTTAAATGCCGTTTCTTTTGTTTTCAGCTGCACAGATGAGGTTTCATGAGTTTTATTCTAGCGATGACAGACGACTTAAAGGTAGATCGGAGCCGATACGAACCAAAAGCAACCGTCGTGTTCAGTAATTGTTGATACTTTTGGAGAGCCTTTCCTTTTAAAAAGTTATTTCCCGTTCTTCGTATGACTAAGACTCGACTGTAGTCATTTATTAACTTGATCTGCATCTTTTCTTTACAGGCGGGCGATAAGAATCATGTGTCCTGAGAACAATTCAGAGAAGTGGACCGGGCCTGGCGCTGCGCTCCTCCACCCTGGCGTTGACCCCCGGTTGGCTCACGGTGTCACCTATCACGGCGGCACCCACTTCCCTTGGGAGAGGGTGGGGGGGGCAGGGAATCCCATCCCGACAGCAGTCTCCATCCCAGACGTAAACACCGGTGACAAATGGGCCACAATATCAGCTATCAGGTGTCGGCGTCGGAAGATTTATAAGGTAACAAGACAATGAGGCAGACAAAAAAAAAACGTATCTACCATCAGTGCTATGAAGGCTTCTTCTGCACTGCAGCAAAATCAGCTTCGATCCCAGGCGGTCCGGGATAAAGTGATTAAAGTTCTCTCATCCATACGGCACAGATTAAGCACCGTTGCACAACTGAGTCTGAGGTCGGCGGCTCACCAGAAGGACGTGCTTCGCCGCGCAGATGGAGGACAGAGAAGTCAGGCACAAGAGGACTTGTTGTTGTGAAACGAAGGAAGTTCCCGCTCATGGAAAGGGAAGTCAGAGGTCAGGTAGAACTTGGCCGGAACTGGCTGCAGCAGGCAATTGTCTGCAACAGTCGTGGCAGGAAACTCACGTCTCTTTGTACTGAATAAACTCCTGAGGAGGTCCAGTCTCTCTCGGTCTGAGCTTGACGGCGAAGTACAGTGGTTGTTTTATTTTTGTGCACGTAAAGCGTGACACTCCCTACTTCTGACACACGTCAACCGTGTTTACGGTTTCTCGGGTCATGATATAATCTGTGTTAAACTGGCTTGCTTTTTGATGAGCGAAATGAAATATGTGAGCGTCACTTTGACTCCCTCTGTCAAATCGCCGGCTGATGTTCGTTGAGCGGGACCAGACGTCCAGCTCACGAGGACCCTGTCATCCATCTCCGAGGCATCAAGGTGATGACAGGCGAAAGAGGAGACGCTTGAGCGTGTCATGGGAGGGGGGGGAAGGGGCGCCGGCACCGCGCGGGCCCCGAGATCCCCCGCAGATATTCGAAATGGTGTTCCTGACATGTGAAAATCCCGGCTGCGGCGTCCGGGGCGTCGCTCCCCCCTCCTCTCCTCGCTCATGAGACAGAACCGACCACCTTCCCCTCCTCTGCAGCCGCCCCGAGGAGACCTGAAACTGGAGACGGGTCGGCAGGAGTGAACCTCCACCCCGTCATCCCCACTCCCTGTCCTTTGTCTGCTCACAATGTGGAGTGGCACAGTGAGCCCTGACACCTAACAGATCCTCCTGAAGGTCCTCGGGGACTCGCCACAGCTTTTGTAGGTTTGCGTGGGTCGGGAGGTTGGGTGTGTGTTTTGGTGACTTTAGTGAATGCCTGGTGGTGTTTGCTTTGGCCTGCGTTTAACCTCTTCCTTCATCTTCCTGTTCATCTTAATCTGACCTTTCTTGCCTCGTACTGGTCAGGTTGGGTTATAATTAACCAAATTGCAAATTGAATTGAATTGGATCTGTATTTAAACAGCTTGTCAGCTCTGGCTTAATCAGTCAACGCTGCTGAGTTCCTCAAAGGTCCATTGTGCAACATTCAGGTCGATCCCTCGGCCAAAATGTAACGACATGCGTAACTTAGTGTTTTCATTTGTTTATAGCTGCATAAAAACAAGAAAATATGGTTTTTATTACCTCACTACAATCCTTCTCAAATAATGGGGTGCGAACCCCTTGGGGGGGGGGGTGTGGTGTGATGCCAGGATGCTGTACTAGAATAAAGTGTAATTGCACATATACTACAGTTGGGGACAGTGGCGCTGTCATTGTTACAGTGTAGAGGTCTTCGGAAGAACCCGAAAACCCGAGGTTCCGACCCAAATCAGGTCTCGGGTCCATTCAAAAGACGTGACTTCAGGTTCGGGTCGGAATTGGTACAGTTAGTCTCGGGTCCGGTCGGTGCTCTCTGACAGGCTGGGTCTGCGTTTACTCGAGAGAGAGTTAAAGATATTGGCAGCCAATGTCAGGACTCGGAGTCATGAAACAATCGTGTTGCCGTAGCGTGTTATTAGCGGTTTGCCCGGCAGCTGTAGAGCACAACGGATCGCCAACATGACAACGCTGGATGAGAGAACATATTCATGACACGTCCTGATCGGTGTAGGCTATTAGCGTTAGCAGTTGCTACCAATAGCATCTGTATCCACAAAGAAAATAACGACGTGGATTTATTGTTGTTTACATCACGTAGCCTATGTAGCAACTGAACCGGGTAGAAGAAGACAACTTTAGATAAGAAAATCAAGTTTTATTCAACGCTAGACAACTTTTAACATGAACAACTATGGGCTGTATTGTCTCGGTTCTATTAGGGTAACTCGGTTCAGTTTGTGATCGGAAACTAAAGACTCGGGTTGGTTCCGGGTCCATTCGGGTTCGGACTCCCGGACTCATGATAATAGGTCGGGTCGGTTTCGGGTCGAATTTTCACGGGTCCATTCGGGTTCGGGTCCATGAAAGTGGACCCGTGAAGTCCTCTATTACAGTGTGCGCAGGGAGTATTAGCTTTTTTGCACGGACATGCGCCCACACAGCACAGAGCAGAAGATATGAAGTGAACAAACGCTCAAGAGACGCCACAGAAAAATATTTAACAGGGACGAAAAGAAAGTCGGAGAGAGACGGACAAACGAAAGTCATCAGAAAGTTAAGATGAGGAAATATGACGATGCCTGATGTAGCGCTTGGCTAATGCGAAATGCTTTATTCTTCCTGGGGGGGCGCAGCAGGAAATAATTGAGAAGGTCCACATTACCTTCACGCCTACAAGTAGCTATCAATCACTTGATCTTAAGATCCAACTTTGGGTCTAGTGTTCGGGTTTGGGTCATCCTCCTGCGATACTTGGAATCGGTTTTAGAAGTACCCATCGTTTTGACATGTTCTTGGCGTCCACGCCATAAAACAGATGAGAGTTCGGGATCTTCCAGTGTTCTTCCTACTATGGAGCTGAAAGTTTAAGATCTCAGAGATTCAGAGTCCCTAATCAGCTGATACTCAACAGCCATTGGCTCATCTGCGTTCGAGGGGCAGGTCTGACCGATAGGTCGGTTATCAAGCCTCTTCATCTTTAGCTCCGCCCACCTTTGGGCTTTTAAATCATGCTGCATCCTGTTCCCTCCTCAGAAATGGAAATCAAAATCTATTTTTCCCTTTGCTACTCGCAGAAATTCTCATTAGCAGCTATTTAGTTAACTTAACTTAAGAAAGAAATGAGCTAATAATGCGTCTAAAAGTACCTTTTAGTTTCTAACTCGGAAAAATCTGACTTTTAATACATTTTTTGCAAAGTCCAAATTCCTTTTTGCCACTGAACGCTCCTTCTGTTCATGGGAAGTCACCATTACAGAAGTGAGCTTTGGTGAGAAGGCGCTTGTATGAAATTGCTCTTGCTAAGTGTAATTTTCGTTAAAAAAAAAATAAACGTGCATAGCAGCTCAAAGCTGTAGGACGGATCTCAAATAAGACACACCGCCACAAACGGAGAGGAACGGAACGTAGATGAGCGTCTCCCATCACCTGCTGAAACCAGTTAATGTGAAAAGGGGCTGTAAATTCTTAACTGAAAATGAGCCGTTGAGCTGCATTTCTGTGGTAATTTGATCAAAGCATGTCGCAGACATCTCACCAAGAACCTCAGGAAACTGTTTCATCTCGTTGGGAGGGGGGAAATAAAAGAGCATAATATGCGTCTAAACATTTTCGGTTCATTGTTCTGCTTCACCCATACAACTGCCGTCATCACTTTTCAGCTGCCGAATACCAACTCAACATATTGAATCATTTAGCCGCTAGACAGCCAGATATTTCCATTAAAAAAGAAAGTGGTCAACAGCAAAGCGGAGCTAAAGCGGCAGTCTGTGTTGGTCTGGGAACCACTGCCTCAGATTCATGCTAATGTTGCTTGTGTCTGCTGGATGTGCAGACCGTTAACTGCCTCCTGACACGCTCGGCCAATCATCTTACGGCACCTTCAGCTTTAGGCCCAGGTTGCCTGTCCTCAACCACCTGGTGGAGGTAATACACCACTTTCGCTGTCTGCCAGCCACCTAGGAAATTAAAAGAAGAAGAAGGTGGCAAAGATGGAGAGATAAAAGAGGTAAAACAAACCAAAGTGACCAGATCAACGTCGGAGGAACTGTTTGCAGTTTGTGTAATCCATAATGGTGGCGTTGAATGAGAAGAGACGACTCGTGCACAGAGGGGACGTTAAGTGGCCGACTGGTGTCATCTCCTGGGTGCAGCATATCCGGTCAGCACCCAGTCAACACCAACCACCCCATCCAGAGGTCCCTACCCTTCCACGGGTACGTGTTTTGGCCCAGTGGGAGTTCTGGATTACAGGAGCCTGATAGTAGAGACGTACTTCAGACTAGGGGTGAGTATTGGCAAGGACCTCGCAATACGATATGTATCGAGATACATGGGCAACGCTACGATATTATCACGATATATTCTACCCAGTTAATATCAAAATTAAAAGTAAAGATGCAAAATCAAGTTGCTGTATATCTTCATCAGATCTTATTGATCATTAAGAGGACAAATTGAGTCAAAACTATTTGCTTCTGTCACACGGACAGCCACTGAGCGGTTGGATGAAGCAAGGATGACGCAGGCAGGAGTTCAGTCCGAATCAATCTTCCATTTATTTTAACAAAAAAACATAAAAATAAGGCACACACCCATGAGAATGAACAGCAGTACCTCTAGCAGCCCTCACTAAATGCCCACAGTCAGCCTTTTATCCCTGCTGCCATTACTAGGCCTAAACCATTCATTATCATGAGGAACATTCCTTCTTGGCAACACCTTTAAAAACAATACTACACTTCTATAATATTTAACATTTACACATATCAAAACAAATACCAAAAAATGATAGGTATCACATTGATTAAAACACAACCCAGCTACAAAAAGACCTTCAACCACACCCAGTTCCCCCCATCCTTCTCATTCCTTGGTCTCTCCCGGAACCTTTAAAATGGTGCTCAGGCTCCCAGGGAAACTTTTGCCTGAACACCCTGGAGAAACCAAGAGAAGGACAGGTTAGTAAATTAAACATACATGCCCTCAAATCAAAGTGCAAAGTGACTAAAGTGCAGAAAGTGCTTCAAGTGCCTCACCTTTACAAACATTTCTAAATTTAGCAACAAAGATCTCCTTTGTTACAGCTTCAAAACAACCTATTTATTGTTTATTATTAGTGTTTTTGCACACTTAATTATTCACAATGCATCTAATACATGAATACATGAATTTTCCTAAAAAAAATCGATATTAGGAGCTGAAAAATAGATATTATATTGGGCGGCCGAAAATCGCGATTATATTGCCAAATCGATTTTTTTTCACACCCCTACTTCAGACCCCATGAAAGTACCCGGGAACCCCGGTTGTAGAAATGCACCCTCTGTTGCACGCTCTCTGCTACCGTGTGTGCTCATCCATTCCTTTACCCTTGTTCTTTTCCCCTTTTTTGTTTTTTGTTTGTTTGTGTTCTGAAGAAATTATTGCACAAACAGCTCGTACTGTTTGTTTCCTCCCTCAGATCATTTTCAAAGAGTCAACTCGTGTTTTGCTCATTGTTACGCATCATTTCCCACATGTGTTTTGTTGACAAGACGTGGTTTTAGACGAAATGACAAAACGAGCCCACCAGATCATCATTCACACACTAGACCATGTCACGACTTTATGGAAAAGAGAAGGAACAACTTGTGGTATTTCAGGGCAAGAACTGGTTGAAAAAAAAAAAAAAGATTCATTCTCCCTGTGTGAACCAACTAAATTAAGAAACGGCGATCATCACTGCTATCCTCCTTAAAACACCTCTGAAGACAGATTCTCAACTGAACCGTTACATCTGGTATTTGATATCAGTGCTCACTAAAGAGGACAGCATACTCTTTGATGTGTGGCACAATTCAGTAGGTTCAAGCAAAATCTAGGAAACTTGAAGGGAAATGCCATTATAATAAGCTTGCTACTTGCTCTGTATAAACGTATATATTAGGGCAGGGCAAAATAACACATTATTATTGCATTAACTCATGAATTTATTAGCGCCCACATTTATTTTATTGTTATTTTATTGCATGTTGCTCACATGCTTTTATTTTGAAAAGGTCTGTTTCTGGCTGCTGTGGAACTGGAAGAGAATTGGCAGAAAAAACATGCGGGAAAGCTAAAACAGCCATAGAGACGGTAAAGTTACAGGACTTTTACATGGACATTTTTATTTTAAAGTTCTACCAGACGGCGGATTCGACAGAAACAAGGTTATTTTAAAACCACTGCCAAGTTGAGCTCGCCGTTAAAAGTTTCTGCTGTTACCTTAGAAATTACCTGTTTTAATGTAATGACTGTCCATACATTCATTAACTTCCGCTTGGTCCGAAGTCGGGTCGCGGGGGCAGCAGCTTCAGTAGGGGGGCCCAGACCTCCCTCCCCAGGTCGCTTCCACCAGCTCCTCTGAGAGAACCCCGAGGCGCTCGCAGGCCAGCCTTCAGATATTGGGTGAGTTCCAACTCCTCCTTTAACCCTCAATCTCAAAAATGTGCGCTCCTGTGAAGTTACGATTCTTAGAACGTCAAGTTTGAGGGACAAGTTTGAGGGCTATATTGAGATTCTCCGGCACCACTCTTGGAAGTAAGGGCTACCCAGAAGGCATTGCGTATTTTCGCCGAGACATCTTCGAAAAGGATGGCGCGAAAAAAGCTAGCTATGAATGTTAGTATTTTCGTAGTTAATTAAGATATAAATGTTACGAAACCATCTTATTATCTTCGTTATGTATATATATACAGTCATGGAAAAAATGATTAGACCACCCTTGTTTTCTTCAGTTTCTTGTTCATTTTAATGCCTGGTACAACTAAAGGAACATTTGTTTGGACAAACATAACGATAACCACAAAGATTGCTCATAAGAGTTTTATTTAAGAGCTGATATCTTACCATTTTCTATGGTTTTCTTGATTATAACCTAAATCACTTAAGTTTTTACATCAATAGCTATGGCGTTGTACTGCCAAAAACACTGCTTTTATGCATTCAGTGTTTTCTTTTCTGTCTGTTTTAGTCACATGATGACGTCAAATGGTACCAGGTATTAAAATAAACAAGAAAGTGAAAATAAAATGGAGGTCTAATAATTTTTTCCATGACTGTATATACAGTGTATATATATATATATATATATATACATATATATACATACATATATATATATAATCTTATTATTCTTCTACTTCTTCTTCGTTGTTGTCGTTTTCTTGACAGACCGGGAGCTTTGGCGTAAGGCCGCCCCCCACAGTCTGAAGACGTAACTGCACTCAAGGGGTGTCTCATTTCTAAGTCACAAGATTGCCCTCACACTTACTTTCGAGGGCCAGAGACTGACAGTTAAGGGCAAGGGTTGAGATTGAGGGTTAAGGGAGGAATTGGAATTGGCCCATAATCTCTCCAGTGTGTTCTGGGTCTGCCCCCTGGTCTTCTCCCAGTTGGACATGCCCGAAACACCTCTCCAGGGAAGCATTCTGGGAGCATCCTCAACTGGCTCCTCTCGATGTGAAGGAGCAATGGCTCTACTCTGAGTCCCTCCCGAATGACTGAACTTCTCACCTTATCTCTAAGGGAGAATCCAACCACCCTACGGAAAAAAACAATATCTGCCGCTTGTATCCGCAATGTTGTTCTTTCGATTACTACCCAGAGTTCATGACCATAGGTGAGGGTTGTACACAATGTGATGAATCGTGATTAATCAGGGAAATCACGCGATTAATCACGAAAAAAATTTGAATTGTTGCCCAGCCTTAATATATGTATATATATATATATTTATATTAAAAAAAAACATTTAAGAGAGCCTTTCACAGAGCTAAAACCACAGAGCTTTCGCTGCAAAAGAGGAAAATAAAAACAACCCCAAGTTTCTTTTAAGTCTGGCTGGGCCGACGCGGAGCCAGAGTGTTGTTGAACACTGTAATCTCTCAACACTCAGCTGCAATGACTTCATAAGCTTCAGGGAAGTTATGTCTAGGAGAGAAAAGATTATTCCTTCTTGTCGCACAGTCTGTGTTTGATTCTAGAAACTGGTCTCATGCTTAAGTCTCTTACTTTTACACTGTTGTCCCTCATTAACATTGCGTTTCTGTTAGCATTTACAGCTTTAAAAGAATAAACATGTCTACTGGACCAGATCCCAGCTAAACTGTTTATGGATGTTCTTCCCCTTACTAATACCCCTGTACTAAATCAGATCAATCTTGCTCTATCAACTTGGTATTTAGTTGGATTTAATTAAACCATTGCTTTAAAAGTCCACCCTTGATCCTGATGCTCTTCCCCGTTACACATATACTTGAAAAGTTCTTCTTTAAACAGTTAATCACCCATTTGCAGGATGATGTTTTTTATGAAAGGTTTTAGTCTGAATTTACAGTACACTTGTCCTGAAACTGCAATAGTTAAAGTTATAGTTAGTTTCTTATGTCCTCGGCCTTGTTTGTCTTTGTGTTGACCCTTTTAGACATCTTCTCACCCCAACATCTTACAAAGACTTTAGTGTAACTTTGGGATCAGATTGGTTTGACTCATATTTATCTTTTAGGGTCCATTTTGTACACGTAAATAATGTGTCCTCTGCACATAACAGTTAATTATGGTGTTCCACAGGGTTCTGGACTGGTACCAGTTCAGTTTTCTTATTACATGCTTCCTTTGGGCAATATTATAAGCCCTGTTATGCTGCTGATATCATCCATCCATCCATCTATCCATCATCCATCTATCTGAGCTTGGGTTGCAGGAATAGCAGCCAAAGCAGGGAGGACTGGACCTCCCTCTCCCCAGCCACCTCCTCCAGCCCTCCCGAGGCAACACCAAGGCGTTACCAAAGCCAACCAAGAGATAAAAATCTCTCCAGCGCCTCCTGGGTTCTGGCCCAGGACCTCCTCCCGGTTGCAGATGCGGGAAGCACCTCCGCAGGGAGGTTTCCAGGAGATTCCCAGACCACCTCGACTGACTCATCTGTTATTCTCCAGAATAACAGAACTTCTCATCCTATCGCTAAGGGCGAGTCCAGCCGCCCTGTGGAGGAAACACGCTGATGATACCCAACGCTATCTATCAGTGAAATCTGAGGAAACTAATCCCCTACTGAAGTTACAGTTCGACTTACGAAGCCCTGAATGTTCTGTAATTTTCTGTTTCCATATCAGGAAAAACTGAAGCAATGATTTAGACTAGGGATGTCGGATAATATGGGCCCACCGATATTATCGGCCCGTTATTGGCATAAAAATGTAATATCGGTAAATATCTGTATCGTTTTTTTTTTTTTTTTTTTTTTGTACAGACAATGAGTTAATTCCACGACAGGAGATATGTGATGTTACCTAAAATTAGTTTTGAGGAAAAATAGCCCGCATATATCGGTTTCGGTAGATATCGGTATCGGAAATTGAGAGTCGGACAATATCGGCATTTCGGATATCGGCAAAAAAGCCAATATCGAAAATCCCGAATTTAGACCCTAAACATTTCAGAGATATAAACTTTTACTTACCTCAGACGCTATTGCATGAGCTTCCTGTGCCATTTTAAGGAACTGTAGTGAAGTTACTCACAAGGATTTGTCTCTTAAGTCACATATTAATCAGGTTTATATGCCAGCTTTATTCATCCGTGTAACATAAGCAAAATTAGCAGGAACCTTTCATGAACTCACGCTGGAAAACTGCTCCATGCATCACTTCAGGACTGAAATACTGGTGTTCAGACAGTTTCCTTAAAATCCTGCAGTCAGTCCAAAGCGCTGCAGCTGGAGAACTGACTGGTTCCGCCAAATGTGATCGTATTTCTTCTGCGTTTGTCTCACTGGCTTTCCTTTAAATCTGGAACAGGATTCAAGATCCTTTTTTATCACCCACAAATTACTCAACGTTCTCATCGCTCTCTATCTTAAAGATCTAACTGTTCCTCTTTTACTTGACCATATTTCTTTATTCTCTTTATATTCTTTATTCTGAGAGGACCTGCTCGTGGTTCCCAACTTTTCCTGCACAACCGTGGGAGTCAGAGTATTGTTATAACGTTTCCTCTCCAATGGAATCAGACCTGAGTCGTTTAAAACTTTAACAGCTGGCTAAGCTTTTATCGGTTGTAGATTACTGCTTTAATATTTTCATATTTTTGTCTATTAGCTTTGGCATATTGCTACTTTTTGTGGCTTTCTTTTTTACTCTGTAAAGCACTTTTTGCAACTTTCAGTGAAAAGAGCTATAAAAATAAAGCTGAAGTTAAAGATAAAGTTCCTCTGGTGTAATTTATGACCATCCCTCTTAAATGCCACAGAGGAACATTTATTTTCTGCTGTCTGAACATGGCTTGTCACCAAAGTCCTTCAAGTCCTCTCAGTGGGAGGAGCCTCCTGGTGGTTTCCAAGCGCCGGGGCCTGATTGGCGGACGGAGACAGCTGGGTTGAGTGACGGGCTGTCAGACGGGATCCATCGGGAGACAATGTGCCCACTGAGAGGCTCAGAGGTCAGCTTGCTAACAACGACTCCACTGCTGAAGTTTGTTTTCTCGGGAGGAGCCGCCCTTTCATGTGTGCCACTCATTATCGGAGCTTGTGCCCCCCACTGCCCCAAACAAGGCCGTCTGTGTTACACCATTGTGTGTGTGTATTTTACCAAAAAAACCTCTTTATATCTTGCGTTGACCCTGTTTTGCCAGAACTGGAGCGCGCACAATCGGGAATCCGACTCAGGTTGAGCGGGGGCCGATCGAGGCTCGTCTGTGTTTTGTTTGGCATCAAAGAACGGCTGGAGGTTTTTTATCTAGACAACTTCTATCACTTTCCGTAGTTTTACTCTTTTCTTTCCCAGGCCCATTATAACCGCAGCCAGCTTCATTTCAGCTATTCCCAGCTGTCTGAGCTCCAAGCTTTTACATAATCAGTGTTGGCAAAGAATGCACAACTTGGAGGGAAAAAAAAAAAAACGGTGCTGATATGGAATAGCTCCAGGAATGTGGGGGGGGGGGGGGGGGGGGGGGGGCGGCAGATTCAGATCTTTAAGATCTAACTGGAGAGGAGAGAAATCAGATGGAACAGTGGATCTCCTGTGGTGGAGCAGATGAATGAAGATCAATTGCTGGGTGATAGAGGAGTGTTATTTTGAGCAGAACCGGGGCAGACACTGGTCTTTTGTGTCCCAGATGAGACGGGGGACTGTGCCTGTGTGAGTTCGGGCCGTTTGTGCCGAGGTGGCGTGCATGGCTATGCGCAAACGCTGCATGTGCGGACGAGGATGCATGTGTACGCATTTCAGTTGCATGCGTGCGCGCCGGTGAGAAGCGGCCTTTTTTCCCCTCCGGAGAATGAAAGCGGCTCACTGTCCTCACGCTGTCCCGGGTCTGAAGTCTCGCCCGGCCCGGCCCGAGACTGGGCTCGCATGGCTGGAGCTCAGTGTCTCTGCGTTTGCTGAAGACGGGCCTTGTTCCCGGCTGTTTGTTCAGCTGGCCCACCAGCCGGGACACCGGGAACTCAAACCCCCGCCCCTCCTACGGTCCAGTCGGACACCTCCACCTCTTCTCCCACCCGGGTCAGCAACCTCCTGACTCCGGTACTCAGGGGGGTTATTTGCTCCGAGGCCGTCGTTTAAGAAGCCTGTTTTGTTCGTCACTCGTTCTGGTCCAGAGTCTCCGCCCGGGCTCTTGTCATCAGCGCCATTGATCCGATCTAAATGAGCCTGATTAGGGGGGCCTGCAGTTTGTCCTGTCGAGCGGGCCGGCCTAAAGCCGGGCTGAGTCTGGCAGGAACAGGAGGGGGGTTTTTAAGGATGAGGGGGCAGGGGTCAGAGGTCACGTGGAGCAAACACAGTTGGGCATTCACGCTCAGAAATGCAACATGAAATTAGCGGTTGTTTGAAGAGGATTGGATCAAGACTGCTCTGCTGTGTTTGCCATGTCGGTTCCAACCCCTGCAGCTCCGCTGATGCCTCAGAACTCGGACCAGTGTTGTCTTTCAAAGCACCCTCTGTGATTTTCACTAATGGACATCATATTTTCCTTTCACTTTGTCTCCTCGCTTTGACGGGCTTCTCTTAAACTCTTCTGTGCCTCGTCGGAGGCAATGCAAATAATTTTTCATCTTGATAAAGCCAACGCCGGTCGGTCATTAAAAGCCATTTGAGAACGCTCGCCGTCGCTAATTGGTCCAATGTGTAAAAGAGCCGCTCGGTTTCAAACGAGATCTGACCGGCGTAAATGTCCAGAGAGCAATGTTCTGCATTTCAAGTCCAGGTCAACTGCTGATTTCACTCATCTGCATCCTGATATCCAAACTGGCTGCACGAGCCATTTGACTCATATTTATTAGTTAGATCGTGTTCCCGGTACAAAAAGAAAAAAAAAAAAACCAGCTCCAGATTTTGTCCCTGACCGGGCCGAGACCACGTCTTCTCTGCTTGTTTTGAGCCGCATCCAAGTACGGTTCCTGTGTCCACATGTGGCAAATTAATCGTACCAAAGGGGGGGAGAACAAATTTAGAGACCAACTCAGCCGTACCGAAGAGCAGAGATTTGAAAATGCTGCAGAATAATAACGACCTGACCTGCATCTCTGCATGTGTGCATGTGTGCATGTATGCGTTCACGTGTGCTCGCAATTCCTCGTGTTTATCAGCCAAGGGGCCTTATAATTACAGCCTCGGCGTAATCTAATACTCCCTCCACTCCCTGTATAAACTGAGAGTCCTCCCTCCTCTGGGTCAGAGATTAAGGACGAGGCCCTGCTGAATGAGATGAGACATTACTCTGAGACATTCTTAACGCTCTGTCAGGGGAGACATCAATAACCTCGGAGGACAGAGGTTTGTCTTGGGCCCAGAGATAAGGAGACGAGCCAGTTCGTGACAGACAAATGGGATCACTCACACAATTTGTCATGAGGGCAAACAGGGAAGCACTGATTTCAAATAATGAACGGCGCTGTACATCCGTGTATTGTGGACACATTGTGCACATGCGTGGTCGGGAACTCTTTTCACATATCTGATTCGAAAGGGCTCAGACGCTACAATGAGGCCTTTGTTTTCCTGCTTGTTGACTGCAAGTTGATATTTTCCACAATTTGAGCTGGTGCTATAGTGAAATTGCCAATTGCAAGAAAGAAAAAAAAAAGTGCAAATGAAGCCATCTTCTCTTGACAGAGACCCTCTTTTTCTTTTCTTTTTCTTTTCTTTTTCTTTTCTTAAAGCTTATTGACCCCGTGCTGTGTTGTGTCACAGGTCAGAGTTTACGGGGTTAGGGCGGACAGCGTGTCCTCGTATCCGTCTTCATTCATTTAAAGGTCTGGAAGTACTCAGCGATCAGACCCTCCCTCTCCTCCTCCTCTTCCTTTTACAAACTATCTGTCCAGTTTCTGATAAACAGCCACATCAGAGGAGAGGTTTAGCCGTGTCAACGCGGCGCTGCCTAGCATGATCCACCAGTGAGACGCTCTCTCTCCAGTAAACAACACCCCGCTCGCTCTGAGATCTGATCTCAATTGTGGAAAAAAGACTGAATTGCATGGATTTCCAATAGCAGCTTGTTGATTTTTTTTTTTTTTTTTGGGGGGGGGGGGGGGGGGGCTTACAACACATGTAAGTGATGCTTGACTGATGCACTAACTGCAGATGCAAGATGACAGTTAAACACTGAGCTGACGGTCTGTCCACTCAAACCCTTTGTGTTTGTATCAGTTGATGATTTGTTTATGGGTGAAAAAAATCTGGGTTTTAATGGATTTTATTTTTTATTCACCTTATTCGTATATAAGGACATTTAGAGCGCTGTTAAGAACACTTTTCAAAGAATTAGACCTGTTCCTCTGGATTCAGCTTTGACTTCCAGATAGCACCAGTGGATGCAGAAGATATCTAGATATCATTAGAGACATGTGCATCCCAACAACCGGACTAGTATCGGCAAAAGATATCCAAAATGATGTGCAGTGACTGTTTCAGGCTTTGCGGTCAAAACTTGTTGATCCAAGGTGTTATTAGCAGTTCTGGAGGCGTCTTGGTTGCTTTGAATTGTGGCTGTTGTGTGAGTCAATGCATAAAACCCAACACCACCCCCTACTGCAACTGGTTTGATATGTTGTGTACCAGCTGAGTTGTGTACCAGGGACACCAGAAACATTTCATATAAGGAAATTTTCTTAAGGTGGATAAGTGCAGCTGGCCGGGCTAGCTTTTTAATGTCATTAAAACTATCGTTCGCAAATGTAAAGTTCCTCAAGTCTTTAACTTTGTTCCTTGTCAGACAACAAACTGTTGACATCACTCAGCTTTTTTAAATGTGTAATTCAAGATAGAAAAAGAGATGGCCAGATATATGTCTTTAAACGAGCAGACTGGTCACGGGTTCTGGAAACGTTCGGATAATCTTGCAACCTCTCATCTCAGGAATCCAGTCAAACGGGCGGTTCTTGCCCGTGCGCTGCTCTAAATCGCTGCCTGTGAGAACTCACCTCAGTGCTGCTACCTGCATCTGTTTATATAGTCATTTCATTCAGTCTTTTGTGTGCTCTCCTCTCTCTGTCCTCCATCCTCTCTGTCCTGTCTTCCCTCTCTTTTTTTTCTTTCTTTACCCGGATGGTCTTCAGCAGGAAGGTCCCTCCATATGATCCAGGTCCTGCTCAAGGTTTCTTCCTCTTACAGTGGAGTTTTTCCTTGCAACTTTTTGGCTTAAAGGTTTTTTTTCTCCCGCTGTCAGAGTTTTTTACTTGCCATTATCCTTGATTTGGATTTAATATTATGATTTATGCTATACAAATATAATTGAATTGAATTGAATTGAACTTGGTTGTGCTAAAGACGTATATCTTGCTCTTGTCTTGTTCTTTCTAGAATTATATATTTAAGAAGGATGAGTGATGTCAAATATGTGTTTTTTTTTTTGACGTACAAACCAACCCTTTCCTCATACGTGGTTCAAATCTCTTCTAAGACCTTCTGAATTGCTCACGCAGTCTCCGCTGATGAACGTAACATTGATGTGTGACTCGGTGGTGCTTTAATTAATCTCTGCCCTTCTCGTGTCTGCCCTTCCCGCCAATTCACTGTCCCATAGGGGAGAGTATTGGCAAGGACCTCGCAATACGATATGTATCATGATATTTGGGTCATGATACGATTATCATGATATCGTGATATCATGATATATTGCGATATTCTACCCAGTTAATATCAAAATTAAAAGGAGAGATGAAAAATCAAGTTGCTGTATATGTTCATCAGATGATATTGATCATTCAGAGGACAAATTGAGTCAAAACTATTTGCTTCAAAACAACCTATTTATTGTTTATTATTATTGTTTTTGCACATTTAAGTAACCATAAGTAACCAATAAAAATTCGATATTAGGAGCTGAAAAATCGATATTATATTCAAATTCAAATATACTTTATTGATCCCCCAAGGGGGAAATTCAAGTTTCAGTACAGTCCAGTCTGGTGTAGTTGAGGAGCTGCCGGCATCCAGCGCTCCTGTGCATGTCCCGGTCCTGTGGTCCGAGTGCTAACTCCAGTTAACAGCCGTTCAAACCAGTATATCTCCATAATGATGAATCAAGCGAGACATCTCCGGGCCAGAGGAGGAAACACCGATGAACCAAACCTATTGGGCGGCTGAAAATCGTGATATATTGCCAAATCGATTTTTTTTTCACACCCATACTGTCCCGTGTGGGAATTGACGCCATCCAACAGCGGCCAAGCGCCGAAATAGACTCGTATCTCTGGTGGAGAAGCGCGGGCGGGCGCTTCTGGGCCACCGCACGCCACTTGTGGCCCCTCTGGCTTGCCGTACTCTTCTGGCGCGCCCACTCTCGTTAACTTGAACGGCTGCCATTCAAAGCAGCTGGCGCTGCGCTTAATTTCTGCTTCATGTGGGACTTGAGCTTAAGCCATTTGCTTAAAAAAAAAACAATAACAGAGACAATATGCATATCAATACAGCACCGAGCAATGTCAGCGCTCCTTAACAGTCCAGTCATGAGTGCATAATGAATCATACTGCGCCGCTCGCTCCTCTTCCAATCTACTCACTGAGCATTAATCACTGAACCTTCCAGGATACATCTCATCTGTGGTCCAGACTTTATGAGTTCATAACTGTGAAAACAGGAGGAATAGGACATGCTGTTACAACGACAGATGTTGCCTTGGAATAACATATCGCAATCAAGAGGAGAAGGGAGCAGGAAGTCAGCCATACCTCCACTGAGCATTTAATCATTAACACTTTAATGCAACAACAACAACAACGCTGATTCAAACTCGTTCAACTTGAGGCAGTTTATTCTGCGTCTGCTGGTGCAGACTAATGTTTTTTGAATTGCTGTGAAAAAGAATTACCCCGAGAAGTTGCGCTCAGCGCCGGCTGCTTTAAAGCTCCCACAAGGATACAAAAGGACGTCTGAAAATGCGTGTCACACGCATGCATTCGGTACAGCAACATCTGCTGCGAAAATAACTGCAGATACTGTTCTGAAATATCAAAGCAGACCCCCAAACCCACTTAACACAAATCTCATTATGACGTCCTTCCAGAGTAATTCACTGCAATACGATCATTCCCCTCATGTGGTTTCCACTATGGAGAATCCTGATGGTTTTTTTAATCTGAAATTAAGGAAGCCGACCTACAGTGATGCGTTTAACCTCGTTAAAAAGCCGACTCAACCAGATCGGACCAGACGCTCGGCCAGAGTCGAGCAGACACAACACATGCGAGGAGACGGTCCCTCTTCCTCCCAGAGGTTCTTATCTGAACAATAACATCACTGTGGTGACATTAGCAAATCTGCAAAAGGGGGTTTGGAGGAATAAGGAGAAAGAAGAGGAGCAGTGAAGACAGGAATGTGAAAGAGCAAATAGATGTTGATGGAAAGAAAGATGCACAGACAGGGATGCAGCAGTTTCAGAGAGAGAGAGAGGAAAGAAGGGAGAGAAAGCCTCGAGCAGCGGCTTGGCTGAACTCACCGTGAACCTCGGCAGATTTATTTTCTCCGGAGCCTGTTGCTTTCTCAAAGGAGGCCAGATTTACATGCCTCTCCCTGGACTGCTGTGGAGCTCAGCGAGGGGAGCCGAGGATGGGATGACCGGGCCGGAGGGGAAAAGGATGGAGGATTTCTGCGGGTTATTTGCTTGCTTTAACAATCTGTCCTTAAGTTTCACGCGTTCTGGTGCAGCGTTCCTGCTTAACCAGCTCGCCGTCTTAATCAGAAACAGCCCCCTCCATTAACTGGGGTGTTTCATTTAAAAACCTGTCAGTCTTTCTGGCACGGCCGGTGTGAGCTGATGGATCCCCGCTTCTCACAACTCACTCCCTGCCCTCCCCGTGTTGACATGCTTTATGTTTGCGTGTTGTTCCCTCACTGTGAAAGTTCATGTAATAATTTGAATACTGTGTGTGACCCAGCGCACGACACGACCTTCGGCGTACGAAGACGTGTCGTGTCCATGAACGTAGGTGCCTTTTCCAAACTCTTCTGAGTTTAGTCTACTGTTGGAAAGTCTATTTTCCACCTAATTTTCCCCTTCATTCGACCAAGCAGCAACAATGTGACCCCATGCTGTGACACTACATTTCAGTTTCATGGTTCGTCGTCTCCCTGCAGGAAAACCCTGTATTGTTACATTTCCTATAAAACACTATTTTTCCCAGTGGGGCACATTGGGATCGATCAAGCCACGTGATATTACTGTCACTAAAGCCGATGAGCATTTATTGTTCTCCACTTTGGGTTGCCAAAAATGTGATAGATAACCAGATGAGAGTTTTTAGGAGTAGTTTTCACGAACCCGTGGCTGTAATTAAAACTATAATTTACAGTTTGGATTGCCTGGAAACAAAAAGGTCCATTTATATTTAAGATTTTTGTGTCTTACCCATGACCTAGTGCTATTTCAGACACTTGTCAGTCTGTATCTACGCCAGCTCATGTTTGCTGTGGGGCTGCTACAATAGTTTTGGGTTCAGACGTATTAATAGGAGAATGAGATCACATTACATGTAAAGCATTTGCTGCTACACTGTTGTCATCTTTTACCACCTTTAAAAGCAATAATTGGTGGTTATCATTCTCTGAATAACCTTATTAATCTGTCACACCCAGTGGAGGACATCATTAGCGGTGGTCGGGGGTAGTTTTATGGGGTATAAAATGCTGATATGTGTCTCCATTAACGGTAACAGCCCGGCAATGAGATTTTTCTGTCTGAATCTTTACAGTAGAGGTCTTCATAGGTCCACTTTCATGGACCCAAATCCAAAAGAACCAGTGAAAATCCGACCCGAGCTGAGCTATTATCATAGCACGAACCGAACCAAGATGCCCAAATAGAACCGAGACAATACAGCCCATAATTCCTCATGTTAAAAATTGTCCAGCGTTGAATAAAACTTGTTTTCTTACCTAAACGTTGTCTTCTTCTACCCGGTTCAGTTGCTACATAGGCTACGTGATGCAAACAACAATAAATCCACGTCATTTTCTGGATACATATGCTGTTGGTTGCAACTGCTAACGCTAATAGCCTACACCGGTCAAGACGTGTTGCGAACATATTCTCCCATCCAACATTTTCATGTTGACGATCTGTAGTGCTTTACAGCTGCCAGGCAAACCGCTAATAACACGCTACGGCAACACGATTGTTTCATGACAAATATGCCACATTAATGAATAATCATTTAACTGCCACGAGTCCTGACGTTGGCTGAACCAAACTACTGTTTGTTTGTTTACTTTTGCTTGACCTGCTTGACCTATCTTTACCTCTCCTGGGTAAACACGAACCCAACCTCTTCAGAGGGAACCAATCGAACCCGCGACTAACTGTACTAAGACCCGACCCCAGTCACGTCTTGTGAATGAACCCGAGATCTGATTCGGGTCAGGTCGGAACCTCAGGTTTTTGGGTGGTCAGGTTGTATCCGAAGTGTACTCTCATTCACCACAGCGTACGCAAACATCAAACATTAACACAGCGACCATCTCAGCGACCTCACTGAGCTCGTTATTCTAGTCTGTTGTTGCTGTCGTCTGTTTCTTATCAATGAAGTGATAGTTTGCTAAGTCAGTGGATCTTACCGGCACCGTCACTGTAAATTGAAGGCGACGGCCCTGTTGCAACTCCAGCCAGGTCCTGTGGCTGTGAAGCCAACACACCTCACCATCAAGCCACCACCGTGCTTGACAGTAGATACCTGGTGTTTGTCCTGATGTGATGCTGTTGGTCAAACATCGTCATTGTTGTTGTTCTTAGTGAGGGTGTCATTTTCATGGCTGTATTTTTGCACTGGAAAGTGTTGGAAAAATGAAAGAGAAAAAAAACACAAAATAATTATGAAATTGCCATCAAATTGGAGGAAGTGAAATAAGGTTCTGAAACTACTTTTTTTTTTTTTTTTAAAGCAAAATTAACCAGTTTGTTCTCTGTAAAGACATTGAACTGTTTGGAGGACCGAGCCAAGCAACATGAACTCTGACACTTCCTACAGCATCCAAAGTTGTAATTTTCTCATAGAGGTTTGTAAAATTAAACACTAAAGCCTTTAAAGTTCATGTTTATTCACATTAAGATCCTGACTTAGTTCTACAACAATAGATACAATCCTTTCTAAACGTAATCATGTGCTTTGTAAGATCTAAAAGAAACTGCATGCAGCTCCAACCTTTGGTTTTCAACCTTCATTACTGAGAAAGAAAAGAAAATAGCACAAGGGCTGTGGAAAACATCCTGTGACAAAGTGACATTAGAGTGATTATCCATCCTCGCCCCTCCTTTCAACAGCGTTCAGCAGTAACTGTATCAGACATCTGCATTATCGTGTTTGCATGCATGTAGAATGTTTCAAGACATCGAGTTTACTCGTCATAACAAAGAAGAAAAATAATCTTGACTTTATGTTGGATCTCTGTTTTTAGCAGAGGGAAATTAGGGCAAAAAAAAACAAAACAAAACTTGCTATTGTACAACTTTTGAACTTTACTTGTAAAACTCGTGTCCTGAAGTCAGGTTAAGATAAGATCTGTGGTCTCGGTGCAACAGGGTCCAGGCCTCCAGTCCTCAGCACTTCTTAATGTCAATATCTAGATGATGCATGAGGAAGTGAAAGCTTGGCAAGTGGACAGAGGAACATGCTGAGGGAACAAACAAAGAAGAACGCAAAGGTTGCTGTGCGACCAGCCATCCAAGCTGCCAAGAGATTCCAGGCAGTGCTGAATTTTCAACATGGAGTCTTAAAATAATAATGATACTTTATAGAAAGAAAAGTTTGCTCTCTGGGCAGCTGTTGCTCATCATCTCTTTGGACGACAAAGACTTGATTCTCTTGAGGTACAAATGGATTGACTATGCTGGTTAGCATGTTAGCTTCAGTATATCCGCAACACAACACTTTTGATGTCTCTGACATAATGTGATGACTGTTGTCTCTATGTATCTTATATAAATGTATGTAAGCTGCCTGCTCCATTAGCGCCTTGTTCCAGTAACCTACTTCTCATCAGGGTGCCCTGGTTTTCCAACCCCTGACACAGACCTTGTTGACCCAGGCTCCATCCAAGCTGATGTAGTCCTATTTTTTAGCAGTAGCACTTTCCAAGGTCCCACCTGGATATCACCTTTACCCTGACTGGGATTTGTACCCCTGATCTCCTGTACCAGAGTCAGATCAACAAGAAGAGCAGCTATAGATACAGACTCTGAAATGGGGCAACCATCAGCCACCTCTACATGGATGACATCAAGCTGTACGCCAGGAACAATCATGACATCAACTCTGTGATTCACCTCATCAGGATCTACGGCAACAACATCAGGATGCCACTGGGACTAGATTAGTGTGGGCAGATGGTGTCTAGGAGAGGAAAGATGATCATAGCTGAAGGGGCATAGCTATCAGAAGTCAACATAGCAGATGTTCAGGACAGCTTCAGATACCTGGGGATCCCACAGGCAGATGGCAATCATGATGAGGTAGCACGGAGGTCAGCCACAGCCAAATACCTACTGAGTGTGAGGCAGGTCCTGAAGAGTCAGCTGAACTGGAAAAACAAGATCCAGGCAATCCACATCTATGCCATGCCATGCCTGGCCTCATATCCTGGCCATTGAAAGAGATGCAAGACAAGGAAACTCCTCAAAATGCGTGGACAGTTTCAACCTAAGTGAGCGTCAGAGCTAGTATCCAGGAGGAAACAGCAGGTCTCCAGGAATACATCAAGAAGACAGTCCTCGCTGATGTCCTGCGAAGTGAATGCCTCAGGCAACTGAAACCCAACATGGAGGAGGAGCAAAAGGGGTTTTTCGTGGAAGGACAAGCTCCTGCATGTACCACCGCCAAGTTAAAGAGGTGGCTAACTTCAATAAAACATAGCAATGCCTGGAAAAAGCTGGACTGAAAGACAGAGCAGAGGCACTGATCGTGGCTGCACAAGAACGGGGCCCAAACACAAGATTGATAGAGGTCCAGACAGGACCCCAGATGCAGGATGTGCAAATACGCCCCTGAAACAGTACAGCACATCATACCAGGGTGGAAGAAGCAGGTTCCATGCAGCTCAGCTGGACTTGAACGCTGCAACCTGGTAGTTAGCACAGCACACAGAAACATCTGTGGCAAGTTAGGACCAGAGTCTCCCAGGGTCAAGATGGAAGACACCTCCAAGGGTGGTTGAGAACAAGTGGCTCAAGATCCTGTGGGACTTCCAGATCCAGACTGGCAAACTGGTGATGGCTAATCAGCCTGACAAAGTGGTGGTGATAAACCTAGCAATCCCGAGCGACATCAACATCAGAAACAAAGAGGAAGCTTAAGAAATACCAAGGGCTTGAAGGAAGGACTAGAACAGATGTGGGCTGTGAAGGTAGCAGTGGTGGCAACAGTGATCGAGGCACTGGAGGCTGTAATCCCCAAGCTGGTTTAGACACTACAGCAGATACCAAAAACAACATCTGAGATCTCCATCCAGAAGAGCACAACACTGGGAACAGCTAAGATCCTGCACCAAAACCTCAGGCTGCCAGACCTCTGGTAGAGGACCTGAGCTTGAAGGAGACAACACCACCCAAGTGGGTGAAGGAAAAGTTTGTTTGTTATAAAAACTCCTCATCAACTGCAGCTTTAAAAGAATCGGCGGCAGGCGCCAGCCTGACTAGGCACACTAATCCTTTTTCTCTTCAACACAAATATTTAGCCTGGTTTTCTCTGGATTCGACATTGATTTCCAGGGGAAGTTCCAACGGGCACCACTGGATAGTCATGCAGCCCACGGCATACGGCATAACTGTGCGTTAGTTTTAAATAGTGTCTCCTGGAAGACCAAACCACTGCAAGTGGTTCGGTGTCTTCTGTACTGGTGGAAGTGACTGCAATGGGACGGGTACCAAACACAACACATGAGAGAGAATGAGTCAGCATGGCCGCCCAGACTAACCAGGTGCAGGATCTGAGAGGTTGCAAAGATTTCAACTCTTAGAAATAAAACCCCTTCAAAAGTCACCAAGAAATAAATCAAAGATGCATCTTAAAACAAAAATACTTTAAATCCTGTGTTAAAGAATTTGCTGGTTTTTCTTTCAGGACAAGCGAGGAGTTTAACCAGGGGGCCCTAGAACAGCTGTTCATTTTGCATCCAAAAACTGACTTCACTCTCATTTAAAAAGGATTTCCGCTTTTGTATTTAGCTGTACTTCATGTACTGTAATTGTAGAGGACAATGGTGTATGCAGGCTCACACTGGAGCCCGCTGAGCGAAGAGGGGAATTATGTAGCTGTCCTGCACGGCGCGCTCAACTCCCTGTGAACTGCCCGTGGAACCAGGGGTCAGCGACTCTGGGTTTCATATTATCTTCCCACTGCACTGCTGTTTTAACTGGGGGTGAGTTTAGGAGGGCTTGAGGAGGCAGGAAGGCTCCCGTCCCCCCTGATCCCAGAGCTCGGCCCGTCTGACAATTAACGCTCCGCGTACATGTCAGGGTTGTGTCCCGGAGAGCGAGGCGGGGTGAGGGTCAAAGGCAGGGGAAGAGATTGCATCAGACCGCAGCATTAAGCAAAACATCTGTAGGATTAAAGCACATTTGAATTCAGAAATAGTGCTTATTTTTTCAGTCAGCTTCTTTTTCTTCCTCTTAGTGTGCAATCGTCGACTGTTAGGAGGAAGCTTGAAATGCATCCCTGATAAAGACTTGCCAAACATACAGTTTTACTTCTCCAAATGACCGGCGCAAAAGCGCTTAGCAAATATCAGAGCCAGAACGGGCTGGATCAGCCGACTGAAGATTTGTGAAATTTTCATTATCTGGTGAGTATTCATCAGCGGGGGAGGAAATTATTTTACCCCACAGCAGAAATCCCTCTGCTGTTTATCACTCGCTGTACTCAAGTCATGTTGTGTATCATACAGCAGACTCAGCTGAGCGTGATCTGGCCCTATTTTTGGCCCGACTGCAGCACTAGCAGGTTTTATGTGGGCCACACACGGGGCAAAGGTCACGTACCGGCCTTAACTCGGGTTATGGAACATGTTTTATTGGTCGCAGGTTTTAGTGAATCTCGTGAGAGTCGACGCGTGGCCCAAAAGAGCTCAGAAAGAATATACATTAGGGCCGCGACTGGTGAAGAAAGCTGCAGATGTGGGCTTTGTTTGGGTCGAACGCTCTCTCCTATCTGGGTGATTGTTCAATCACCAAAAAATGTATTTCAAGTCACTCGTGGAGAGCTGCACGTCTGCAAAGAGATCAGCCCATGTGACTCATGTCTCATTGTTATTTCCTTTGGGGTTTGAACATTTCACTCAGAGGTTAAAAAAAAAAAAAAAAAACCTTTATTTAAGGACAGAAGTCAAAGTAGGTCAGTAAAAAGAACGAGCTAGAACACATGTGTCAAACACAAGGCCCGCGGGCCAAAATGTGGCCCGCCACGTCATTTTATGTGGCCCTCGAGAGCTTGTGCATTATTAGCTTAACTTTTAAACCAATATTTTAAGACTTAAAATAAGCCTACACCACTTTAAAGCACATATTGACAATAAACTGCATCTCCCATCATGCATTTCGTCATTACCACGATAACGGTAGCTATGAGCAAGACGATTTTTCATCGTCTTGATGGACTTAAAGGTGTGGTGGGTGATCTTTTTTTGCAACATTTTTTACAATATTGCCTGAAAACCTTTTCACAGTCCCATTGCGCCCCCAATCTCCATTTTGAGCGTTCACAGTTTCGTTACTCGAGGACCTCCCACAGCTCTGGCAATCAGGCGTGCAGACACAGGGTTGCTAGAAATCAAGTTAGCTCGCACAGATCATTTCGTTGCAACAATGGCAGAGAAGAAGACGTCAACCGGCAGCAAAATCAAAGGAAAAACTGTTGTTGAAAAAGCAACAGCCATGCGGAAGCTAACCAAAGAACGAAACAGAACAAGAGTGGTTATCGGTACGGCTTTCCAGCGCTGGCGCCAGCTAAAAAATGAAAAGGGGCTCCAGACCTGACGCCAAGGTGGCCCAGTTTCTACTGGATAGGTAAGATGATGCCGTTCTGATTATATAATATTATATAATATTTCAACATACTGATCAGTTACAGGTATTGTAGGCCTATTCACCCAGTCAGTGAGAAAATGAAAGATGATGACAAAATTATTGTCCATCGAGTGACATGACGAACATATTCCAGCATGTTTCACTAAGCTACCAACTCTATCAACTAGGCTACAGTACTATGTGTGACACCGTTAGCTAGGCTGTTGTTATCCTTGACGGTAACTTTCCCAATATCGTTGAATGCTATACCTTTTGTGAACTATAAGCTTCATGCACAAACCGATAAATTCTGCTAGATAGATAGATAGATAGATAGATACTTTATTGATCCCGAGGGAAATTCAGGATTTTGTTTTTAGTGATGACGCTGGCATGGCACATAGTTCTACTCCTACGAAGCTACTTGTTGTTGGCAAATCGACGTGAGTACTCGCGAATGCTCGTGAACTTCCGTAACTGCTCGAGACAGCGTGCGCGTTCATGTAGTCGTGAATCATGTGAAGGCGTAGTTTCGAGGGGTGGGCTGAAGAGGAGGAGGCGGAGCCTTTGGGAGGAGGGAGGGAGTGTATATTTTTAAAATCTCACTTGAGTTGGATTGCTGGAACCGTTTTTTCAAAGATCTCCCACCATACCTTTAAGAAAAACCTTTACAAACTAACCCCAACATGTCCAAGAAAAGAAAAATTGATACACATAGAATGGAGTTTCATGAACAATAGGAAAACAATTACATTTACATTTTGACAGCAAACACGGAGCTAAGGTTGCTAAATTTAGCCTGCAAGAAAAGAAAAGCACCGCTTCCGCTTCTGAAACCAAGGTAATGAATCCTCTCAGTGATGTTTACCACAAACCCTGAGTTTAATATAGTAATGACTTAAATATTTGAAACTTGAATACATAATAAACACAGAAACAGTTATTTATTAATACAATAAGTTGTAGTTTAATTTATTTTGATTTACATTGCATTTTGTTACATTCATGCCGTTAATCTGGCCCTTCGAGGGCCACCATGATGCTGATGTGGCCCTCAGTGAAAATGAGTCTGACCCCCCTGAGCTAGAACATCATATTCTGTTTCTTGACAATACTGACAGTCAAATTGTGCAAAATAATTTTCTCTTAACAAGCTTTTCTCAGGGTTTGCACATGGATGGGTATTAAAAGGCCGCTGAAAAAAAAAAAAAAGAAGCATGGCTGTAGTTTCCATTCATTCATACTTAATGAACTACGCTGAATTTTGAAATGCTTGTGTCCAGATGTGCGGTGGAATTTCAGAGAGAAGACGTTGTTCATGACTGACTGTTGCTGTCACAGGTACGAACATTAATGATGACGGCACATGCAGACATGCCATCAGCTCTGCGTACGAGGACGCACACAAACCCGGCTCCAGGTTCCATGTGACTGCGGAGAGACGCCGATCCCCCTATGTCTGCACGACGTCTGTTTTCAGAGCTGTTAAAATGCTTTTCAGCCAAACAAGAAAACTGCCGAGGTGAGTTCTTCAAAGAAAACTTCAAAAAAACTGCTCATCAGGTAATACGGACACGTTGCGGAGCTCCTTCGGCCTCTTGACGCCACTTAAAAAAACACGCGAATAAGATGTAACTGCATTCGAATACACTGACACACAGAGAAATCAAACGCTTTTTTTCCGAGGTTGATGCTCTAATCACAAGTACCTGCGTGGACTCACACGCTCCAGCGCACTCGAGGGTAGAGAAGGAGGAGCAGATCAAAGAAGAAGTGGTTATAAAAGTATAAAAGAACTCCCGGGGACACCCACCTCCAAGTAAACAGGGGATCTCCTTACCAAAAACAAAGAGGTCTGCAGCAGCCAGCTCACCTCCAGCGGAACAGGGAGGGTCGAGGCGGGCTTCAGAAAAGGGGAAGGGGGATCAAAACAACATGTTACATGGGCGGAAAGGTAGAGGATAATCATTCATCAGCGTAATTACAACCTGAGTCTACTTGCTCTTTCATTTGGCGAGAGGAGAAAAGAAAAGAGGGAGAGGGGAGATTAAACTGGCCCACGGAGGTGTTAACCACACGCTGGGAAAAACAAAAAAAAGAAAAGGAAAAAATCCTGTTTCTTTCTTTCAAATGACAAGCACACATGTAAATAGAGTCAGGGAGGCCACACGTAAATACCGTAACTCACGTTCACGCAGTCGCCAAACAGTTAAAGTCATGCTTTTTTTTTCTGTCAGAAATTAAATATTTTCGGGAAAATGCTGTTTGCAGAACGTGCTTCCATCCTGCCATGAGTCACGCCGTCCCGCTCCACTTCCTGTAACTCACGTCCATACGCGTTCACAGCAAAAGAGCGTTTCATTTGCAAATAAACATTTCCGACTTAGTTGCTCTTGTATGTTTTTTTTTTCTTTTCTTCTAAAGGACAGCTTACATGAGCGCTTGAAACTTATTTGCTTTTCTGCAGAACGTTCAATGTGAGTGGCACAGAGAGTGGGAAAACTTTTTAGTAACTTTAAACACATTTCTGTTGGAGGAGAGGTCAACCACTTTCCAGTTCGGGGTCCATCCTCGCCGGTATTGGGAGTCCTTTTGGACCGGCACCGCACGGCAGGCAGATGAAGTGAGAGAGTAGCTGGTTAACATAAGCCAATTTCCCACTGGACAAAACCCCATTAACACACACCAACATCTGGCTTTGGTTTTAGTGGAAATGGTCTGCATGCAGTCCCAGATCAAATGACTCTGCAGTCGTCACGGGCATTTATCGGTTCCAGTTCTGATTCACGGTGATAGAAATGTGACATCCGGCTTGATAAGTTAATTTCCGCCGGGTCTGCTGCGCTTCGAGCTGTGAGAACGAGCGCTGCCGGGGAAAGCACCTTTTCGAGGCGCACACTTCTGC
This sequence comes from Hirundichthys speculiger, assembly GCA_018398805.1. Lineage (NCBI taxonomy): Eukaryota > Metazoa > Chordata > Actinopteri > Beloniformes > Exocoetidae > Hirundichthys > Hirundichthys speculiger. The sequence continues at coordinate 39,900 of JAGFBZ010000914.1, read as the reverse complement.
TAAAAGAGGTGTCTCGCACTGGCAGATGCTACGGTCGCTGGCGGCTCATTTTCACTCCCGCTCGTGCGCGGGCGTCTCCGGCTGACCTCGACGAAATGCGTTTCTTAACGCCGCGCTGCACGGTGGAGGCACGTAGCACGTTAAAGTTGCGTGCTGGAACCGTGGAAGGCCCTGAGGACCGAACAGCGCGTGGAAGACGTGCTCATTTGACATGCGTATGTCCACAAGACGAGCATGCTAGGTTGCTAAGAAGACCACCGCTTCTGTGAAAGGATCAGGGATTCAGTCCTCTAAGTGGACATGACGTCTTTTTCTGTGTTTTGTCTGGGCTCATCATTGGTCATGATCGTAAGTAATCTCTCAAAACCAGCATCAGGGGTCGTGCATGTTCATAAGACGCTGCTGCACAAAGCTAGCATGAAATTCGGACATTTGAGAACGCCTCCGACAACATCAGCTACCCAGATCAGCTACAGATGTCATCACCTGAATCAAACCCTAACCAAGTGATGACTTGCCTAAATCTAAACGAAAGTATGATAGCTTAAAAGCTTTGTAATGAGTGTTGGCGCTGTTATTCAAACATGTTGTAAAGTCCAGAAACGTCAGAGCGCCGTCGTGAAACGTGACACAAAGGTTACGGCGCCGTAGTTGCTGGTAGCTTTCGCTCAGGAAAAGTCGTCCACAACAAGTGGGTGACTTCACAGTTGCTTTGTCCGTGTTTCATTTCTCATTACGCTCATGATGTGAGACTAAATCCACAGTTGTGTCACATTAAACGCCTGTGAGACCGGTAATATGGAATTTGAAAGGCTGCTTTTTTACAGTTAAGAATAAGTCATCATGTTACTCCGATGGTCTAAGCTTTCCACAAAGCTGATGGGAGGGGAGTCTTGGCTTGTTTCTCTACAAACCAATCAGTTTAGTTATGAGCAGATGAACTGAGGATTGTTTATTGACCCGGTTTAAGATTTTCTTTTGACAACGTTGTGTCATGCAATACTGCAATAAAATCCCAGAGTGTGATAACATCTGAAGGAGCGATCATATCAGGTCCTCTTTAATCATCAAATGCAAGCTTTTGCAACTTAATGACCTCTTTTGCATAATGACGAATTCAAAAGGACCCACAACACCCAACATATCGCCTCAAAATCTCGCAGGAGATACGTTATCTCGCATGTGTATCTGATAATGGTCCTTTGTGGACCTTCAAGAGTGAGCTGACTTACTTTGCTGCAGCTCCCAGTTTTTTTTTTTTTTTTTACGGCCTCCCGGCAGCGTGTTTACCCTGCCATCATCTCTGCGTCCCAAAGGGCTTCTTAAACACCGTCCTGACTATCCCTCTGGGGGAAAGAAACTTACAGCAGAGGGGAAGGGAAACAGTGGCTCAATGAGGTCTGACCACAACAACAACAACAACAATGCGAGGAAACTTCACCTGCTGAGCCACATTCCTCTGTGGTTTCAGCTTAAGCTGTTTCCAGTTATTCAGGGGACCTATAGGTGTTAAATTCACAGGAAATGAGCCTCAAGCATCTTTCTGATGTTGACTTGGAAATGTGATAGTGTTGGCTGGGAGAAAAATACAGACCCCGTTTCTTCAAGGGTTTTCTAAAATGCAGGAAGAACCTAAATGTGCACTGCGTTGGTTTAACGGACATGAGTGCAAACGGAGCTTAGAAAACATGGATTCATCTAGAATTTGATTTGATTGGCTCAAAAAAAGAAGCTGGGCGAGAGTCATCTTTAGCATGGTGATACATCGACCCATCTCGTGGTTGTGCCGGTCAGTCAAACACTTGTGTGTTTGTGTCTCTTTTGTAATTCATTCCTGCTGGAATGAATAAAGACCTCATGAGAAAGGACGTAGCGTCATTGGTGGTATGTCTCTCTAAAACTTGAGTATACACCTCTGGATGAGCGCTACAAACACACAAGTGCAGGTGACCCAAATTAGAAAAATTATTAGACCACCATTTTTTCTTCACTTTCTTGTTCATTTTAATACCTGGTACGACTAAACGTCATCATGTGACTAAAACAGACAGAAAAGAAAACACTGAATGCATAAAAGCAGTGTTTTTGGCAGTACAACGCCATAGCTATTGAAGTGATTTAGGTTATAATCAAGAAAACCATGGAAAATGGTAAGATATCAGCTCTTAAATAAAACTCTTATGAGCAATCTTTGTGGTTATCCTTATGTTTGTCCAAACAAATGTACCTTTAGTTGTACCAGGCATTAAAATGAACAAGAAACTGAAGAAAACAAGGGTGGTCTAATAATTTTTTCCATGACTGTAGACGCTGATGCTTCAAACCACTCCATGTTGCAGTACCACCTCTGACCACATGGGGGCATACTACACCAGGGTGGACTCATGAACTTTCCTGTGAAATGCTGTCCCTTGTGGTGATATTACTCCATAGAGTGGCTTTAAAACCATCACAGATTCTGGGTTTTGCACCTTCAACTGGGAACAGCCTTTCCAGTCTTTGCTACATAGAATCTGACATCCATTTTTGTTGTTGTTGTTGTTGGTGTCTGTGTCTTACTGTCTGTGAGGTTTCTGCACAAAGCTGATATAAGTCTTCCTCCTTGCATAATGCACTTTCAGTTACATTTCTCGATGTGGCGACAAACCAAGATGAGTGACCACAGTCTACGACCTGTGGAGATCGACACGTCCCAGGTCTATAGCGGCCTTGTCTGAGGGCTCGAAGGTCACACACAACCAACAGTGGTTTATGGTTTTTATCTACTGAGATTTCTGAGACCCTTTGAATGTTTTTATAAATCATGGCAAGGTAGATTCCTTGCAATTCATCACTGATGTTTCATTTTATTAAATCAACCCAAAGTGTTGAGCCCCTGACCAGTCTTTGCTTGGAAAGACGAAGCCTTTGGTGGATGATCCTTTTACACCCAATCCTGACCTCCTCACCTATCAACAACTAATCCGACATTCATAGAATCTCCTGAGAAAAGATTAATTGTATATTCTAAGAACCTTTTTTTCCCCCTCTATGCCCTCTCCCTCCAGTCTGTCCAGTCATCCTAATGCTTTCCCTCTTCGATACATCGATTTAATCTGGTGCAGACAACTTTGATTTCATGGAGCCGGTGAAAACTGCCTCTGAACACCATTAGACGGCATGCGAGCAGAGGAACAAATCATGTGACGTAGGCAGACTAATATTAACGTGACATCCAAAATGCAGTGGAGCAGGAACACCGGCGAATAACTCGAACTTGTTGATCCAAGGTCATCCTGAAGCCGTTCTTGTTTTGACCGGTTCTGTACGCTCTGTATTGGTGGAAATGGTCATGTATGTGAGAGGTACCAGTTTTACTACAGAGAGTTCCCTGAAGTGGATGGGGGGGGGGGGCGCTACTTTCTCTTTTATTGACAGAGTGAAAGTGGACGTTGGTAATAATGAAAATCACTTCCTTTGTTCTTGTGTCTGTTAAGACAAGATCCACTTAAAATGTTGCTGTTGTGACACTTTGTGTGATTTTGTGCCATTTATGTTGGTTTTAAGTCAGTCTCTGTAAATGCTGCGTGTTATATCTATTGTAATAATTCCATTTTGATGATTAGTCGATCTGCTTATAAGCAAAAGGAGTACGGAGCTGTGTTTTTGGCCTTTCATATTTGTAAGGTCACAAGTGTAAGAGCCCATCACAGACCAGAGTAAATCAAAGCAGATGCAGAACGCAAGTGCCACCCAGTGGACATTAACGGTACTGCAACGTGACTGGCAGGTTTATTTGTAGAGCCTAATTCATACACAAGGCAACTTAAAGTGCTTTACAGAGACATAAGATCACAAGAAGGCAAACAGAATCATTACACAAATCATAAAAGCATAAAAAAAGAATCATTAATGAATTAAATTAAACATTAATCTAAAATGAAGAGTGCAGATAAAATCCCTTTTCAGTTGTCATCTTCACATCTAAACAGAACTGTTTTCAGCCTGAACATTGTCAGAGTTGAGGCCTGTCTCAGCCAACGCAAGGATTAGTCTTTCTAAATCAATTCTGGTTTTTTAGACGGTAAAAAGCTGCTGATGTTATTGCTTTAATTTGGCTGTTAAAGTTCATGTCTGAATCCAATATTACCCTTAAATTTCTGACCTTTTTTAGATTCTAGAGAGTCTCAAAGTGACTGATGACACTTTCTCTTTGTTTCTTTGGGGCACAGACAATGATTTCAGTTTTGTCTTCTCAGCAAAGACGTTTGAGGGCTTTTTGATTTGATTAGCTGTCGATACATCCGCCCTACTTTCTTCCCATTTTCATGTCATGAAACCTCTCAGGTCCCTGTTGAGGCTCATCCTCATTGAAACAGAGATTCTGCCTTAGTTTAATTTCACTTTAGACAAGATAATTTCCACTTCTAACCACAATTTTCCAGCTGATGATCAACCAGAATGGGCATCAGGAACTTGATGACCTATAAAGGGATTAATTCATTTAAGATTTTTTCCAAATATTTAGTTGTTATGAAACACTGCTGCGTTCAGCTGCAGGACACGTTTGTAAGAAACATCATTAAAAACACGGAGGCATTCAGAGCACGAAGCTACTTTTGGATTATTGGTCTCCAAACTGCCCTCAATCTGATTGGAAAAAGAAACATTTATAACAAACTGGCTACAAAAAGCAAAAGAAAAATAATGGAAAAGCTTGTAAATTTAGTACCTGCAATTAGGACCTGCAGATAGCCTGTACTTCATGTTTTATTTTTTTGTTTTTTCCACATTTAAACTGTTACATCTATATACTTTTTAGTACACTGACGGCACCACACTGGACCGAAACAGAAACGGTTAAAAATCTCTAACAGTGTGGCACAGAAAAAAAAAATGTTTCTAGCTGGGTATCTATTTTACATTAAAACGCCTGGAACAGAGTGGGCGAGTCCTCCGGGAGCCAGCTAGTCAGATAAATTGTTGAACATGACGGTACTGACAACCATCCTGGGTCATGAGATAAGTCATGAGCTCTTCATGGTCGTACCGCGGATGGATCTTACGCTCGGCTCTCATGATGTTTAGGAATAAATTCATTCTCCATGAACGCCCAGAGTGAAGCACGATACCCCCCGCGGCGGCGGCGTCACGCAGCACATTTTCCCTCCTGACCTCAGTCCAGTATGACATCACGTACATTTGAAAATTCTCCCCCCTGGCGTGAGACCACACTGTTTTTCCTCTTCTGCTTATGCATTTCTGTCGGTTTATCTTCCCTTTTCCTCGTCTTGTCTCTTTTTTTTTTGTCTCTAGAAAGAGTTTATGTCGTGGTGAGACCCCCCCCATCCATCTGTGTGCGTATCTTCCTCCGACCTGAATCAACTCTTGCGCCATACGTACAGTAGATGTGGAGCATCCATGCCTCTCTAAATAGAAACCAGCTCTCAACGGGTGACTCCTGCAAATTTACACCCCTGATCTTTTCTTCTTCCACCCGCAGAAACCTGTTCTCCTTTCTACGGCCCATTTGGTTATATACATAGACACATGTGCGCGCGCAGCCGCTATATAAAAAACAAATGTGTAATGTGTGCTCTGTGTAAATATGGACGCTCAGAGTCCCCCCCCCCCCCCCCCATCTCCATATACACAAGCAGCCATGCGCGCATGAAGGAAGCGTGCAGCGGCCTCCTTTTCTGCTGACGGGAACATCTGCCGCCCAGATGTGCGCGGCACTCCGAGGTGCTGCCGAGCGCAGGATGTTTTGTATTCCCTCTGTGGAACATGTGAGGCGTTCCTGTGGGCCGTCTGTCTGGCTGCATCGGCCCGTGTGTCATGGGGATCTGTTTGCCTCAGCCCCCTTGTTGGCTGGCTCCAGGGGTTTGGGCACGTCCGTTAGCGCGCTAATCCGGGGCAGATGTGGGATGCTGAATCAGGTGGTGAGAGGAAACTCCGGCCCGAGCAGGAGGGAGACACTGGCTGCCCTGTGCGCCGGCCCGGCCCGGCCCAGCCCCACGGATAACAAGCTCTGCCCTGCCCAGCCCGCTACGCTGCAGAGAGTGATCTCTGCCACTCTTCAATATTCAGGTTAAAGGTTATTTGCGTTCTCTTTGTGTTTGGAAAAAACCCTGTCGAGAAGGTAACATTTAAAGAAGATGTGGCAGGTAAATATTTCAAAATAAAGAAGTTAAACTTTTCAAAACCAGAAAAATAAATCAATCAATGCTCATTTACATAAAAAAAAAAAACAGTAGATCATGTAGTTAATGCTGCACACAGACAACACAGATACATGACAGACGGCGCACATATAGAAAACAGGATCTAAACACCCAGACTTTTCCTCTTTCTTTCATCCTCTGGCTCCGGAGAACTCTCTTTCCAGTCATGGGATGGACTTCTTTGCTTAGATAATAGGTTACATAATGCTTTCTGAAGCTCTTGAGCGCTGCCCTCCTGGAGAAAAGACCCCAGATCATCTTCATGTAGCTGACGAGCTTCTCAATTTAAAGACAAATTGAATTGAATTGAATTGAAAATACTTTATTAATCCCTTGCGGGAAATTCTTTCGTTGCAGTGCTCCATCCTATAAAAACAACAATACTCTACATATAAAATAAGTAAATTAACACTTTAAATACTACACCTTACCAAGAATTAAATATATAAGAACAATTAGACAAAAATAGACAAAATAACTCTGGCCCACATTTTGCAAGCCCAATGTACAAAAAATTACAAAAATTACAAATTTACAAATTACAAATGAGGGATTTCAAAATACCCTGTCTAATAGTAAAAGAAAAAAGTAACCTAAAAAAAAAAACTGTGGGTTTATGGGTCTTAAAGAACAAGTAGAAGACAATCAGAAGGAACTGGACTTGAATAGTCGAGTCTAATTGCAAGAGATCCCCATCAGTTCGTTGTGTTTTTAGAGTTTAACTACCCTGTAATTGCATTTATGTGCTGCTTGTTCAATAAAAACCAGCTGATGAAAACCAACAGACAGCACAGAATCTTTACGGAGATCCAACCCACCATCCCGAGCAAGCACAAGACAACAGTGGAGAGGAAAAACTACCCTTCAACATTTAGAAACCTCTAGCATAACCATCATCAGAGCCAGCCTCTGACTGTAAGCTTTATCAAAAAAAAAGGGAGGTAATTTGTGTTCTGGACACAAACTGGACGCCAGAGTCTTTGCCTCCTTTCAGAAACTCTAGGAACCATAAGTTAGCCCAGCCGTTCCCAAACTTCAGAACACCAAGGCCCAGTTTGAAATGTGAAAAATCTCTGCGGCCCACTGAAACCTTTAATCACAACTGTGATCAACATAAAGGACTAGAAGCTACGTTCTGATATTAATGTAAGGGGTCAACAAATAAGGTGACATTTGTCATATTAAGTTGACGGAAGTTAACTGGTTTGTTTGGTTACTTCTTAATTTTTTTAAAATCATGTCGTTAATATTTTACAGTAATTAAAAACACATTTAAAAGAGATTCGAGAATTTAAAAACATATTTAATTTTAATAAGGACCTCTCACGGCCCACCTGCAGTACCGCGAAGGCCCACCAGGGGGCCGCGGCCCACACTTTGGGAATCACTGAGTTAGCCTGCACTGTTTGGAGATAATATGGAGTCTTTAAAAAAATGTAAAACTTCACCCAAACAGACCTTTTTTTGACAAGAGAATTTTAATCTATATTGTGGATCTCACAGGAAACAAATGAAGAAGCTACAGTTGGAGAAAGTTTGATCTGTCACAGCAGCATTTTGAAACAGCGAGAGGCTTTTCAGAGACAATTTGGGACAACCTAATAATAAAGAATTTCAGCAATCAAATCTAGAAGAAACAAATGCGAGGACAAAGATATAATCTGTTTTATGTTTGAGTTAAAGAAGGAAGCCTGGCCATCGAGACCTGACAGGATGTTGAGACTGTTTATTGACTGGAGGATACTCCAGATGTCCACAATGCAACTAAATACAGCTAATAGGTAACAGCGCCGCCATTTTGCAACTGACTGGTAAAAGCCCACGAAGACAAGACCCAGCAGAGAATTCACCCAGTGACCTTCTTACTGGGCAGTTTTAGCTTGGCTCATGCTAACTTATGATGCTCATTAACATTACTCCACATTCATTTTGATCAAATCTGTCCAAACGTCCTCATTTCCAGTATCGATACCAAAAGTGTGCATCCGTACAGTCGTCATGGATGTGAACTCTAACTGTAGAGGCTGTGAGGATGTTTATTTCTGCGGTGACACGAGGGTCAATGGAGATGTGCTCAGGTTTGGAGCCCTAGTGGTCAGTTGAGGAACTGCAACCTTTTTTGGGGGGGGGCAACACAGCAAATCACAGAGTCGCTGATCCTTTGAGTGAACAAAATTCAAAAACACTGGGTGAAAAGTATGCCGTTAAAAGATAAAAGTTTCACATGTTTGAAGATAACGGCGTTAACCAGCAGCTGTATATTCATCTCCCAGTTTGCCTTCATCTCTTTTCCAATCCCTTGACCGTGCACCAGTCTCTTTCACGGTTCTGCACTACGTTTTTTTTTTTTCCTGAAGGGGAGCGTTGCCGTTGGCCGGCGACTCCACAGCTGGCCCAGAGCAGATTCCAGCCAGACTCCAGCGATTGTTGGGCTTGCACCACCTGCTCGAGGGTCAGGATCTCGGGGTGACATCGCTCAGGACGGGTACGCGGGTGTGTGTGTGTGAGCCGATGCTCGTGGGTGCTTGGATGCTTTAACACACATGACTGACGCAGCTTGAGGCCCCATTGTGTCATAATCAGGATACCAAGGGACTGAATAACCAGCACGTCCTCCATCCTTTGCTCCAGTTGAGTGAGTACGGCGAGATAGGGCCGGCCGGCGAGAGACGGAGGGCAGGAATTCCCCTTTGATCAACGTGTCCGTTATTCAATGGGATGTGGCGTTGCTGGGGGGGGGGGTGAGGAGGCCGCTGGGGCCGAGCGCAGGAAGAGAGCGCTCAATTGTCTTGTCCCTCCTTTTTTTTTTTCCGCTCACCCCCACCAAGAAGCCGACACCGAGGTCTTGACCTCTTGCCCCCAGTTCCCTGGGCCTCGCCGGGGCTCAGAGAAGGACGCCGTTTGTCACATGCAGCAACCTCCTTCAGAAGAACGCATCCCTTCTGATTGTCTCGCACAACATCATCACGGATGTGGCGAATGAGGCGTCGGCCTGTGGGCCCGCCAGCTTTTTCCGGCCAGAGGAGCCGATTAAAGACAAAAGCTGACACGAACTGGACAAAGGACAGATTGACTGTCAGAGTGACCGAGGAGCGCGCTAGCATCTGCCGCCGCTAATGTCCTGGACGTTTCAGTAAAAAGAAGCGCAGGCGTTTTCTGGGAACTGGAGGGGGGGGGCAGACGAGGAGGGAAGGGCTGTTTGGTTGAGAGTCTGGTATTATTTACGCTTTTGTTTTATCTGTGTGTACAGGCAGGCCATCAAAGCCGCTTTCCCAGCGCATTCGGTCATCAATAGCACTGTTGTGTTTGACAGCTGTAAAACATATTTTCTCTTGGAAGCCCGAAGTCTCCCGCAGAGAGCATCTGCAGCTTTTTCAGGAGACGGTCCAGAACAAGAGACTTGACACCAGATATCCATGGTAAGAGCTCGACAATTAGTATCGCCAAATGACAACAATGGCAGCGATGAGTCAGGCGGATTACGGTCTGCCTTCTGGGAAAAAGGAAACAACACACGTCAAACTGAGAAAATGTGTTGTAACATCTCTGACAGTTCAGGATGTGGAGTAACGTGTACATGCGGGAAAAGCAAAAAAAAAAAAACAATTCTGCATTTCACCTTGTAAATACTCAAAATGAATCAATCAGAAACACGACAAACTGTTTACGGTTTCGTGTATTTGTTTGGCAATGATTACAGTCGTGGGAGGAAAGGATAAAGTTGTTAGATTACGTCTATGTAGGGAAGAAGTCTGGCTTTAAAGGGGAATAATACAAAAATATGCACAAGAGCACATATTTACGTATTTGAAGTGAAAAAATAAAATACTTAACACACCCGGATCTGATCTGACGATGTGTCATTCATAGAGATTTGACACCGTTTAAAGGTTCTGTGACATCACAAACCCAGATCAGTGAGGTACGATCCAGATTTATCTCCACTCACTTTCAAATCGCACCTTCGGCTTCTTGAAGGTGGGTGCTGGATATTTTCCCTCCTCCCTGTGACTTTGTGTCTTAGTAAAACTGGAAGGAAACACTTGAGGCCTTCTGAGCCTTCGTGACATCTGGTTCCACTGCAGATCATGGTGAACGGCCCAGAAATAACATACGACAATTGATTTGATAGAGAGAGAAATGGGGACGATAGGAGAATACCACAATTAAAATACAGATGCACTGATGAATAGATGAATAAATTGACAAATGTTTACATTTTGAACTTGTTGATTCTCCATATGGCCCCTCTTGCAGGTGATAAACGGGCCCTAAATGAGTCCCTCCTCCATACAACTCCAAAGAAATCACCCCTGACCACATCCACCGGGGTACGGAGGGGATTCAATATTCCTTTAACACATTGTATCTCGTCAGTTTCCTTTAGTCCTGCTCTATCTGGAACAGTAAATGACTAAAAACATCAGCCCACCAGCTTGGGTTTGACCAGAACCTTGAACCCACCGCAGAGGGCGACACAGCAACCGCAGCTCTGGCGGCCTCTTGTGGTGAAAATGAAAACGTGCATAAAGGAACAATACCGTGAACGTCCAGCAGATGGCAGGAGATCACTGGAAACGGAGCTGCAGGCAGAGGAGTTCGCCTCCTGCTCAAAGTTCTAGTTTTTTTTTTTCAAATCTCCAGACCTCCTTTATTCATTTTTTTATGTCATCATGTTGTCAGTTGGTTTAATTCTCCACCTTCTACGTTCCTCTCGCTTCCCCCATAATTCTTTCACAGCAAATTTTGGTTAAAGTAGCCGTCTGTTTCTTGAGTTGTGCAGCAGAAAGCAGTTTTTTGTTTTTTTTTGTCTCGTCTCTATAATGGAGTCTGTGAAAACCATCACTCTGCCTCCCTCTAACCCTCAGCCTCTGCTTTTTCTCTCTCAGCGAGAACTCTAACTCTTCTCTTTTTTTTTTCTGTCTCTCCATTTGCCTCCTCACCCTTGTGTCCTCACAAGTTCTCCTCACAAATCTTCCTTTCTTTGTCACCTCCTCCTGCTTGTTTGCTCGCCCTCAACCCTCCAAAAAGTTTGGCAACCAAACTCTGTAACTGGTCACGTGACACCAGCTTCCTGCTTCGGACATATGTAATGAAATTTAATGTATGGGACTGTTTTTTGTTTTTTTATTTCTCTGTCTCTTTTCCTTCCAGCGAGAGATGCAAAAGAAAATCAGCTGTTTATTCATTTTTATACTTTAGAGCTTCTTTATTAGCAAGTCTGACTGTTACCAGCAAACTCGACCTGATTAAAAAGACATCTGGACTCTTTTGGGTTATCTGTAAAGGAAAAACCCCCCAAAAAATGCAACACAGTTTTAGCATTTTTATCGCCTTGAAGAGTTGCAGAGTCGCTATAGAGTTAGCAGTGTCTTTAATTTGGAACTTTATAGTTCGAACTGAAATAACATATTGATGGGTTGCCATAAAATTTGATGGGATTGTGCGCTGCGGTCCGCTTCGCGCAGCTGTTGCCGTGCAACTCAAGCCGCCGAATTAAGATAAGTTAGAAATATCAGACCAACTCTGGCTTTCTAGAAATGGCTCGGGTTCAATGTTGACAAAGCCGCAGACCTCCTGCCTCTTTTCTAATCCTCATGTTTCTTTGCACGAGTATGCGCTTAAAATAATTTGACTTGTGAAGACTTTTTTAAATTTATTTTTAGTGCACTCTAAATATACCATTCTAACTTTTAAAGTCTGCCCATGCTGCCCCTGAGCTGAACTGATGGACAACAGAATATGTGTTTTCACGTAAGAACATCTCTGAACGGCTGGTTTTGTTCGCGCTCGTACGTGTAAGATGGCTGCAGTTTTACAGGCGTGACGTCGGTGGCTCTCCGTCCGGCTCCTTTGTCCCTCGAGGTCCCTTCTGTAACGACAGGGCCGGTCGGTATGCGTTCACAACAAAGCTCAGCCCTCCTTCTCCAGTTCTCCGCAGAGGCTGACGTGCAGACAACAAACACCTCTGAGCGGTGGCTGAGCGGGGGATTTACGGCTTCATAAATGTCCGCTTCTGGGATGCGGTCGCTCGTTTGCCTTCAGGAGGTCACTCTTGTTGGCGTCTGCTCCGTCGACGTCAAAGAGCTGGTAACCCGACGTCCGGCGTGCCACGATGACTGCCTCTAATGTTTGTCGTTGACAGCTGAGAGAAGACGACAAGTCTCACGCCTTCAGACAACTCTTGCATTCACACGTTGAAACAGAAGGCCAGCGGCAGGAAGCTGAGCTGGGACCAAAAAAACACAACATCAAATGAGAGAAAAGTCCCACTTTCCTGCCACTCATTACCAAGCATTTATCTCAGCGCAAAAAGCACTTTTCTTTATTTCCTTTTTTCGCTGGATTTTAGAGACGTAGTTGTTCTTAACACTGCAGGAAACTGCTACAGAGTTCCTTCCTTTCCAGTCTTTGTGCTCTCCAACTGCTCACCCGCTTGTTCACGACCACAAACCATAGGTTGTATAAGAAGAGGCGGACAAACCCCCTGTGATGTCAGCCGTAGGTTTTCTGAAGGGAGCTTTTGAAGTCCACCTTCATATTAAGCTAAAATCTATCATTATAATCAATATTACTTTGCATTCATCCTGCCAAGAATCCTCACTTTAAATGTTGCTACCGAAACAATGTGCTGAAATGAGGAGCTCCGCTGGGACTAGAGATGTAACGATATGGAAAATTTGACATCTCGATTATAGTGACCAAATTATCACAGTTTACGATATTATTGTGGTATTCTTAATTGCTCTACAGATGTCCAAAAAACACATGCATTTAAATAATTTCAAAAAAGCTTGTGATTTTCTTGTCATGCTAAAACATCAGAAGCCAAAATTTTATCAAAATGAAACTTTCATATTAAACGGAGAAACAACTGGCACAGAAAAATGTTTTATTTTAAATGAACAAAATAAATAACAGGAACAAAGCTTATTTGTCTGGTGCAAATTTGAATAAACACTTTAACAACCATAGTAGGTCAAAATATGCAAACAATTATCAGGTAACAAAATTATAGAGCAAGTTCAAATAAAAATAAACTTTTGACTTTAAGCTGAACCTTAAATAAGTATAAATGTGCAAATAAAGAAACAGTTGTAAAGGAGCCAAATATGTTCTTATAAATTGTAGTTCACTCTGTGTGTCTGTGGGTGTCGCTGTGTTGTTACCTGAGGGTCAGGTATAAAGGTAGCTGCCTGTTATTGGTTAAATGTTTGACACGGAAGTGCAAAAGGTTTTTGACCGCTGTGGCGCTAACTGCCGGCGTTATGGTTGTTGGATCAGTTAATGGAATAAATGAATAAATGCTAACTGCATCAGAAGAACATTGTTCCGGTCCTTTTTCGATCAACACCCAACGGTAACATTTACGAAATGTGAGTTAGCGAAGCGCGTCGACCAGGTTACTCTTGGTCAAACATCTCAGTAGCTTGAAGCATTAGCCTTAGCTCCTTCAAGTTGCTTATACAATTTACAATAAAATGTAAACACGATAATTGTCCTCCAAAAAAAAAAATGCACGGACCTCGGATTTCGTCATTTTAGTGGGTTGGTAAATGTCCTGCGTGCTATCACCACTTTCCACCATGATCATGTTACAATACCGATGTTACAAGCTACATATTCACGCGAGACACAGTCGTGAGTCACTCGCAGACTTGAATAAGGATGATATTACATATCCTGGTAATCGACCGCGATAATGAGATGAATTTTTTTGAATTTTTAAAATTTTTTTCTAATATTTTTTTTCCTTGAATTTTTTTTGAAACCTCTGCGATGTACTGAGACCACGAACTGTGAGGGTTTACTGTACATGTAAATGTATTGCCTTACATCATTTTACCAGATGTAGTTTACCTCCCTTTTAGCTGTCAAGGATGTTGAATCTAGCTGTAGAGACCAAAACAGCTTGAACCATATATGTTTATATATATGTAAATATGTTTATTTCTGCTGCAGAGTTGGACATTTTAACACTGTTCAGTGGAGACCGACTCACTTTTGGACCCGGGCCCCAGTGGTCAGTCGAGGAACTGCAGCTTTTCTTGCTTCTGCATTGGACTCAACCCAGAAGACCGGTTGTTTCCCTGCTGTCAGAAGCACTAATCCTCCCCTTGTCTGGGACTGGCTGGAGCAATGGTTGTTATGGTTTGAAGGGGGCAGACTGCCCCTCGCTCAGTTTGTTTCCAGAGTTTTGTTGTTGTTGTTGTTGTTGTTTTTTACAGTGTACAAGATGGGCAGCTAACAGAGCCAGCAGTGATGAAAGTGCACATGTGAAGATAGGCATTTAGATTTTTTTTTTTTATTCTTATCTAAGCCATGGGAGCCAAGCGTCACATCCTTTGTGCCTGTGTCAAACAAAGCGTTTATCCAAACTGGATCTTATCATCTCTGCGTGCAAAACACTCTCACTCTGTAGCCATTGACACAGGGCAGGAACCGCAGCCAAAATCTCCACAGCAGACCCAAGCCTTCAGGCTAGAGAGTCGCCATGCACAGAGTTGGGTTTTCTCCACTTTCCGCTCTCGTGAGCTTCACTGTCCCCGTCTGAAGGCGTCCATGATATCATGCAGCACCGCTTCATCCCCCGTTTGCAAAGCGCCCTTGCTTTTTTCTACCTCCAGCCTGCCCCAGTGAGTTTTCACGTCCAATTTTCTGAACAAGTATGCGTGCTATCCGGCTCTGCGCTCTTGTTCTATCTCCCACTCCATCGTTCCTCGTCTCCTCGGGTCCTTTAATTTGATTTATCATTTCCCGGTGTAAACACAGACTGCTTTGTGCTTTTCCAGATCTTGTGTGTCCCTGGTGTTGACTGTTTTGTCTGTGAGAACCACCGTGGCATGATGGGAAGCCGTTCAACGCCCGTGTGCACGTGGACGTTCCTGCTCTCTCCCGTGCCAGAGCCACTTTCAGTCTTTATGCTTTGGTAAATGGTTGTTTCGTGGAGCATACTGAAAGTGGTTTAAATTTATGATCTAACTACTAGAGCTGAGCGATTTTATTGACTCTGCGATATATACCGATATTTTATTTCCCCGGAGAGTATCGACTTTTCAGACGTGGGTATCAATATTCTAAGCTTCTTTCAAAATCCCCGTGTCCCACCTTTAAAAGCTTGCAAGCAACAATTTGCACTGTTTAAATAAATGAAACTATTTTTCTCAACAAATCTTTTATTCATTTTGTCCAGCATTTGCAAGCTGCCTGTCAGCCATATAATGCAGGGATGTCAATTTTCCGCGGATCCGTGTATTTCCGAGTTTTTTTCCATCCATTTTTGAAATACGTGTAAATCCGGTTTAATATTTTCGAGGGGGGGGGGGGGGGTTACCCTCCACGAACCTCTGACTTGGCCATGCGAGAGATTATCTGATGATTGGACCCAGCAGAGATTGTGGTAGGCATGACGTGAATTCTCGATTGCGATTGGTTGATTGAGACCAGGGCATGCGCACTGAGCTTTCGGTCCGAGTGACGTCTTGTTGACATAGCGTCGGGGAATCAAACGAAATCCGGGTCATCAACTGCCATCACAGCCGAATCAATGGTCAAAGTAAGCCCGAAGCACATATTTTCTGATATTACTTCCCTCTTTCTTGTTTGGATGGATGAAAACACTAGAATTTCAACGTGAAATGAGGTGAAAAAAATCACACTGCGACCGGCGATTCACCATGCCCCGTGGTGGTCAAAAATGAGTAATTATGTCACCAGACCTATCAAATGGCCGATTTCAGGTCAATTTCCATCAAGTTGTTGCGATGAAAGAACTACCAGCAGTAATAATGAATCTATAACTTAAATCAGTGGTTCCCAAACTTCTAATACTGCGTACCACCTGAGAAACTGTTCAGCTCTCTGAGTATCACCATGATGACCAACTTTAAAGTATATACCTTGTCAATTAGCTTTAAATTCACAGGAGAGTTGTTTATTTATTTTATTATTCAAAATGTTTATTCAAATTTTTTCTTGTAAGCCCCCCCCCCCGCTTCGCAAACCACTTCAGAGTTTTTCCCAATTTCCTGTTGACATCCCTGATAATGTGTAATTGATGCTTTCAGTTCAATTAATTCAAACAAACTCAGTGGAACAAACTGGGGCGCCGAAAAGGGGGGGTAAAGGATACGGATTATAGGGGCCCATGATTGAGTGGGGCCCAGAGAGGCCCCTAATGATGATCAAAAATAGCATCAACAAATTTCGCCGCTGTGTTGGGGGGCCCTGTAAAGATTCTTTTCATGGGGCCCAAAATCCCTAGCGGCGCCCCTGGGAACAAATGATGTAAATGTATTGTAAGATTAATATCAATATCGTGTATCGTATCATATCGCGAGATATGATACTACTAACTACACCCCAGATGACAATTTTCTTTGCATTTTCCAAGATAAGAATCCTATTTGTAAGGAATTTAGCCCTGTAAAAGCTGCTCATTGTCCATAGAAGACAAACATGACAGTATGTGAGACCACACAGTTTAAACTCCGAAGACCTCGTTCATGTCATGATCTCCCAGAAAAAAACGCCGCACATTCCCCCTAACGCAAACGTACGTCTTCTTAAAGGGAAGTTATGCCTCCAGTTACATAATCCAATGAGGGAATAGAGCTTTAACAATATCAGATCTGACTACACGCTTGTCAGCATGAAATCTTTTACTGTGAATTCACGACCGCAGAATGCGAACGTGGCCCGTTTCACAGCTTCAGTCGGAGTGGAAAACTATATTCAACAATTGTGGTCTGGTGGTTTGTGGATTGGCTCCCATTTGCACTTCAGCCCGTTGTAAAGAGTACGGCTGAATCACCTATAGTAAATCGCTTCAAAGCCCGAGAGTCTGTGGTGTGATTTTAGCCTTTACAGAAAAATGTTAGCTCCTGTAGACGCACATGCTTATTGTCCGGAGAACACGTAAACACGCTTACAGCCTCCGGAGGTACGCGAACATGCGTGCACGTGCAGCTTTATGAAATAGGTGTTATTGTGCAGTGGCAAAACAGTCATCGCTCCCTGTAGCTGTGATTTAAGAATTACTGTCTGACCACAGTTACCCTGTTTACCTCCAACGTCACGCTGCCCTGCACCTCACTCTCCAGACGTGTTTTCTAATAGTCTCCAAGCGCCGGTGATGCTGACAGTCTGCTTAATGCCAATTCAAACCTTTGCTTAAATATCTATTACCCGTGACCGTTATTGTGTCGTGGTGTGCACGCTCAACTTAGACTTTGATTTGCAAGAACGCAAGTACAAGACTTAATATAAATGACAACATTGCTCCATAGCTGTCTGGATGAAGCAGGTCTCAGATTGTATATATGTATATCAATTATCCATCTCTAATATAACATATTCCTAACAACAGATAAAGTATATTGCTGTTAGTACATTTCTGTTTATGTATCCATCCGTCTGTCCATCGAACTAACAGGGAACCTGAGGAAAGAGGACCAGACCTTCCTCTTCGGAGCCACATTTTCCAGCTCTTCCAAGGGAATAATGGAGTGTTCCTAAACCAATCAAGACATGCAATCTCTCCAGCGTGTCATGGATCTGCAGCAGAGCCTCTACCTGGTTCATCATGCCCAAAACACCTCACCTGGCTCCTCTGGTAGTGGAGGGGTTCCTCCCAGTGGGCGGAGCTTCTCACCTTACCTACTTTCTCTTTGAAATACCACCTTAACGTGGTTTGTGTCCCTGAATGATCTTTGGAGTCACAAAAAGGCAAATTGGTCATTGGGGGAACAGGCCAGACTGAGAGTGATTCAAATGTTCTCACATGGAGGAGTTGCATCACAGAGTGCACGGGTGCATGGGTGCATGGGTTACCAGGGTCTGACTCTGGAGGCAGGCCTGGGAGAAGGGCGTGGTTCAAAAGCACCTGGTGGCTGAGCCTTTAGTTAGGGGGCCCAATCAGGTGCCACATGAAACCCAAGCAGATGACGTAGGCAGCCGTTCCCAAACTTCAGAATACCAAGGCCCAGTTTGAAATGTGAAAAATCTACGGCCCACCGAAACCTTTAATCACAACTGTGATCAACATTCAGGTTCTGACATTAATGTAGGGGGTTAACAAATAAGGTAACACTTGTCATATTAAGTTAAGATGACGGTAGTATAACACTTAACTGGTTTGTTTTGTTACTTCTTAATGTTTTTAAATCATGTCGTTAATATTTTACAGTAATTAAAAACATTTTAAGAAGATCGAGGATTTAAAACATATTTGTTTAATTTTAATGACCTGCAGTACTGCGGCGGCCCACCAGGGGGCCGAGGCCCACACTTTGGGAATCATTAGATGTGGGTTTAGCCTGCACCCGCAGGAGGAGCCATCTGAGTCCAGTGAACTATGGAAAGAGAAGCGGTTGAAAGTACAGGCCTTGGTCACAGAAGCTGGATTTTGGGACGTGTTCATCCATATATTTTTTAATCAGTACAACAGAAGCCAGAGTGGATCCGTAGCACCAAATTTGGCGTTTGGATTGTTTTGAAGAGCTGCCAGGAGAAAGGACCTTCTCATTGAAACCAACATGGCTGCGCAGCTTAGGTTTGCATGGTTACATCTGAATAAACCACAAGACCTCTGGAACCAAGTCCTTTTGATTCAGTCGGAGATCTTTGCCCAGAATCCACAAGGCCATGTTTGCAGAAAACCAAGCACAGCTTATGAACACATGCGACTCATGCCAACTGTCAATCACGGTGGTGGAAGGGTGATGTTTTGAGCTTATTCCTTAGCCACACGACCTTGGCTTATTGGCGCTGACCAAACTTCAGCCTCTTACCAACTGACCCAATGGGACAGTTTACTTTGATTTAGCATGAGATGTTAAGAGAGCTGCGCATGAACAAATTTCTGCAATTCTTAATGGAGTGAAGCAACATTATAGAGAATGAAGGAACCTAAAAGTTCTCCACGGTGATATGAGAGACTGGAAACATCACACAGAAGATGATTACTCCAAGTTTTTGCTGCTAAAGGTGGTTCTACGTATCACTGCGATAGCTGAGCCACTTTTAGAGAGGATTGCTAAAAAAAAAAACTTGATGGTGTTTCAACTTTCTCCTTTCACAGCTGTGGCCAAAAGAAAGATGACCTGCGACCTTCAACATACGCCTTTGTCAACTTGAGGCCACGCTGTTGCTCATCAAGCAGACCACACATGGAGTAAGAGGAAGCACAGCGAGCCCGAATGGGAAGCAAAAAGAAAAAGGCAAAAAAAAAAAAAGAGGCAAATGGGAACAGGTTAATGGCCTTGTTATCACAGAGGGGGGAAAATGAAATTGTGTGTGTATTTTCAGCCAAAAAAACCCGTAATGAATGCCCACCATCTCCCCCCCACCGTGTGTCAAGTGCGTTATCCTTTGCGACTCATTCACGATGCCGTCCGCTCTTTCACAACGTTGCTGTTAAAGTGAGTTTTGGTTTATTTTCTTTTTATATGGAGTTTCCATCAAGCTCCACTCCCTCTGTGGTTCCAGCACGGCTGGCCAAATGGCAATAAAATGCTCAAAGGACATCAGAGAGGGAAAGGAGACCTATTTGTTAACCTAACAAAATCCCCGGCGGTTTAAAAAGCCAGTCAACATGCGAGAGAAAGAGCGCGACGCTCTCTAAAAGTGATGTAGGAAAAGGCCGAGACAAGTGGCTTAACAGCTGCAGAGGAGTTTCTCACCACTGTCAGCGTCTGTCGGCCATCCCAATTCACTCATTTATTTTAGGTTGTTCTTTTTACGGACGAGGCCAATTACAACTTGGTTACACACTGCAAAACATGAGAAAATAAACACATTATAGTGGACAAATAAAAAAAAAAACATAACTCAAACTTGGGACGCTTTCGTTGCACAAAAATGTGTAAACGATGCATAAAAACAGAAAGAAGACTTTTCTTGCTTTTATTCTTCTTCAATAACCCCCCCCCCCCTCCCCCTACAGGAAAAAAAAAAGCATGACAAATGTTCAAGTGTAGATCTATGTTCACCTCAGCTTTTATGAGGAAATCTGTAGATTCCTCGGTTGAAGTTTTGTATAGGACTGTCGGACTGCACTGATGTAAGGATTTTATGCCGTCTCCAGGGCTCCTTAGCTTGGCTGCTTTCATGAGTTGGCGTCACATGACCTTTGAATCTGGATTCTGTTGGGAAGAATGAAATGAGTGAAAATGAAAGTTATTTAGACTGAACTTTAAGCGTTACTGGATTGTCTTTGATTGGACTGCATTGCTCTTGTCTTCTGTCTAAAGTGCCCTCCAATGACTTTTGTTGTGAATTGACGCTATAAAAATAAAAGTGAAATGAACACGTGACCAAAGAAATGTTCAAAATCTACCTGATTGGCCAATTTTAGCATTATTTTATCTAATTTGTTCCTCCTGGATGGTGCAGCAAAATAATTTCTTTTACAAAGATTACTGTTAAGACTACACTAATCTCACGATACAATACGGTACGATAAAATACGATACAATACACAATATTCGGCTCACAATACAATATATATATATATATCGATATTCATCTTACAATACATTTACATAATTTTCCGGAAGATTTTAAAGAGACAAAGTGATTTTGGTGACATCTTGTGAGTGTTCCAATGACTTTGTTTGAATTAATTGAACTGAAAGCATCAATTACACATTATATGGCTGACAGGCAGCTTGCAAATGTTTGACAAAATGAATAAAAAATTTGTTGAGAAAAATAGTTTCAGTTTTATTTAAACACTGCAAATTGTTGCTTGCAAGCTTTTAAAGGTGGGACACGGGGGTTTTGGAAGAAGCTTAGAATATCGATACCCGCGGCTGAAAAATCGATACTCGATAAAATATCGATATATATATCGCAGAATCAATAAAATCGCCATTTTTTTCTTCACTTTCTTGTTCATTTTAATACCTGGTACCACTAAACATCATCATGTGACCAAAACAGACAGAAAAGAAAACACTGAGTGCATAAAAGCAGTGTTTTTGGCAGTACAACGCCATAGCTATTGATGTAAAAACTTAAGTGATTTAGGTTATAATCAAGAAAACCATGGAAAATGGTAAGATATCAGCTCTTAAATAAAACTCTAATGAGCAATCTTTGTGGTTATCGTTATGTTTGTCCAAACAAATGTACCTTTAGTTGTACCAGGCATTAAAATGAACAAGAAACTGAAGAAAACAAGGGTGGTCTAATAATTTTTTCATGACTGTATATCGCAGAATCGATAAAATCGCTCAGCTCTAGTTAAGACGCTGTTCACATCCATGTTTAAGTCAGTCACCAAAGCTGTTTACCTTTAACCCTGCAGCGATGACGCACAGCTGAGTCAGAACTCAAGGTTGTGGGAATAAACAGCTGAGTGGCCCGAAGGGAAAAAATATTCAGAAGTGAGACTAATTAAAAAATGACTCCAATTTGCTAGAGAGGATAAAGGTTTGGCTCTGGATCAATGTGGCCTGATACGAAGAGCTGAGCTCCTCAGTATCATGAATGAGCAGGTTTTTTTCCCTGATGTCAGTGACATCACTGTAACAGAGTGGTTCAGGGAGGTGAGACATCGTTTTTATAGAAGGCCATTGCAGCTTTGCACCTCTACTTTAATAGTTTTGGAATCAATTATTTTCGAACTGAACTGTGTCCTTTAAGTCGGCTTCAGCCGCTCACATGTTATCTGTCCTGCAGCGCTCTGACGCTGGCGTGCGACGGTTCGCGTGGATCTCCGGCGCTGCTCACTGACCCGGTCACGGCCTGGGTCACCACATCGCTCAAGAGGTTAAATGGCAGCAGGAGCACACGCTAATCTTCGAACAATTGATGAAATTGGCCTTAAACACCCTTCCTCGATAACGATCTGCCTCCTGACGGTGACACGCGTCCGTGACGATGCTCAAACCTCAGCCAGAACCTCGTTGTTACTCTGATACCTCAGCGTTAGACAGCGTTAACGCACTGAGGAGCACGTACAAGCTTTCCGTGAGTTTCAAAGGCTTTTATGGTGCAAACAGGATCCTGTCTTGCTGTATTTGTGCCCTGAGTTAATCACAACTGCTTTTATTTGCTTTTATTTATTTATTTGTGAGCAAAGGGGAAAAAAAAAGGTAGAATTTTGAGAAACACAGTTGATTTTTTTTGGGCTGGGGGGATTAACAACCGCTCCATTGTCCTGCCTGCCCCTTCGCTGCGCTGGCAGCTAGCTGGAGAGCAGGCATGTCAACCATGTACGCCTGACACCCGTTTGTTTTGACTGAGAGCACTGAGGCACCGACTTATTGTGCAACGCGAGGCGGAGCGTTGGGCCTGGCCCGCCACGGCTCCGCGTCCCCACAGATCTCTTTCAGGACGGCGCTTGGAAACACTTTCCCCCCAGAAAGGTGCTGTTAATCATATCAGAAAAAGACCGAGTTACACAACGGAGCGTAATTCCAGCACTCGTGAGAAAACCACACCCGTTGCAACAGTTCGTAAAGTTAGGGAGATGCTTTCAGAGTCATATCAGTGCTGATTGGACGACAGCCAACAGACGCCCTGAAAGACTCGGAGGTTCATCAGGGGCAGTTGTTTGGATTTGCTCAAGCAAAGTGGCGCCTGCATGTTAGTCTGAGTAGCTTATAACTAGGAGTGAGCATTGGCAAGGACCTTGCAATACGATATATATCATGATACTATATGATATTATCACGATATCAGGTTATCACGATATATTGCGATATTCTACCCAGTTAAAGATGACATTGATCATTCAGAGGACAAATTGAGTCAAAACTATTTGCTTCAAAACAACCTATTTATTGTTTATTATTAGTGTTTTTGCACATCTAAGTAACCATTACAACATATTGACGATATCGATATTAGGAGCTGAAAAATCGATATTGTATTGGGCGGCCAAAAATCGTGATAAATTGCCAAATCGATTTTTTTTCACACCCCATGTAAAATGATTTCAGAAGACAATTAAATCAGTGAAGATGCACACATCCCGTCTCTTGGGCGCGCCACTGACAGAGGCCTGCTTCACCAAAATGCTTTTACCGTGAATGACCATGTGATCGTGTTTCCGTGTCTCACTTCCCCGTCGGCTTCATCCACAGGCCAGCTGCTGTGGAGTATTTGTGGTTATTTGGCCTCTTTCGTCAGCGGACGCGCCGCCGGGCGTGTCGCGCCGCTGCATGTTTGCTACATTAACTCGCAGTCCACAAAAAAAAAACAGGCCACGGGGCTGTTCCAGGACCTGCTACGATCAGATTTTGATTTGTTGGTGCCATTACACTGAGACACTTCCTTTTTTTCTGTTTGCACACATCAAGAAATGTTCCAGATGTGTGAAGAACCAGGAGAGAAAAGCAATATTCCTGCCAGGTGCACAAGTCCGCCTTTCTGATTTATGTCCAAAACTACATGAGCTGATTAAAGCAGCTCGTCTTTGAGCTACTTCTGACATTCGAGGGAATCCTTGTGAGGATTAGAGACTAAAAGAAAAGACTCTGAAGACCTAAATGCGCTTCTATTTTCCCGGTGTGGTCTCAAACCTTCCCAAATTATTCCCCCACAAATCTTTTACTACTCAGATAATGATTCATTACAGTAGCAAAGCTCCACGCAGGGGTTTAACAACTTATTATTCCAGTAAAGCCAGGCCTGCAAGCCTTGCCAGCAAGCAAACATTACTGTAATTAGGCTACTTAAAACCTAGAAATGTGACTTTTCAGTTCACTCACTAGGTGGTCCTTAAGATTATTTAATCATACGTAATGCCCAGGTTGCCTCTGAATGGAAAGAGAAATAATCAGCTGCCTCGCATGGACGCGTGAACGCTGGTGTGACAAATGTTTTGTATATGTGCAGAGTTTTCAAGGATGTTTTCATATTCATCTGCTGGAGACGGTGAGTGTTTCTGCCGTGCACCAGTGCAAGAATTACCAGCAGTGACTTCAGCAGCAGGTCCGAAGCGAACTGTTGCGCAAAAACACAAAACCTCCAGTGCACCAAAGGAACTTTTCTATGAGGAATGTGGAATTAAGAGGCTCATTCGTTTTTCTCAAAAAAGCTGAGGCAGTCTCTCCCGAGGTCTTAATGAGATTTCTGCATCATATTTTTGGTCAGAATACCACAGGAAAACAAAGCAAAAACAACCCTTCCGGCGACATATTTGCAAATGTGTTCACAGCAGCTGGTTTTAGGCGGAGTCAGCATCTCAGCTCCAGTTCCCTCTTTCATGGGTCGTGCCTCTTCTGAAACTGGTCAAACGGCTCTGCAGCCCACCTCAGATGAGCAATTAGATGTGAAATGAGCTGAAGATGCGAAAATGATGGGGAAAGCTGGATGGTTCTGCTCTGATCTGGGTCTGTGATGTCACAGTACCCTGCAAATCTGAACCACTGAATGATGTATTTTCAGGCGTAAGTGCGAGTTACGCTTTTAGATAGAAACATGTAGCCTACGTACAGGATCTACATCATAGTTGGAGTTTTTACCATAGACTATATAAAGAGAAATGGACAAACCCCTTGTGATGTCACCCATAGAGTTTTCTTAAGAGCGCTTTTAAAGCCTATTTTTGTCACCTTTCATATCACCATGTTGACAGTAACTGACTCCATCCAACCCAGTTAATCCATAAAGGGACAAATGGGAGAAACAAGAAGGTCTGGAGGCCTGCTGGATTACATCCATCCTTAGATGAATTACAACAGGTTATCTGTTTCAGCTTGACACAGCTCAAGTTAACCTAAGATACTAACTGATGTTACTTTACGTTTATTCTTATGGAATCAGTCCGTCCAAGGAAAGTTCATTTGTGGAGCACAATTCATAAACAAGGCAATTCAAAGTGCTTTACAGAGACGTAAGATCACAAGATCACAAGACCGGTTTGAGTGAACGCTGGCGTGAGTGACTGCCGCTGCTCTCCGGATTTTTACTCGGATTTTTACTCCTATCTCGACTTTTTTATTCTCCCATCTCGACTTTTATGACGGCCATTCTACTTTATTTCTGCTGATCTTTTTGTATTTTACCTTCTGACATCATATTGGAGAGGACGCTGGCGTTTGTTTGTTCGCCGCTTCTCCACTGGATTCAAACCGACTCTAACCGACTCTAAATAGGAATTCTTCCTGGCTAACCCTGGACCTGTGCCTTGCCTGCCGTTTATATGCCCAGTTTTATCTGTTTGAGCCCTGTGATTGCTGTAAAACTGTGTGGCTTTGTGGCTACTTCTGATAACCACCTGTACGGCACCTACCTGCTACCGGCTTTGAGCTACCGCTCGACGCGTCCACCGATCCTTCGTCTGTAGCCGGACCCCCGTGCTCAGGCGATTCGTCCTCTGGTACCTCCTCATTTCCTCTATTACCATCTGCACTAAGGGGCACTTTGCGGGCAGCCCTGTGGCTGGTATCGCTGCCTCTCGGTGAAGCTGCTCCAGCTGACTCTGCTCCTCCTCCGGCTGCCGGTGTTAGCTAGCACCGGTGCTAGGCTAACTCTCCTTGGTGGATATGGCGCTCATATACACCTTCTCTGAACTCCTTTGCTTACTTCCAGCATCAACCAGTCTGGGAATTAATTCACTTTCCACCATCAAGGAGCTTGGATTACTGCGTCGTCCACGTTACATCCACAGAGGTAGCGGTCGTAAATTTGTTTACACTGCTGGAAGTTCCATCCCCTCCCTGTGGTCCAATCGCCGTGCAGCTTCCGCCTTGGCGGTTCGACGTCATCACAACAATCCCCACGTGGGCACCTCCAATCACCATGCAGCTTCGGCCTCAGTGGCTCGACGTCATCACACAGCAACCCCCCACGTGTGCACCGCCAACCTGCGCTCCCTCCTCTGTGTTGACAATGTCGCTCCTCTCTCCATCAGCTCACTATCACCCACGGTTAACCCCACATCCTTCATGCTGTTGAACACTCGTTCACTTAATAACAAGGCTCTACTCATCAATGACACCATCACTGACAGAAATATTGATATCACTTGTTTGACAGAGACTTGGCAAAATCAACTGGACTTCCTCACACTCAATCAGGCAACACCCCCAGGTTATGTTTACATCCAAAAGCCTCGGTGTACTGGGCGTGGTGGTGGGCTGGCGGTCATTCATCGTGCTGAAATTCTGCTAAGGGAACTCCCTGCTCCCAAGACCACCTCTTTTGAATGCACCATTTTCACACTGGCAGGGTCTGTTTCCACTCCTGGTGGTCCTCGTTTACCGCCCCCCCCCAAGCCCTCCACCATCTTCTTGTCTGAGCTCGCTGAGCTCCTCACCTCTACTTGTGCCATGTCTCCGTCCACACTCCTGCTTGGAGACTTTAACATCCACGTTGACTCCAGCACCTGCAAGTTTGCCGCTGAATTTCTAGCTCTACTGGACTGCTTCAACTTCATCCAACACGTCCAAGGTCCCACTCATGCTAAAGGTCACACCCTTGACCTAGTCTGTTCTTCTGGCTCTCCCCCCGCCCATCTGCAGTGCTTGGATCTCGCTGTCTCCGACCACCACCTCGCCATCCTGTTCACCATACCTGTCTCCCCCCCGGCCAAACTCCGTCCCAAGCGCATCATCACTTTCAGGAACACCAAGTCTATCTGCACATCAACCCTTTCCAACCTCATATCAGCTCACATGGTGTCTGTCCTGCCTCCCCCCCTGATACCACGGTAGATGGTTGGGTAGCCCACTACAACACTTCCCTCTCCCTCAACCTGGACTCTCTCGTCCCCCTGAAAACCAAAGCTGTTTCCTTTAATCGTCCCGCCCCCTGGTATACCAACGAACTCCGGGCCATGAAGGCCAGGGGTCGGCAGCTGGAGAGGCTCCATAAAAGATCTGGCCTCACGGTCCATCTGCTGGCCTACAAAGACCATGTGGCAACTTACAAAGATGCTCTCTCTCGGACCAAAACTCTCTACTACTCTACTACTCCACCCTCATCAGCTGTCATGAAAATCAGCCTAAGTCACTGTTCACCACCATCAACCGCCTACTTCGCCCCCCTGCTGACCCCCAACCCCCGGACGCTGCCGACCTCTGCTCCAGGTTTCTGGATTTCTTCCAGGCCAAGGTGGAGTCCATCCACCACCAACTACTGGAGCCGGCCCCCCAACCACCCCAGCCTCTGGCTGCTCTCCTCCTCCCCCCACATCATGCCCACCTCAATGCTGCTGCCTCTCCTCCTTCTCCCCTGTTGATGTTCCCCACATCACCAAACTGGTCACCAAGTCCAAGGCCTCCACTTGTGCCCTGGATCCCCTGCCCACTCCCTTGGTCAAAGCCTGCCTGCCCACAATATGCCCCCTTATGGTTGACATCATCAACCTCTCCTTCACTTCCGGATCTATACCCACCTGTCTCAAAACCGCCTCTGTCACTCCTATCCTCAAAAAGCCTGGTCTGGACTCTGACGATCTGAACAACCATCGGCCAATCTCCAACCTTCCTTTCCTCAGCAAAATCTTGGAAAGAGCAGTCGCCGCCCAACTCCACTCCACCAGCATATGTCCAACCATGAGCTCTTTGAGACTTTCCAATCCGCTTACAGAATCCATCACAGCACTGAAACCGCCCTGTTAAAATCACTAACGACCTCCTCATTGCTGCTGACTCTGGCCACATTAGTCTACTCATCCTCCTTGACCTCCCTCTCTGCCGCCTTTGACACCATCTCCCATTCCATCCTCCTCAACCGCCTCTCCGACTTAATTGGCCTCACTGGTACGGCTCTCTCCTGGTTTCAATCCTATCTCTCAAACAGGACACAGTTTGTCACCATTAACCGTTCCGTTTCCCCCCCTGCCCCAGTCAATCAAGGTGTGCCTCAAGGCTCGGTCCTTGGGCCCCTCCTTTTTTCAATTTACATCCTCCCCCTAGGTCAGATCATTCGCCATCACGGTCTTAATTTCCACTGTTACGCGGATGACACCCAACTATATCTTAACACCTCCCCATCAACCCAGCTTCCTCCCCCCCAGTCTCTTGTTAACTGCCTTCTGGACATAAAAACCTGGTTGACTTCTAACCTACTCAAACTTAACAGCAATAAAACTGAGCTCTTGGTTGTGGCACCCAAGGCACTGCAAAGGAGGGTTGGAGATTTCCTCCTCCATGTCGATGGCAGTTTCATCTCCCCATCCCCTGAAGTCCGCAATCTAGGAGTCATTCTGGACTCAACCCTGTCCTTCCACTCTCATGTCAAATCCGTCACAAAATCGGCCTTTTTATCATCTTAAAAATATCTCCAGACTCCGGCCATCACTCACTGACACTACAACAGAGACCCTCATCCACGCCTTCATCACCACCCGCCTGGACTACTGCAACGGAGTCCTGTTCGGGGCGACCAGTAAGACCCTGAACAGGCTCCAATATGTCCAAAACTCAGCTGCCAGGGTGCTCACCCATTCCAAGCCCTGGCAGCACATCACCACCCCCACTCTCATGCACCTCCACTGGCTCCCTGTCACATTCCGGATCTCCTACAAACTCCTCCTCCTCACTTACAAATCCCTCCACTCCCTGGCCCCCCCGTATCTATCAGACCTCCTTCACTACCACACTTCATCGAGGAACCTTCGGTCCACCGGCATGGGACTGCTTGCTGTCCCTCGCACCAACCGACGCACCTTTGGGGACAGAGCTTTCAGTGTGGCTGCCCCACTCTCTGGAACTCTCTTCCCTCTGACATACGCCATGCTGCAACCCTGGACTCATTCAAAGCATCACTCTCTCAAAAAACATCTGTTCATTCTGGCATTTGGTCTCGATTAGCTAGGCTGAGTTTTCCCGTAGCATGTGTTGTTGTCCGCTGTCTTTGTCCTCTGTTCTGTGTGTTACCACTCTGTAAAGCGTCCTTGGGTGTTCTGAAAGGCGCTATATAAATTGAATCTATTATTATTATTATTATTATTACAAGAAGGCAAACAGAATCATTCCATGAATCATAAAACATAAAATAATCAATGAATTAAATTTAAAATGAAGAGTGTTGATTTAACCCTTTCAGTTGTCAGATTCACATCTGAACAGAACTGTTTTCAGTCTGGATCTGAACATTGTCAGAGTTGAGGTCTGTCACACATCTTCTGGAAGACTGTTCCAGATTTTAGGAGCATAAAACTGAAATGCAGCTTCACCTTGTTTGTTTAGTCCTGACTCTGGACACCAGCAGGAGACCACTACCTGAGGTTCTCAGAGTCCAGGTTGGTTCATATGGCTCTAACATGTCAGAGATGGACTTTGGGGCCATGAAGAGACTTGAACACAAGCAGACCTGTTTTAAAGTCTATTCTTTGGGCAACAGGAAGCCAGAGACCTCAGGACTGGACTAATATGGTCCTCATCTGTGGACCAGCCTGCCAGAGAACATCAGGACTGCAGACTGTTGAGATTTTTAAAAGGAGCCTCAAGACTCCTAACCCTTTCTAATCTGGCTTTTACCTGATTTCTTTTACTCTTTTTTTTTTTTTCCTGCTCTTAATCTAATGATTTTAATTATTTAATTTAAGCCTTAAATTTATTTTAATTCTACCATTCTGCATTTTAAATCATCAAATCTTTACATTTTATTTCTAAATCCTAAACTTTAAAATTTTCATATCTTTATACATTTTATCATTACTGTATCTATTGTCTGTTTTCATCATTTTTTTAACTGTTTTTTTTTTTTTTTAATCTTTTAGTTTTTAGCTCCAGTGTTTCATGGGAGTGCTCCAAACTGGGAGTGGTGTCTGGTCCGCCCGCGGGGGGGTGTGGTCTTGGAGATCCATCAGGCCTGGAGGACAGGGAGTCTCTGCACGATGTGTAGGTCTACCCTGGTCTACCTGGGTTGAGGTGGTCTCTGTGGCGGCGCCCCCTGTGGTGCCTCTCGATGTGGATGGCCTCTCATAGGTGTGTTTTTTTTCCTCACCTGGATCTGCCATGTTACTAAACTATTTACTTTGTGCTGTGTGTGTGCTTTATGTGTGTGTGTGTGGGTCTATATGTTGTGGTGAGAGGGGCAGGTTTTTATAATTTGTTGTGATCCTGTTTTATGTTTTATTTTGTGAAGCACTTTGTGTTGCATTAAAATGCAACACAAAGTGCATAAATGAAATTTAATGCATAAATGCATTTAATTCATAAATAATTTGATTTGATTTGATTTGCCTAATATGGTCGTATTTCCTGGTTCTAGTCAGGACCAGTGCAGCAGCGTTCTGGATGTACTGCAGCTGTCTCACAGCTGGTTCAGAGCCCAGTGAGCAGACTGTTACAGTAGTCTAACCTGGTGGATTAGTCTTTCTAAATCTATTCTGGCAATGTTTTTTAGACGGTAAAAAGCTGCTGATGTTATTGCTTTAATGTGGCCGTTAAAGTT
Source organism: Hirundichthys speculiger (assembly GCA_018398805.1). NCBI lineage: Eukaryota > Metazoa > Chordata > Actinopteri > Beloniformes > Exocoetidae > Hirundichthys > Hirundichthys speculiger. The sequence continues at coordinate 9,337 of JAGFBZ010000914.1, read as the reverse complement.
CAAGTCTGAATCCCATATTACCCCTAAATTTCTGACCTGATTTTTAGGTTCTAGAGAGTCTCAAGGTGACTGATAACATTTTTTTCTTGTTTCTGTGGGCCACAGACAATGATTTCAGTTTTGTCTGACTTTAAATAGAGAAAATTGTTTTCCATCCACACACTGATCGATGCAGTGACACAATGAATCTACAGGCCCATGTTCTCCTGCTGCCAGTGACACATAGATCTGAGTATCATCTGCATAGTTGTGGTAGGACACATTCAGTGGAGATTTCTGCTCTTTCAAACTGGGGAAGCTCATAGTTGGAGTACATCATAAAAGCGTATCAGTTTATTTATATGTAAATTCTGTCCTTCGTTCTTTTCTTTTTCTTGTTAGTGTCGCCGCTGAATTCTCTTCTCTCAGACCACTTTTTAGTTACATTCGAGTTCAGCATTTGTGGCATTAAAACAGAAAATGAAACGTGTCATTACAGCAGATGTCTTTCTGAAGATGCTGTGAATAATTTCAAGGAGGTCATTCTCTCTCATCTCCCTATGGTGGAATATGATAGAATAACTGAAGGCAACGACCTGAATTTTACTCCAGCAGATATTGATTACCTTGTTAACAATACTGCTGATATGTTACATTCAGCCTTGGATGCCGTCGCTCCTCTGAGGAAGAGGGTTTCTTATCTTAGGAGCTCAGCTCCCTGGTATAATTCACATATTCGTATGCTGAAGCAGAATGCACGTAAAATGGAAAGGAGGTGGTACTCCTGTAAATCTGTGGATTCCCATCGTGCTTGGAGAGATAGTTTAATAGTCTACAAAATAGCCCTACGTAGAGCTAGAACATCTTATTATTCTTCGTTAATAGAAGAGAATAAACATAACCCACGTTTTCTGTTCAGCACTGTAGCCAGGCTGACAAAGAGTCACAACTCTGTTGGTCCATGCATTCCTGCTACTCTCAGTAGTGAAGACTTTATGAGCTTTTTTAGCAGGAAAATAATTAAAATTAGAGATGAGATTGGCCAGGCCCAACTGTCGACGGCTGTGAACGTCCCTGCAGCTTCGTTGATTTCTTCCGTTTCTTTTCTGATTTGACTCTGGACTGTTTTTCTCCTGTGGGCCTCTCTGAGTTGACCTCAACTATCAGTAAAGCTAAACCATCTACATGTCTGTTGGATCCCATCCCAACTCGACTGTTCAAAGATGTTATGTCCTCTATTGGTATATCAATTTTGGATCAGATTAACCTATCTTTGCAATTAGGATATGTACCACAGGTTTTTAAAGTTGCAGTCATTAAACCTTTGCTCAAGAAACCATCCCTTGACCCGGACATCTTGGCAAACTATAGACCAATATCCAACCTTCCATTTATCTCTAAAATCCTGGGAAAAAATAGTTGCTAGCCAGTTAGGAGAACACCTGCATAGAAATGATCTATTTGAGGTCTTTCAGTCAGGGTTTAGATCTCATCATAGCACAGAAACTGCGCTGATTAGAGTCTCCAACGACCTCCTTATGGCCTCGGATAATGGATTAGTTTCTGTCCTGGTTCTGTTGGACCTCAGTGCTGCTTTTGATACCGTTGATCACGGCCTTTTGCTGCATAGATTAGAGCACACTGTTGGAATTAAAGGGACAGCATTAGACTGGTTTAAGTCATACCTGTCTGACAGGTTCCAGTTCGTCCATGTTAATAACGTTTCTTCTGCACGGACTAGGGTCTGCTATGGTGTCCCACAGGGTTCAGTTCTGGGACCAATCCTTTTTACTTTATACATGTTGCCCTTGGGAAAAATTATCCAGAGCCATGGCATAAACTTTCATTGCTACGCTGATGATACGCAGCTGTACTTATCTATGAAACCAGAGGAAACAAAACCTTTGGCTAAACTTCAAGGGTGTCTTAATGACGTTAAGTCCTGGATGTCCTCTAACTTTTTGCTTTTAAACTCGGATAAAACAGAGGTTATTGTCTTTGGTCCAAAACACCTGAGGAACGGATTAGCTGGGTTTACGCTGGCTTCCAGCACAGCTGTGAAAAACCTTGGAGTCATTTTTTGATCAGGATATGTCATTTAAGCAGCATATTAATCAGGTTTGCAAGACTGCCTTTTTTCATCTCCGAAATATTGCCAAAATTAGGAGCATCCTCTCCCAGGGTGATGCCGAAAAATTAATCCACGCTTTTGTCAGTTCTAGACTGGATTATTGTAATGCGTTGTTAGCAGGATGTCCGAAAAGCTCGCTGAATAGCCTTCAATTGATCCAGAACGCAGCAGCGAGGGTGCTGACAGGAATCCGTAAGCGAGATCACATCTCTCCCGTGTTAGCCTCCCTCCATTGGCTTCCCGTGAAATTTCGAATTGAGTTTAAAATTCTGCTTCTTGCATATAAAGCCCTTAATGGCCTAGCTCCATGCTATTTACAAGACTTGATAGCATGTTATGCTCCTAATAGAGCTCTCCGCTCTCAGAGTGCAGGGTTACTCGTCGTTCCTAGAATATCTAAAAGTAGATTTGGAGGACGGGCCTTCTGCTACCAGGCACCTTTTTTATGGAACCAGCTACCATTTTGGGTTAAGGAGGCTGACACCACCTCCACTTTTAAAACTAAATTGAAAACATTTCTGTTTAGTAAAGCCTACAATTAGTCTAATCTATAGTGTGTAGGGGCTAATAGTTATAACTATAGTTGTAGTAGCTCAGACTAGAGTAGCTCGTCTTAATCACAGCTTCGTCATAGCTATGCTGCTATAGGCCTACGCTACAGGGGGACACCAACATGATCTGCTGAGTGGTGTCTCCACTGCTGCTTTTCTCCTTTGTCTTCCCTTTCCTCCTCCCTTCCTCCTCCTCCAGCTCATAATTATTTGGGAGCACCTTGTTACTGAAACTGTGCCCCATATTCTTTGCTTTCCTCTGGTTTGTTGTGCTGGTTTTGCCTCCTTTTTTCTTTCTGTGTATTTGCAGGCCAGAGTGTCCCTGGGTTTCATGCTGACTTGCAGTTCCATCCTCTGTCCATCCCGGGGTTCTCCTCCACTTGTGTTTGGGTGCCGACTGACGTGGTGATCGGCGACCTGGTCCTCTGGCCATCTCATCCCAGTGCTGCTACCTCCATCTGTTTATGTTTATATGGCCATTGTATTTAGTCATTTGTGTGCTCTCCTCTTTCTGTCCTCCATCTTCTCTCCGTCCTCCATCCTCTCTCTGTCCTGTCTCCCCTCTTTTCTTTCTCTACCCGGCTGGCCTTCGGCAGGAGGGTCCCCCCATATGAGCCAGGTCCTGCTCAAGGTTTCTTTTCTTCCTCTTAAAGTGGAGTTTTTCCTTGCCATTGTTTGGCATTAAGGTTTTTTTTTCTCCCTACGTGGGAGTTTTTTACCTGCCATTATCACTGATTGGATTTAATATTATAATCTTAGTTAATGATATTTGCTCGGGGGTCATGCTCTGGGTCTCTGTAAAGCGCCTAGAGACAATTGTCATTGTAACAGACGCTATACAAATAAAATTGAATTGAATTGAATTGAATTGAAAATGGTCTGTGACTCTATCACGCCAAGTAGACGTCTTGTTAATGTTAATGTTGATTATTTAAAATACAAACAATGACTTAAACAAGTCAGCTGTGTTTCTGCATGGTTGGAACATAAACCTGCACCCACACAGCCCTTTCACAGATCCGTTTGAGACCCCTGTATTCGATCATTTATTTGTTTGAGATTATATTATATTATATTATATTATATTATTTATATTAATTATATTATATTATATTATATTATATTATATTATATTATATATATTATATTGTATTATATTATATTCCCTCTGGACACATTATAGCTGCGTATTAGCTGGCCTAATGGAAACATGCACAGGTCCCAGGAATGACCCCTGGGGAGCCCCACAGGTCATGGCCATTTGGTCTGAGACACAGTTACCAATTTCAACAAAGTATCTCGTGTCCCTGAGATAGGACCTGAACCAGTTTAAAGCAGTTTCAGAGATTCCCACCCAGCCTTCAAACCTCTCTAATAAGATTGCATGGTCAACTGTGTCAAAGGCAGCGCTTAGGTCCAGCAGAACTAAGACTGAGACTTTGCCTGCATCTGTGTTCAGGCAAATATTGTTTGTCATCTTGATCAGAGCTGTCTCAGTGCTGTGGTGGGTCCTGAAGCCTGATTGAAAACTATTAAAAACATTGTTGGACAGGAGAAAGTCAGTAAACTGTTGATATATCACTTTTTCTAGGACTTTGCCAAGGAATGGCCGGTTTGATATGGGCCAATAGTTCTTCAATACTGTAGCATCAAGATAGCTCCTCTTTAGACGAGGTTTAATGACAGCAGTTTTTAAGGTCTCTGGGAATGTTCCAGTCTGAAGTGAGATGGTTAGATGAGTGAGTTGTGGGAACAAACTGCTCAGCACAGACTTTAGAAATCGAGTGGGCAACTCATCAAGGCAGCAGGTTGATGGACTCAGACTGCAGATGATCTCTTTGACTGTTTTATCTGTTACAGGTGTGAAATCTGTCAGCCCTAGGTGTCTAGTTGGCAGCAGAGTAGTTGTTTGTGTTGTGGAAATTATTGAATTTTTAATCCCTTGAACTTTGTCATGAAAGAATATTGCAAACTTATTACACTTAAATGTAGAAATGAGTTTGAAGGGCAGTGAAACTGGAGCGGTTTTTAATCTGTTTACTGTAGCAAACAGGACACAGGAGTTGTTACTGTAGTTTCTGATGATTTCAGAAAAATAACTCTCCCTTATTCAAGCAATGTTTGGTTGAGCACACATAACTTTTCTTTGTAAATTTCATAATGGACCTGGAGCTTTGACTTGTGCCATTTCCGTTCAGCTCTCCGGCACTCCCTTTTTTGAGCCCTCAGTCTAACAATACTAACCTTGACAGGAGCAATGGTATCCAAAACCTTTAAAACAGTTTGAAACGTTTGAAATAGTAACACCTTTAAGATAAGCAGATCTAAAGTGTGCCCCCTTTTGTGGGTGGGCTCAGTCTCATGCTGAGTTGGACCGAACATTTCAAGGACAGCAGTGAGTTCTTTTGCTTGTTTGTCATGGGTTACATCTACATGCACATTAAAGCCCCCTGTTATGACCAAACAGTCAAAATCAGTGCACACAACTGAAAGAAGTTCACTAAAACCATCAATAAAACAATTCTGTGGTGGTTTGAAAATGGTGATATAAAGAATGGAAGATTGTTCCGTCTCCATTTTGAATGACACATACTCAAACGATGAAGAAACCTCAAATGGTAATTTGTGTGTGAGTGTGTCGTTCCTGAATATGGCACAAACACCAGCAGCCCTCTGGTTTTGTTGTGTTTCAGACACAAAAGGGAAGTTAGATGGACTAGATTCAATCAGGAGTGCATTGGCTCTGTTTTTGTCCTGCAATGTCTCAGTTAAAAACATAAAATCAAGACTGTGCAAGGAAATAAAATTATTAATTAAGCATTATTTGTTAGTCAAAGATCTGACATTGAGTACTGCGTGTTTGAGGTTAGCTAGAGTTGAACTGGACGGTGTGTTCTTGCAGGAGATATGGATAAGATTTCTCTGATCAGACACTCTGACTGTTCCTCTCTTATCTAATCTTTGTGGTTTGACAATAGTCATTATTTTAGAAAAATCCACTCCCATCCTGGACCTCTGGTTGATGTGGGGTTAAACAACGTAGAGGCCCCTAATGTCCTAGACAAGAGCATTGTTGGAACCAACAGATGTGAGCACCGATGGTGGGACTTGAGCTGGGGGGGCTTTGCTTGGTGGAGTAAGCTGAGGTGGGGGAGGGGCACGGCTCTTCTTTGGGGACAGAATCCTTGACCTTGTGATGTCTGGGGTGAGGGGAACCATTTTAATCCCTGATTTCATGAAGCTTTCAAAGTGATCAGGAAGTCTCATGGGTGACGGTGGAGACGTGAACGATGGTGAAGCATCTCTGGAGGGTGTAGATGCAGCAGGTGGGTCCCAGGTCTGTGGTGAGGGCCGTGGTGAAGGTGATGGAGGTGCTGCTGCATCTGGATGCTGGAGGTGTCGCTGGTGCTGCAGTGGTTGATTCCTTTGCTGGGTCACCGGGTGGCGAGGCGCTCCTCTTCTCTTGGCAGCAGCACAGGACCTGATCCTGGCCCACACCTGAACAGAAATGGAGGAGATTATCCGTCAGTCGTCTCACTCCACCTCTGTTCAGGTGTGGGCCTTTTCCTTTAAACAAATCATCGCTTTGACAGAAAAGATTAAAATTCTAAACGAAATGCAGTCCTCTGGACTCACAGACTTTGGACAAGCATGTGTTTAATTGAAGCAACGGGCTGAATTTGCCCATCCTCCTATCAATGTTTTGGAGAGGTTCACAAATGAATGTTGGTATTGCTGCTTTATCAAGACTCTCAAATAGTTTCTTAAAGTCTTTTTTCAAGATTTCAGATTGTTCCTTTCTGATATCCGCTCCACCCACATGAACTATCAGCTGTTTCACCCCCTGGTATTTTGCCTCATATCGTAACTTTGTGATGTAGAGACAGTGGCCTTGGGATAGCTGCAAGTAACTATTCTGCTTATATTTATACTTATATTAGATATGGCTCCGTCTCCAAGCACAAGGGTATCTTTGACCTTGACATGTGGCAGATATTCCATCCATCTGCTGCTTTGTACTCTGTCTATCTGTTTGTTAAACTCAATCACATTTAGCTCTGACAGTGGTAAATATCTGTTTGTTAACTTTAACTTAATTCCGGGTGATATTACATGTCAAAGGAGACTTTGATACCAACATTTTGACTTTGCTTTGGCTTTGCACCAAGTCCGTTATATGTGTCTTTACAGAGTTTCGGAAAAGACACGGTTGCATTTCGCTTCAAGTTGTCAGTAGTAGTTGTTTCACCCTTTCCTTTGGAAGTAAATGTGGACTTCTTACCACTGGATTCCATTAGGAGCGTATCATGACGTCCTTTTTTAGTTTCTAAGGCAAAAATCCTTTCTTGTAGACCACAGATTTCTTGTTGACATATCCTCCAGCCATTTTCACAGGGAGACTTTACTCCTTCAGGCGTTTTGAGATGGTTTGTCGTCGCTGGTTTGTCAGATGAGTTGTAAAAAATTATTCATGAAGTCTTGGTATACTTAAAAGCAGAAGAATAAAATCACATCTAAGACTTGTGGAAAAAAGTAGAAACGAGAGAAAAAAGTAGAATGATTTAAAAGGGCATAAAGCAGTGAACAGCAGGAGCAAGCAAGAGACGCTTCAGAGGCTGGAGCTAAAGTCCGTCCTCATTTTAGATGCAGCTACCAAAACGACATCACAAAGGGTTACTTCTGGAGCTGAAATGAGGTCCAGCAGAGCTCTGCTCGGACTTCTGGATCGCTGTGCGTGGTGCTGTGTTGAACAAGGCCGGCATTGATTCGCCGTTGCAAAACAAGAGGACAGCGGCACTGGTTTAATGGCCTCAAATACCATCTCTCAACAATACCTTCCTCTTCCAACAGTGTTGCCTAAACATCACTTGAACACACAACTAGAAACACAGAATGCTTAAAGGTCATGGAAAAACATTCTTACTTCAATTTTATTTATATATTTTATATTTGTGAGAGGGGAGAGGGGGGAGATGGTTACATAGAAAGTGATGCTGTAATTTTGTCAGTGACAGATTAGCAATAGTTAGAAGTGACAGTTAATTATTATAGAATAGTTTCAGTTAGAGCGAGTGATAGATCTAGAGAGAAGAGAGGTAGACATTTAGTGAGTGTATTTTAAGGTCATAGGGACAATACGGTGAAGAATAAACTTATTTATCCACATCTGCATGTGCTAAAGAAAAGAAATCTGTATGAAGTGTAAGAGTCTTTTCCAAATCTTTTGGGGTTATTTTTTAAAACAAATAAGTCAACAAAAATAAAATAACAGCAGGACAGCTTTTGTTTTTCAATAAAACAAATGGAAAAATGTGAGGTGTGTTGGCGGATTTTCTTCTGTTGATCTTTGTTTCTCTTGAATACCATTAAATATACAATAATACTTGACTCTACCAACACTAGAAACATCCAACAGCAGTCCGTCTCAAACAGTGGGGGGCGCGCCCCCTCCAAGGGGTTGCAGTGCAAGGCCAGGGGGGTGCGTGTGACCCCAGGGAACATGATTTTTTTGCCGTATAATAAAGTGTAATTGCACATATACTCCAGTAGGTGGCAGTGACACTCCCATTATCACAGTGTGCAGCAGGGAGTATTAGCTATATTGTGTTGGGGGGTTTTTTTTGCACGGACAGGCGCGCACACAGCACAGAAAAGAAGATATGAAGTGAACAAAATCTCAAGAGACACCATATATATTTAACAGGGATGAAAAAAAGGCAGAGAGAGACGGAGATAATGAAACAAACGAAAGTCACCAGAAAGTTAAAACGAGGAAATATGACAATGCTGATGTAGCGCTTGACTTCACTATGACTACGGTGGGATTAATGCACTTTAAATCTTTACTGACTAAATAACAATTTTAATAAAGTTGTTCTTTGTTATAAGTTGATCTATATTTCTTTCTTTTTTGTTTGCCTTAATGTTAATAGGGATGCAGTGTTATGCAGAGGTGTACTTGTAACAATTTTATAGACAAATGATACTATTTATAGTCACGGTGGGGGTGTGGGGGGGTTCTTCTGCCCTAAAGGAAGGACAAATTTCCCTTCACACCATACAGGATAAATAATCCTGAAACCCTGAACACCATCGCAGCCTTCTGCTAATTGATCCCCTTCGGAGACTTCATGTTGCATATGAAACCAAACTAAGTTATAAATGTAGAACGTGTTTATGCATCAACTTTACATTGAACTCCAGCGGTCCAGTGACTTTAATCACTGTAAAACACCTATTAGTGCTCAGCAAAACACACGGTTTGACTTATGTTCATACTGTCAGCAACAGAACAATCAAATATTTATAGAAAACTCAAGTCCACATACAAACCCTTCTTGTTGTCTGTAACTTTCTGAGAATCATTTCATGGGGATTTGTCAGTAAGATGGTCATCTAAACTGATAACCAAGGCCATGTCATGTTTTGAAAAATGAGCAAATGCTTTGAAACTTTGAAGCAATGTCCTGCACAACTGATTCGAGTGTTTCAGTGTTTCACAAGGCCTCACTTTGCTGACAGCACTAACCAGGCCAAAGAGAAAAACAGCCACAACAGGGGTCACAAAGCAGATGGACAAGACGAGACAAGGGCTATTTCTCAATATCTGTACTTGTCTGCACTTGTGTTCTTATGTACTTGTGACACGGTCATCAGTCTCAGCCGAAGTACTGTT